>CAUYUJ010001115.1:350000-425000 GCA_963575745.1 Prorocentrum cordatum | reverse complement strand
AGCGGTTCCAGGGCGTGAATCTGGCTGCATTTCTGTGGGTCCTGGTCGCCGAGGCATGAACCCAGAGTACTTTGCAATGGGTCGTGGCCTCGGAGGCGCGTATCGCGTGTACTTTGCGAGGGATCTGCGCCTCGGGAGCGCGAGCGTCGTATATTTTACGAGGGATCCTTGATTCGGGCACTGCGCAGTCCCCTCCTGTTCGCACAAGCGTTCCAGTTTTGACGTCCCCATGTGATGCCACACCTGCAACGACCGTTCGAACATTCGCTTCCCGTTCTTGTCAGGTCAGGTTTCCCATATGTTGTTGAACGATGTTGGCATTTCCGCCTGTTCCGCTTTCCGACCTTAGGAGGCCCCAGGAGGCGCCCAAGAGGTCCCAAGAGGCCCCCGAGAGGCCCCCAAGACGCCCCAAAAGGCCCCCAAGAGGCCCAAAAGAGGCCCCAAGAGGACCCAAAACGGCCCGCGAGAAGCCTCCCAAGAGAACCCAACGAACTTTCACTTCGTCTCATTCTCAATACCCCGGCACGGCGGCGGGATGGACCGAAGGTCACTAGAATTCCATCTCTTTATCCCGAATTCGGGCTAAACAGTCCCAAGACAGCTCAAGAGGGCCCGAAAACTGCGCCAGAGGGATCAAAGAGGGCTTCATTTTACAGGCCTCTTGGTCCGTCTTGGGGTTATCTCCAGTCGTATTCAAAATACAATGGGTTGTCTTGGAGCATCTTGGAGTGGCCGGAGACGGCTGGAGGCATCCTGGGCATTCCTGGGAGGGCTGAGAGATCTAGTCCGTTTCACCGGATCCCCCCCCCCTGCAAGCCAGCCGGACCGAACCCCAAGGGGACGGCGGATAGCTCGGGATCTTGAAGGTGGACGCGGGGGCCGCGTGGTAACTGACCGCTTGCGCACAATACAAGTAATAGCGGTTCCAGAGCGTGAATCTGGCTGCACTTCTGTGGGTCCTGGTCGCCGAGGCATGAACCCAGAGTACTTTGCAATGGGTCGTGGCCTCGGAGGCGCGTATCGCGTGTACTTTACGAGGGATCTGCGCCTCGGGAGCGCGAGCGTCGTATATTTTACGAGGGATCCTTGATTCGGGCACTGCGCAGTCCCCTCCTGTTCGCACAAGCGTTCCAGTTTTGACGTCCCCATGTGATGCCACACCTGCAACGACCGTTCGAACATTCGCTTCCCGTTCTTGTTAGGTCAGGTTTCCCATATGTTGTTGAACGATGTTGGCATTTCCGCCTGTTCCGCTTTCCGACGCTGCAAGACGTCCCAAGAGGCCCCGAGGATCGCCCCAAGACGGGCAATAGGCTTCAAACGCGCCCCAAGGTGGCCCCAAGACGGCTCCAAAACGACCGAAGAGACGTCCAAGACGGCCCGAGAGAGCCCCGACCGCGGCCCAGGATCGGGAACGTGAACCGAGAGCCCGAGATCTTCGTCCCAGGAGATCCCCCAGGAGGCCTCAAGAGGCCCCAAAGAAGCCCCGAAGAGGCCCCAAAGAGTCCCAATAGAGAACCCGAGGGCATTTGAAAAACAGGGAAATCCAACATTTCCTTTTTTCAAGTTCGCCTGGCAGTTTCGCTACGCTTCGAAACAAATGAAACATCGTATTTTCTCCTCCTCCTCCTCTTCCTCCTCCTCCTCCTTCTGCTCCTCCTCCTTCTGCTCCTCCTCCTCTGCGGCCTTCTCCACCCTCTCCAACTCCTCATCCTCCTCCATCTCGCCCAGGGAACCCCTTCACCTCCCCTTCTCTCTCTTTCCAGCTACGTCCAGCCGCGGCGAGACTTGCCACGAGATCCGAACGAACTGTCCAGATGCTTCCATGAGGAGTCCCAGACGCCTGCAGGACAGCTTCAAGAGCGCTCCAGAGCCTCCCAAGACGGTTCCAAAACGACCCTGGACGGCTTGAAGACGGCCCACGAGGCCGCCAAGATGGTCCAAGTTGGCCCGAAGATGGGCCTAAGGGTCCCCAGGACGCTTCCGCGACGCCCCCAAGCGGCTCCCAGAGGTCCAGAAGAGGCTCCCAGAGGCTTCCCAAATGGCATCGAGAGCTCAACATGTTTCACGAAGCTATGGAAAACCGTGAATGATTGAAGAACTCTGTTCATTGCCGATGGGCCGATGGGCTTCGGAGGCTTGTGGATGGCCCCCAGGCACCCTGATCGGCCCCAAGAGGAACCCCTGACGCGCCCCGACAGCGGCCCGAGAAGGGGAACGTGAAAGGAGAGCCCCAGATCTTCGCTCCAAGAGCCCCCCAGGTGGCCCCAAGAAGCCCCAGAGGCTCCCAAGAAACTGCCAAGAGATCCCCAGGGACCCCGAAGAGGCCCAAAACAAATCCAAGAGAGACCCGAAGAGCACTTTAGAAAAGAGGGAATTCACACATCTTAGTTTTTGTTTCAAAGTTGCCACGGCCCATGGGGCACTCATCTTTCAAATAGGAGCCTCTGGTTCTGAAAAGGAGTGCTTGATGGGACTCGTGAGGAGCGGTATGGGACGGGAGGGTGTACTACAGCATTGGTCGTGCATCCCGGGCTTACTCTGGTCTCATCCAAGCGGAGGGGGAGCAGGAGGAGCATGACGAGGAGGAGGAGGAGCAGCAGGAGGAGGAGGACGAGGAGGAGGAGGAGGAGGAGGAGGAGGAGGAGGAGCAGCTGCAAACGGAACAGGAGGAATAAGACTAAGCGCACGTAGCGCGCGTGGTTTCCAGTATTACATATCTATTTTTTTTTATATATATATACACACATATACACATACACAGACCCCCCCAGTCTGTTCCGGAGCCCGAGGGAATGGTGGCGCTGTGTAGACGGGGGCGTGGGCTTGGCGCCCCCGCCGGCACCGGGGGCCACCCGCAGCAAGCAGACGTGAACCCACCCGCACCCTGGCCGACCCTCGTGTTGAAGCCGGCCCGTGGTTCCCGAGCTTGCCGCTGCGCCAGCTGCCACGCTGGCCTCGCTGCTCTGCTGATGCTCTTGCTGTTGCTCACGCGCAGCTGCCTCGGCTCCCACGAGTGGCCCGCGCGAGCTGCCCGCTCCAGACGGCCCTGAGATCCGACGTCGCGCAGAGGTTGCAGCGCCGTGCAGAATCACGAGGGCCCATCTTCGGCACTTTTCGAGCCGGATCGACCACTGAGGGCCCATTGGTCGGCGGCGAGCCCTGGGGGGAAGTTAGAAGGGGCGGGGCTTCTCTCTTTGCTCCTAAGCCCCCCAGCCTTCTGAGAAGTTTTCCGAGCCTTCCCCGAAGACACAGAAGTTCTTCTCCTTCTCACTCCCCCCCCCCTCGCTCGCCGCCGAATGGGGCCCGAAACTGGGCGGAGCCGCCCGGTGTGAAACAGTTGCAGCGGACGAATAACGGCAACACATATCGTTTCCGCCGTCGGGGGCGCTTGCCCCAGGGCGGTTGCAAAGCTTATGCCCCGGCATGCCACCGCAGGGCACACAGAGTTTCTAGCCGCCCTGGGGCAGTCTTCTCCGACCGCAGAGGACCATACAGTCAGCACGCCTAGTAAGGACGCGCGCCTTCATCTAGGGTGCCCTCGTGTCCTTTCCTCTGCGGCCCGTCCTTTGCTATTTTCACTGGTCACCCGCCGCCCAAACAGTCCCAACTTCGGCTTCCAAGGGTCTTGCGTCCTTACCACCCGTCCTTAACACACGTTGTGACTGTCCTCTGTGCCGAGATCGTCTCCCGAACTCAGGGGCGCCCCCCACGGCCATGCAGGCGTCCCGGGCTCCTGGCCTGTCGGCGCTGCTTCCCCTTGCCCTGGGCGCCGCCGCGGGAGCGGGCCTCGGCCCAGGCTGGGCGGAGCGGCCTCCGACGGGGGGCCGCCTGGGCGCGCCCGCTGCGGGCGGTCCAGCAGGCGCAGAGCGCTGCTGGGAGGACTTGGGCTCCTAGGCCTCCCAGATGGGGTCCGCGGGTCCGAGGAGGAAAAGGTACCCATGCTGCTAACCTCCCCCCGTGTTCGTTATCCCCTCTTGGGGCTTCCTGGGCGGCCCTCGTCACCATCGCTGGGTTCGCCTCGACATTCCGGTTCAGAACGCACCCGGGGAGAGGTCTGGGGAGTAGCGGTATCGGTACCTTGTGCTTTCCCCAGTTGGGTCGGAGGATCACGCCGCATCGCCGATGCATCGGCGATGCGGCTCGATGTAGAGCCCGATCTTCTCCGCGCCGACGTCGCCGGCGCATCACCGATGCATCGCCAGTGCATCCCCATGTAGGGGGCCTCCATGGGAGGACCTGGGCGCGTGCAGCGGCGCGGCGGCGTCACTGGCGGCGGCGCGAAGCGGGAGTCTCGCAAGGAGCTCGGGGAATGCTTCCGTGCGAGCGAGGAGCCACCGCGGTGATGTCGACCAGAGCGGCGGCACGCGGCAGGATGCCGTGTCCGAGTGCGGGGTGGCCGAACCAGCGTCGCAGATCTTCTGGGAGGCCTTGTCGGTGCTCGTCTTTTTCGGCCTGGGCGCCGTTTTGTCGGGCCTGGTCAGAATCGCCGCAGTGCCCCCTTTCGGCACGTGGTAGGGCGCCGCAGAGCCTCCGCGCTGCGGCGATGAGCAGCCCTTGGGCAGGAAACTTCTGGCATGTGCTTCCTGCCATTCAGACTAGGTAGCAGCACTCGCCTATCTCTATCTAACGGCCTTCGGCCCATCCCGCAACCGTGCCTGGGTTGGGTCTGATGAAGCCTAGTGGCTGTTCGTTGGGATCTCATGGGAGGCCTCTCGGGGGCCTCTTGGAGACAGTTTGGATACCTCTTGGGGGCCGTTCTGGGGCCTCTTCGGGCCTCTTTTGGGCCTCCTGGGTGCCTCTTGGGGCCTCCTGGGGGCCCCTTAGGGCGGACGGCTCGGATTTTCGGTTCGTGTTCCCTCTCTTGGGCCCCTTTCGGGGCCGTCTTTGGCGCCTCTTGGGCCGTCTTGGGGCGCTCTTAGGCCGTCTTGGGGCCCTCTTGGAGGCCTTTATGGCCGTTCGGGGTGGTTCTGGGGGCCTCTTGGGCTGTCTTGTAGCGTCGGAAGTCCGAAAAGGTGAGACCGCCAAAATCTTTCGCACACCCGAGGAACATATACGATTTTGCCCTCTTGGGAGGCCTCTTGGAGGCCTCTGGGAGCGCATTGGCGGTTTCGTGGGCCGTCTTGGGGCCAGCTTTGGCGTCTTGGGGCGATATGTGGCCGTATTAGAGCTCTCTTGGGTCGTTTTAGGGGCCTGTTGGAGCCCTCTGGACCCGTCTTGGGGCCTTCTTGGGCCCGACAGAGTCATGCGACAAGCCGCGGGGGAGCCAAGGAGGCACGCGGGAAACCCCGAGCGATTTCGGAAATTTGGTTCCAGGCCCTTTAACGACTCCCCAGGACTGAAGACCTGAGGCTCCAGGAATTAGGCAAAGAACCTGAAGAGGCCCACTCCGTGGTCAGAGGCACGGTAGCGGATATTTGTTTTGGATCTAGGCCCAGGCAGCGTGGATCGATGGGGCATGTGCTTGACACAACCCCAGCTATGTCGTTTAGAGCCCTCGTAATTTATGATATGTTGCCCAGTGGCGGCATGCACGCCTATCAATCGACTCACCATTCGGATGAGGCGCTGTTGTGCACGGCTCTGTTCGCAGTACCATTCCCCACTCCTGTTCCCGCTCCCTTCTTCCTGCTCGCCCTCTCCTCGAGGGAAGAAACACGATGACAATGACCAAGATGTCACGAGATTTTGTCGACGACGATCTTGACCAAGATGTACGGTGACCAAGATCAACACTGACATTTTCGCGTTCAGTCTTGGTCATGGTCACCGTTTTCGTTCCCTCCATCTTCCACGAGCCGCGCAGCGGTGACTCTCGCACGCACGGGGGCGCAAGGCAGCGTGCCACAGAGTCCATCGCTGTCGCCATCGCCTCCATCGTCGCCATCGCCTCCCTTGCTACGTTCTCTGGGCGGCAGCGCGGCGGCAGGTCGGTAATCTGTAAGTGAGTGGAGGGCGAATGAGACAACCGTAGTTTGCCTTCGTGGGCCCGCTCGTCGCCACGGTTGGGAGCAGCTCGGAATACTGGTGAGTCTGGACCCCTGGAGGGGCCGGATCTAAAGTTCACCGTAAGAAGCAGCCTCCTTCTAAGAAGCCTTCACCCCTCCCCCTGCCCCTGTATGCGCGCCGCCAGATCCTGGCGTTCCAACTCGTTCGAGCCAGGCGTTGTCGCCCGGCTTCAGGCCCCGTGGCCATCACAGATCGATCAGGCTCGGAAAAACGGCACAGGAAGTCGTGATTCCTAGGGCGCCAGTTGTGATTCTTCACCGTGAGTCTCTAAAGTTCTCTGAGACGCCGGATCCCAGCGGACTTCTAACCCCCAGGGTGCGCGCCGCCAAAATGGAGCGGGCAGGGTGTGCAGACCGGCCGGATCGGCAGGCGCCGCCACCTCCCGACCTGGCCGATTGGGCCCCCGGCGCCTGGTGCTTCCGGGAGGCGCCCGCCCCGTCCTGCGGTCAGGAGTTCTGGTTACGGTCGCGGAGGAGGGGGGCGGAGGAGGGCGGATGCGGTCAGGAACTCTGGCTGAGCGTGCTGCTCCGCCGATTCTGGCCCACACGCTTTGGCGCGACACGCGAGCCACGTCTCAGTCCCCAATCGTCAATGTCCAGAGCCTTTCTCGGCCTCCCGCCCCGCGGAACGGAACGACACGCGCTCCGCTCGCAGAGCATAGCGTGTCGCCGGGGCCGTCGCCGTGACACGCTGCGCAAACGTTCCTGGCCGTATCGGGCCACGGCGGCGGGTTCCCTTACAGTCAAGGCGCTTGGATAAGGACCACTTTGGGCTCAGGACGGGCTCTGGTTTTCGGGGCGTTCCTCAGGTTAGGTTGACATCGCCGTGACGAAAGTTTCATCACTGGGATTCGCAATGATTGCGATTCGGCGGAGAAGGCGGAGTAGTATCTACTCCGCGTGGAAGCGCACCCAGTGGGATTCATAACACAATTTGGCACCGAATAGTTTCCCGCCAACTTTTCGAATTAACAAAGTTAAAGGCGGGATTAACATTATTCTGCCGATTGCCGCCAGCCGTATGTCATGTTAGGGATCTCGAGAAGTACGGGATATTCATCGGTCGTGGAAAGACGAAGAAGCTGATAACACGGCTTTCTAGGTCGGGGGTTCTATTCTGTCGTCGTCGTCGTCGTCGTCGTCGTCGTCGTCGTCGTCGTCTCCCTCCTCCTCCTCCTACTGCTCCTCCTCCTCCTCCTCCTCCTCCTCCTCCTCCTCCTTTCGAGCCTTCCGAGCGCGGCCCCAAGTCGCTCTCGCGACGCGGCCGATGCCTAGGCGGATTGTTCCGCCTAGGCGGGAGGCGGTCTTTGCCGCCACTGCGGCGCGCGACGGGCCCGCCGCGGCCGCGCAGCTTTCCACCAAGATGGCCTCGGGAGGCCGAACGCGAAAAGGGGCCGAGGGGGCCCGACAAGGGCCGACAGGCACGGGGGCCCGACGGGCCAGGGCTCCAGAGCCCAGGGCCCCCCAAAAAGGAAACGGACAGGAAGGGGGGGAAGAGGAAGGATGCCTCCAGGGCTCTGGAGAGAGGGGGGAGGGGGCGGCGCGGGGCGCGGCGCTGAGCGGGCCGCAGCAGCCTACCGGAGCACCGGCGCCCGGCCCCCCTGGCGACCGCCCGGCCGACGGCGCCCAGCATGAGGACAACCCCGACGACGCCTCGGCTGACGGCGGGCCCCTCGATGGCGCGCGATGGAGCAAGCTCACCGCCTCTGGACCCTCTGGCGCGCGGCCGGAGCACCTCACCGAGCTATTCTCCGTGCTACGGCAGCGCGAAGCAGCCGCCCTTCGGCGGGCCTTGGGGCGGCTACGCACGGCCATGCGGGGTGGCGAGCTGCAGGCGCCCATGCGCTGGATCACCCGCACGCGGCTTATGTGGCAGAGGAAGCGCAATGGCAAACCGAGGCCCATCAAGATGGGCGAAGTCATACGCACGAGCCTTGCCAAGCGCTTCACCAAGCGGCACCTCCCTGCTCTCCGCGCCCGCTTCCGCGCCGCCCACCAGTGGGGCGTGGGCGTTCCGGGCGCCTGTGAGGCCATGACGCACTGGCGTGGAACGGTGGAGGAGCTGGCCGCCCGGGGCGCCATCCCCGCCGCAGTGGCGCTGGACGTGGACCTCGTTAACATGTTCGGCAGCGTGGAGTGGGACGCTATGCGGTCTTCGATCGACCCCGCAGAATTCCCTGAGATCGCGCAAGAGCCGTCTGAAACGCTCCTACCCTCAGGCGAGACCTTCACCACGGACCGCGGCGCCGAACCGGGCGACGGCTTCGGCACAGTGCAGGCCGGCCTCACGCTCGCTGCCGCTCGCGCCCCCCGCATTGGCCCGCCCGCTGCTGGGGCCGCCGCCCCAGGCTTCTGCGAACAGTGGTTTATCGACGACGGCCAGGTTTTTGTCCGCCCGCGCGCGCTGGAGCCTTTCCTGCGCAGCCTCGATGCCACTCTCGCGGTCTTCGGCGGCACCCGCGGGACTGTGGCTGCCGGCGCAGCCAAAAGCTCCTGCCGCCTCCTCTGCCCTGACGGCGAGACGCACCACTACGACGGCTGGGACACGGACTACGTTCGGACCACCTGCAATGTGCTTGCCCCGGAAGGATCCACCCTGGCACTCGGCGCTCCCCTCGGCAGCCCCGATGCTCTCGATGACCAGGTCAAGGCCGCGCTGACCAAGGCCCGCGACACGCGTCTGGCCCTGCTAGAGATCGATGGGGCACGCCGCGACGGAGCTGGTGCTCACGAGGCTCTGCGCCGACGTGTCGAAGCTCTCCTACCAGCTACGGCTTAACGGGGACAGGGTTAAGGACGAGCACCTGCAACAGTTCGACAACGACCTCCGCGAAGCCGTGCAGCTCGTCGCGGGCGGCGACTTATCCGACGCGGCGTGGGAGCAGTGCGCTCCCGGCGTGGGCGCGGGGGGCCTAGGCATGCGGACCGCCTCGCAGGTGTCTCTCGCGGCCCTCGGGGCCAGCCGCGTGTGCTCGAGGCCCCGCGCGCGGGAAATGGCCAGGCACCTCGCAGAGAGAGGCCTGGGCGAAGCAGGGGTCATCATGGCAGAGTACGACAGGCGCACGGACGACGCCGCGGCCCGCCTTGTCCTCAGTCTGCCGCCCGCAGTCGGCGGCCTCGTCGTGGCCGCGCTCCCGGAGGCCGCCGCGGAAGCCGAGGGTCGGTGGGCTGCCCTTTTCGACCGGCAAGCGGAGGCGCCCGCCGCCGCGCCGCAGGAGCGCCGAGGCCGCCCCCGGGGCATCGGCCGCAACCTGCTTCCGCTCGACGAGGACGAGGACAACGAGCACCCCAACGCCGCCCCGCGCTCGCGGCAGCTGCACCTGCAGCGGGCTCTACTTCGCTACCGCGACGAGCAGGGGCGACACGACCTTCGCAAGCGGCACGCGGACGCCGAGGACGACGCAGCGCTGCGGCGGCTCGACGACCTCGAGCACCCCGACTGCGACCACTCCTTGCTCGAGAACCTCTCGAAGCACAAGGGGCCCGTGATGGACAACCCCGATGTCAACGAGGCCTTGCGCCTCCGCGTCGGTGCCGCCGGTCCGCTGGACTTGGCCCCGCGCGGCCTCTGTGGCCAAGCGATTCTCGACCGGGCGGGGTCGCGCGCCCTCTGCTGCTGCCGGGCGGAGTCTACACGGGGGCACCACGCGGTTGCGCGCCGGGCGCACGCCGCGGCCACAGTCTGCGACCCTGGCGCAGAACTCGAGGCCCCGGGCCTGGTGCCAGGCACGCGCCTCCGACGTGCTGACCGGCGCCCTCGGCAATGGCCTCCTGGCCCTCGACGCGGGCGTCGCCTCGCCCGACCCTGCGGCGGCCGGCCCAGACTGTGCGGCCACCATGTACCGGCGCAAGGTCGAGTACTACACGGCTTACGCTGGCGATCTGGCGCGGCAGAACATCACCTACCAGCCGCTGGTCTACGCCTGCTACGGCCGACCGCACCCCCGGACGACAGCCATCCTCCGCACTCTCGCGATGAAACAATCGCGGAGGCGTGGCTGCTCGGATGGGGAGTGGCGGCGCAGGCGGCTGGCCGCGGCCATCGGCGCGGAGCTGTGGCGCCGCGCCGCCCGGCAGGCGCAGGCGCGCTGGCCCGACCGGGAGGAGGGCGCCACCTAGGCACCCCGTTCCCGCGGCACCAACGCCACCCCTTGACCCGCCCCCGTCCGCCCCCGCGCACGCGTGCCTAATTGCGGGGCCAGTGGCTCGCACCCCGCGGCCGTGCCCCCCCCCCCACGCCGCCCGCTCGTCTGCCCCCCTGCCTTGCCTGCCTGCCGCCCTCCCTTCCTCTCCTGGGCCCGGAGGCCGCGTGCAGGTGCTCAAAGCACCCGGCGGCTGCGTAGCAGCTCGTTTCCCTCCTCCTCCTCCTCCTCCTCCTCCTCCTCCTCCTCCTCCTCCTCCGTCTCCTCCTCCTCCTCCCTCCCTCCTCCCCCCTCCCTGTGTGCCGGGTCATTTGTATTGAAATCTGTCGGTACAATGTTAAAACCTTCTTTCTTTTCCAGGCCGTCGCGACACTGCGCGCTGGGTAGTTGGGCCGCACACCTGCGTCTGTCCAGTTTCTTCAGCGTTCCTCCTCCTCCTCCTCCTCCTCCTCCTCCTCCTCCTCCTCCTCCTCCTCTTCCTCCTTCTCGTTACCGGGCGTCCTGGCCCGTCGTGTTTCCGACGCGCATGGCACCGGGAAAGCGGCCAGGAGCGGCAACGCCACGCCGTTTTCATTCACTTCTACTCCGGCCTGGGTCAGGGGCCACGGCTCGCAGGTCCAGAGTTGCACAGCATCACGCACCACGACGGGAGTGATTGCAGCACTGTAGCAGGACCGTTCAGGGACGCATGCGGACGGTCCACATTGTTGCCGTAATCTTACACGACGAGAAAAAAGTAAGCGGCTGCCCGCGCAAGTGAGCTCGGGGGTCTCCGCCTCGGCCAGTGTCTGCGACAGCTGCAAGTTGTGCGGGTTCCACACCTTGGTTTTGTCCTCGTCGAGTCAGAGCCCGCGCGCTGCGTAGAAACCTTGCGCGGCTGCTTTGGCGGCGGCGAGAGCCTCTGGTGCGCCCGCGAGGTAGACGTCGTCCAGGCTCGCCACCACGATGGCGCCCGTGTCCCGCCGCAGCGCGTGCTCCAGGTCCTCGTGGAGGGCCGCCGTGGTTGTGGCGAAGAAGGCCAGCGAGGGGGGGCACCCTTGGTCGAGCCCCCGCTCTACTGCCACCGGGGTGACAGCGCCTGAGAGGTGCGCGCCGTGCGTGGTCGTCCCGCCGTACCACGCAGCTGCGAGGCGCGCGAGGGGCGGGAGCCTGTGCGAGACCTCGCGGACGAAGGCGTCCCGGTCGACCTCGTTGAAGGCGTCTGTCACTCTCTCCACGGAGCAGGCCACCACCTTGTGCAGCAGCTCGACGCCGTTGCGCCGCCCAACGCCGTACTGGCAGGGCCCCACCGCCTGGGCGATGAGCTCCTTGTGCTGCGCAGTCGCCGCCTTCGCCGCCATGCGGCGCAGCGCAGCGTCTCCCCGCAGGCGAGGGGCCGCGCACCCCGCCCTGTGGCTTCTGGAGCGGGATCACCCGGCCGCCAAGCAGCGCCTGTGCTGCCGACGCGGGCGCCTTGCCGCGCAGGATACAGCCCAGCGCCTCGACCAGCGCCGCCTTGCCTTCCGCGTGGCCGCGTATGGTTGCTGCCCAATGTTCGAAGCGGGCGCCAGCGAGCCCCGGGCCGGAGTGCCGTGGGAACTTCTTGAGGGATCGCGCCATTTTTTCTGCAGCTGCCTTCTCCCAGTTGCCCGCCTGCGGCAACGGCGGCGCGCGCGCCCGCGGCCCGCATGCGGGAGGGAAGAGCGCGGTGAGCTGGGAGCCCACGCCGGCCCCTGAGGCGAGTTTCCCTGGGCCTCCGGCGGCCGCGGCGGCCCGGGACACCTCCCCGAGCATCGGCCGCTCGTGCACCATGTGGGCCTGCGCCGCCAGGTCTGGTGGGCGACGGCCACCTCCGTCGCCGTCGCCCGGGCGCGCCGTCGCCGCCCAGAAGCCGGCCCAGTCACCCAGCAGACGCGACCTGGGGCGGACGGCAAAGAGCAGGCGCGGCAAAAGGAGCAGTCGCGCCCAGGCGCCCTCCCGGGCTGGCAGCACAGCGACCGCCTTGAGCGCCGCTGCCAGCAAGTCGCCCACGGCTGCTGTGAGGCCGTCAGGGACAGCCGTCCAGGTCGGCACTAGCTGCTCGCGGAACGCGCCTGCCAGGTCCAGCGTGTCCCACCGCGGGAGCCCAGGGAACTCGCCCCGCTCAGCCGCCACCGTGTGGCGAAACTCCAGGTCGCCCGCTGGCGCGTGGTCGTCCTCCTTCGCGTTCGCCGCCTCGCGGGCGCCAGCTGCCAGTGGGCTCGCGGCGGCCGCCCCAGCCGCACCGCCCACCACGCAGGCTAAGACCTGCGCCCGCGCCTCCTCGGGCAGCGCCGCAAGGCCTTCCACGGTGCCTGCGGGGATGCAGGCAGGGTGCCTGAGGTAACGGTCCGGATTGGCACGGCTGGCCAGCCGTAGTTCTCGGTGGCCGAACCCCTCGCAGCACATGTAGCAGAGGGCCACGTGCCGGCGCACCAGCTGCAAGGTCGCCGTCCACGCGCGCACCTTGGTCCGCGGGGCGGCTCCGGGAGCCAAGGCAGGCGCGGGAGGAACACCATCAGCGCCCGCAGCATTCCCCGAGGCAGCAGCGGCGCCGACTGCACCGCCAAGATAGGATGGCCCGGGGGACGCACCGTGCAACTCCTGCATGCTCGCGTCCCTCGCCGTCATCGTTTCGTCCTCGTCCCTTCCCTCCTCCTCCTCCATTTCCCTGGCTGAGTCAGCAGCACCAACCGCCAGCACCGCGCCAGGATCCACGCCGTGGCCAGAAAAGCCCCTTCCTTTCTTAGTCAGCGTTCTTTGGGGCAGCACGATGGCTGGACTATCCTGTAGCGGGACGGGTCCTCTGGAAGTTTCCCTGAGGTGTTTCGAGCTCCCGACTGCACTTGACGGGCCAGGGGGCCGTCCAAGAAAGATTTGGGACGACGAGATGGTCCCGAAGGTCAGGGAAGGAACATATACTGGTAAAACTATTCTTCCGTGGTCGCCACGGCTAGATTCGCATCGAAACTTGAGTCAGAACGCACCCCTGGAGAGGTCTGTGGAGTAGCGGTTCCAGTGCCCAGTACCTTTTTGTCCCCTCCCCACTGGGAAGGCACCGGTGTCCAGGACCAGTTCCCCGCAGGACCACTTTCTCCTTGATGGCAGCTCCAGTGCGGTTCCAAGCGTTCTCGGTGCTCCTGGACCTCCCACAGGATGAGGATCGATATCGAGGTGGTTCGAGGATCGAGGGTCCAGGTTTTTGGTCTCTTCAGGCCTCGGGGAGATACTTCGTTGCCACGGCTGGAGTCGCTTCGACTTTCTGGCCAGAACGCACCCCAAGTACGGGTCTCGGGGTAGACGTTTGTCGGCCTCTGGCCGAAGGTGACCCCCCAGACCTCCTATACATCTCGAGGCAACACATCACGACGGATCTTCTCATCACTCCCGGCGTCTGGGGGCTCTTTTCGGACTTGAGGGCCGCCGGAGACCGGCTCGGCCGGCTCGGAGTGAGGGCGTCAGGAGGCGCTGGAGGAGGCAGAGAACGAGTGCAGCCAAGACGCTGAAAGAAGGAACAGTTTGGGTTCGGAAGGGGGTCGGTGTTCCTCTGATCCTTCCATGGCTGTTTCTCTAGCGGTCCTCGAGCACGCAGGCGTTTTTGGGGACCAAAAAGGGGCTTCGTTCCTTATTTAATGTTCCTCATGTCAGCGGCCCGTTTGTAGTGATGGTATGAAGAAGAAGATGAAGAAGAAGAAGAAGAAGAAGAAACATAATAATACTAATAATAATAATACTAATAATAGTAACAATAATAATAATAATAACAATAATAATAAGAAGAAGAAGAAGAAGAGAGGGGTTCGAATTGGGACCAAGGTTCCTGCCGCGGCCACTGGTCAACCAGAAGTGCTCGAGGAAAGCTTGGCGCTTCGCCAATGGAACTCGTGAACATGAAGCCGTTTCTGAATTTACGCTGCATTATCCCAGTGCGACCCGACCTAGGAGTTGGAGCATTTAGAAAAGCAACATCTACATCTATACCGACAGCTACATTTACATCTACACCTGCATCTACATCTACATCAACATCGACAGCGAGACTCACATCTACATCTACACATACACCTACATCTACATATGCATCTACATATACATCTACACCTACACCTACACCTACACCTACTGCTATGCTGTGCTATGCAATGTTATGATATGATATGCTGCGCTATGCTAAGCTAGGCTATGCTGTGCTATATTGTGCTGGGCTATGCTATGCTGCGTTGTGCGATGCTAAGCAATGCTATGCTATGCTATGCTATGCTATGCTATGCTATGCTATGCTATGCTGCGCTATGCTATGATATGATAAGCTATGTTATGCTATGATATGATTGGCTATGGTATGATATGCTGTGCTAATGCTGCGCTGCGCTATGCTGCGCTAAGCTAAGCTAATGTACGTTAAGCTGTGCTAAGCTAAGCTAAGCTAGGCCAGGCTAGGCTAAGCTAAGCTAAGCCAAGCTACGCTAATATGATATATGCTAAGCTCAGCTCAGCTCAGCTAAGCTAAGCTAGACTAGGCACAGCTAAGCTAAGCTAAGATGAGATAAGCTAAGCTAAGCTTAGCTAAGCTAAGCTGGGTGAGCCCAGGGGGCGTAACTGGGGGAACCGCGGGGCGGATACCGGGGGAACCGCCCGGGGCGCTTTGCACTGCCCGGCCCCTTTAAGAAAGAGAGTAAGAACCCTTCAAGGCAGAGCCTAGGTAGGGAATGAGGCCGTAGGTCTTCTGCGAAGGAGCTCATGTTATCGACCCGTGTTCTTCTGGTCATGTTGTGGTTGTGCGTGTTTTGGGAGGGGTGGAGGCTTATTGCGATAACGACCACTGTACTTTGCAGGGACAGATGTTGCCAGCTCGCTGCGGCCATGTTGGCGCCTTGCTGAGCAGGCCGAGCACGCTAAACACATCGAAACACCTGTGGGAGTCTGCTTCTCTGGCCATCCCCGGCCTCTCTCGCAGCGCCCGCTTGCTTCTCTTGAAGCTTCCTGTGTGCCTTCTGGGGTGTGTGGGCCTGAGGTGCCTTTGGGCCTCCCGCAGCCTGCCTCACCTTACCCCTCCGTGTTTCAGCCACGCGCAGAGGGGGGGAGGGGGTGGCTGGGCTTCTTAATTACAAGCACCCTTCTTCTTAGAAGGCGCGGGCCTTATCTATAGATGTAGGGCGGCGCATTCTAAGAAGCCTTCTCCCCTCCCCCTACCCCCTTGCGCGCGCCGCCAAGCGTTGTTCCGCGATCTCCACCGCCCGCTTCGCCGTTCCTCTCGAGATGAAGGTCTTCGCGCCAAGCAGCGCGCGAGCATCCGAGGGGCGCTGGCCGACGCCGGTCTCGGAGAGGCCTGATGCTCTCGGCGTGCTACAAGCGGGGGGGGAGTGTTGCTCGTGTGCAGCGCTCATCGCTCTCGACGTTACCAGCGTAGCAGTCGGATCTGTGCACGCGAGTGCTGCATATTGAGAAGGGGATCAAGATGAGATACAACGGGAGGGGACGAATGGGCTTGGATGGGAAGGCGCACTCGGAATGCCAGGGGGAGGAGCACGATGAAGAGGGCGAGGAGGAGGAGGACCATCATGATCACAGGAAAGAGACATTAGGCGCCTGGACCTAGGAAAGCACGCGGTACTAACACCAGGCATGGGCAGTGAGTGGGGTAGGTGCAAGTGCAGACCATAATGACAGTCGACTGATGCTGTGCTTGCTGGAAGTCGCCCAGCCGCGTCTCCCAGAACGGGCCCTTGACATAATGGCTGGGGCGCCCCGCGTATTGCACTCTCTCGATCCCAGCCGCCGTTTGTCTCTGTATCTCTGTCAAGGCAGGCATCCCCAGCAGACCAAGAGGGAGAGGCCTGTTAGGTTCCTTCCCTCACCCTGGTCCTCTTGATTGAGGGCATGTAGCCGTGGAGGTTAAGCAGACACCCCAGCTGCCGTCTCAGACTGAGCGTCGATACGCCAGGGAATGCGGGCGACGCGCGATGAGCTGCCGTTGCCTCAACTCGCCCTGCCTGCTCCGAGAGGTGGAGAACGAGGAGTCTCACGTCGCCCTGCTTCGCCCTGCTCCCCAGGCCGAGTCGCTGGCAGAGCCACGGAGCCCATTTAAGATGTATGTCGCCGCGCCGCTTGTTCCGACGCGTGGCCTCACGTCTTGAGGAGGGCGCCTCGGCCACCAGGCCAAACTCTGCATCGGGCGCGAGGTTTGCCGCGGGTCTGCCGCGGTGCCAGCTTCGTCCACCCGGGGGCGTTCAAATAAAAAGGCGCGGCGACATATGGTGTCTTTGAGCTTTCGCCAGCCTGCCAGCGAACGCCCACAGGCACCAGGCTGCGGCGACGCCGCAAGGCTGCCGCTTCCGAGCCCGGGGCCGGACTTGACCGAGGAGACCGGGCTCATAGATTGGGTATGCGTCTGCTTGCCGAGCTTGTCCCCGCCTGCTGCCAGCCGATGGGGGATGGCCGCCAGCTTCTGGAGACGACTAGATTCAGCCACGCGCAGAGGGGGGGAGGGGGGGAGGGGGGAGGGGGGAGAGCTTCGTAGAAGCACCCTGCTTCTTAGACGGCGCAGGCCTTATCTATAGATGTAGGGCCGGCGCCTTCTAAGAGGCAGCCTCCTTCTGAGAAGCCTTCCCCCTTATCTCCACCCCCTTGTGCTTGCTGCCAATTCTGGAGACGGTAAGATTGATTCGCCTTCACTGGCCGCTCGCTCAAATATGTCTTTCGGTCGTGGACTTTGGCCCCGTGGCCCAGGAGGTGCCCCCCAGCTTTCGCGCTCCATCACGGAGCCCCATGGGGTCCTCTCTGCCTCGTGAGGACTGCTCTGGAGGCCGTGGGGGCCTCGTCGGAAGAGGGGGCACCTCGTGCCAGGGACACCCTTATATGGGGCAACGTTTTGGGGAGAATAGGCCCAGGGCGGAATGCATCCGCTTCGATGTCGATTCTGGCCGGTCCGATCCGATTCGATTTAGATATTCAGACGATCCGATGCGGCCCAATGTTTGCACATTGCACGTAGTTGCTGCGCATCCTGGCGCAGCTGATCCGATGTAGTTTCTATGATGTGCCGATGAAGCCCGATCCGATGCACATTTCGATTCGATCCGATTTACCGATACGATGCTCACTGATCTTGTCGACTTCCAATCGCTTTTTCATCGCTGTCACGGGCCTCATACCCCACCCCGCCCAGGAACGTGGGGCTTCATTATTGAGGGCCTATCGCCGATCTATCCGCGATGCACCACCAATTCCAAGTCAATATTCCCCCCTAGCCAGTCCCCCTTATCGTTCCCCCTCGCCTCTGGCAACACCCGAGCTGGAAGGAATATCTGAGTGCCCCGTGCAGCATGTGTATCGCATCGACGCGCTGTGCCGCTCGCCTGGCTTCATGTCCCCAAGAGTCTGAAGATGTCCAGTGGAGTTCCTGGGGAGCCAGGGGGACTCCCAAAGAACGTCCCTTGAAGACTCTGGGATATCTCAGCAGCTTCTCCGATGGCCCCCCACAATGTTCTCAGGATTCCGCATTGAGTTCGTGAGGTGTCTCCAATCGGCCAGACGGAATCCGAATGACCTTGATGATGTCCGAAGGGTTCTTGAGGAATCCGAAGGTCTCTAGTGGAATCCTTCGGGAGCCATAAGACTGAGCTCAGTGGGTGTCCACGGATTGCGTAAGGATTCCAGGGTTTCACCTCGCGATGCACAAATATATTCAGCTTGTTTTTTGCACAATTTCCGAAGAGCAGCGAGAGGTCCAATATTTCTGATTGGTTCCTGCGGGGGTCCCATAAGTGTCCCAAGAATTTGTCAACATGTCCAATGCAAGGAGGCCTAAAAAACCTCATCAGTTGACAGAGAAGTTCAGGGACTTCCAAACGGACTCTTGCGGATTTTCTCCGTAGTCCTGCAGTGTCCTGGGGATATGCTGGGGAATCCCATGGCTTTCGTTTTCTGCGCCCTTCCCCTCCCTCCCCACTGCCCCCTCTCCGTCGTCTGTCATCCCGGCATCGCTCCTCCCCAACCTTTTTTCACCCCCCTCTCTCTTCGTTCCTCCCTTCATCCGCCCCCCCCTCGCCACTCTTGCCTCCTCCCTCCCGCTCTTGCCCCTACCTCTTTCCTCCCCTCCCACCCTCCCGCATCCCCTCCTCCCCCTCCCCGTCCCCCTTCCCCGGCCCGCCCCCACCCCACCAGCTCCTCGCCCCCCGGCCCCCAGCTTCCTCTCTCTGCCGGGGCATAGGGTGGGATGACCAGGGAAGGACCCGGCGCCAAGACTCAGAAGACTACGTCGACGTGGAGAGGGTGGAGTACGCCTCAACAACAGGCCGCCAGCTCGCGAGAGACCTGCGGAGCGGCGTGGGGAGTTCCCCCCCGCACCCCAGTGGGTGATGGTGATGATGATGATGATGATGATGATGATGATGATGATGATGATGATGGTGGTGGTGGTGATGATGATGATAATGATGTTGATGATGCTGCTGATGATGATGATGTTGATGTTGATGCCCATGCTGATGATGATGCTGCTGATGATGATGGTGATGACGATGAAGAGGATGAGGACGAGGACGAGGATGAGGATGCTGCTGATGATGATGATGATGATAGTGATAAAGAGGATGCTGATGCTGATGATGCTGATTATGACGCTGATGATGATGATGCTTATGCTGATGATGCTGCAACTGCTGCTGATGATGATGCTGGTGATGATGATGATGATGATGATGGTGATGATGATGATGCTGAGTAAGATGACGATGCTGATCATGATGCAGCTGATGCTGATTGTGATGATGATGCTGCTGGTGATGGTGATGATGATGATGGTGTTGATGGTGCTGAGGATGAAGTTGATAGTGTTGATGATGCTGGTGATGATGATGATGATGATTATGATGGTGATGATGATGATGATGATGATAGTGATGAGTGTGATGATGTTGCTGATGATGGTGATGCTGCTGTTCGTAATGATGGTGATGATGATGTTGACGATGATGATGCTGCTGTTGATGATGGTGTTGCGATTGCTGATGATTATGCTGTTGCTGCTGATGATGATGATAATGCTGCTGCTGCTGATTCTGATCGGGCTGATGATGACGATGCTGATGATGCTGATGATGAGGATGATGTTGCTGATGATCATGATGACGATACTGATGAGGTTGATGATTGAAGCAGAAGAAAGATCAGACCATGTCAAACGCATAAGCTTCCGCAGCTCCGCGCGGATTCCTTGGATCGGGATCGGCGCTGGGACCCCCCACAGCGGCGCCTCCGGCGCCGCTCAGTGCAGATCCAAGAAATCCGCGCAGAAAGGTTACATTCGGATCTCTTTGCTCCAGATGAGTGGGGGTTTATGTGGGTGCCGATCTGCACCAGGCATTGGACGAGTAGGAGTAGGGACCTCCTCCCTTGCAGCTTGCCAGCGGTGGTCGGGTGGGATCTTGTCCGCTGCTTCGGATCGGGTGCTGCTAGAAGTGCCCCTGGCCCAAGGTGCCACCAGGATTTCCAAGGAGGCCGCCAAGGCCTCCAGAGCCCCCCTCCAGGGGTTCCAAAATGGAGCAAAAAACTGGGCGGAGCTTGGGCCAGGGGCACCTTTAGCAACCCCCGATCGGAGGGAGCCCCCAGAGCACCCCAGGGGAGAGGAGGAGGAAGCACACCCAGACATGCTCGCGGTGGAAAAAACACGTCAGGAGGTTTTTTGTTGACTGGTTTCGGCCTCTTGGGGCCCGCGAGGGGCCCCAGTACCGTCCCAGGTTTCGAACGTCCCGGGGCCCCGCATTGGGAATAAATTACATTGCGACGTACCCGACCCATCGGCACCAGGGGATGATAGAAGGTGTTTCGACACTCGTGCGACAGCAACACTGCAGGAGACTGCACGGCGGATATCTATATCGTGCGAAGTGTGCGTGGCCGACTCGCAGAACAGAGGTACAAAAGGCCAGGAGGCATTGTATTGGGAAGGAGAAGCAAATGGAAGACATCGGGATGGAAAAACAATCACCTCGGCAGAAGCAGCGAGGTGATGGAGCATGGGCAAGATGAGCTTACACAGGCGGAGATGCAGCCAGACAATGAAGTGTTGCGTTTTTCCATGCCGAAATGCTCAGCACATGCGCGGCCAGCGCTCCGCCTCCTTCTGATCCTCCTCCGCCTTCTCCTCCTCCCCCACCCCTCCTCCTTCGGATCTGCGTGGGGCTCCACTGTGTTGCGCACCTCAGCAGCCCTCAAAGCTGCGACAGTTTCACACTGCGTAGCCCCCCCAGAGATGGCGAGGTCTTTGAAGTCTGCGTGGGACCCCACTGTGCTGCCCCCCCCCAGCAGCCTTCAAAAGTGGCTACCGTTTCACGCTTCGCAGCTCCCTCTCCCAGGGATGGCGAGGTCCCTGGCCCCCCCCTCGAAAGTGGCGACCGTTTCACACTTCGCGCCCCCCCCCTTCAGGATTGCAAGGTCCGGTTTGGATGTGCGTGGGACCCCACTGTGTTGGCCCCTCCAGCAGCCCTCGAAAGTGGCGACTTTTTCACCTTTCGCAGCCCCCCCAAGGATAGCGAGGTCTTTTTGGGATCTGCACGAGATCCCACTGTGCTGGCTCCCCAGCAGCTCTCGAAAGTGGCGACACTTTCACATCTCGCAGCCCCCCAGGGATGGCGAGGTCACGTTTGGATTTGCGTGGGGCCCCACTTCTGCCCGCCCAGCAACCCTCGAAAGTGGAGACAATTTCACATGTCGCAGACCCTCAGGAATGGCGAGGTCTCGGTTGGATTTGCGTGTGGCCCCACTGTGCTGGCTCCCCCAGCAGCCCTCGAAAGTGGCGGCAGTTTAACACTCCGCAGCCCCCCTGGGATTGTGAGGTCCTGTGGGTTTGCGTGTGGCCCTCCAGCAGCCCTCGAAAGTGACGACAATTTCACATGTCGCAGACCCCCGGGGATGGCGAGGTTCCGTTTGGGTATTCGTGTGGCCCCATTGTGTTCCTTCCCCCAGCAGCCCTCGAAAGTGGCGACAGTTTCACATTACGCAGCCCCCCATGGATGGCGACGTCTCGGTTGTATCTGCGTGGGGCCCCACTGTGTTGTCTCCACCAGCAGCCCTCGAAAGTGACGACAGTTTGACATTTCGCAGCCCCCAGGGATGGCGAGGTCTCGTTTGGGTCTGCGTGTTGCCTCACTGTGCTGGCTCCCCCAGCAGCCCTCGAACGTGTCGACAGTTTCGCATTTCGCAGCCCCCAAGAGGGATGCGAGAGGAGAGAGCCCAGATGAGAGCGGGGAGGGGGTGGAGGAGGAGGAGGAGGAGGAGGACACTGTGGAGACCGCGTTGCTCTGTGTAAAACGAGAACCCAACCAAGGGCGGGTTGGGAACAACATCGCATGTCTAGGCAGGAAGCGGATGGTTCAACACGGGAGCAGGAGGAGGAGAAGCATGGCGGAGGGGGAGGAGGAGGAGAAGGAGGAGGAGGAGGAGGAGGTAGAGGAGGAGGAGGAGGAGGAGGAGGAGGAGGAGGAGGAGGAGGAGGAGGTAGATGATGAGGAGGAGGGCACAGGAGAAGAGTCGACCGTGGGCCTCTTGGCTCTAGGGGGTGCTCCTCGCCCTGAGGGCCTGAGCCCATGCCGAGGAGCCAACGGACACATACCTGGCCGACGAGATGAGATGGCCTGCTTGGCGGCGGCCACTCTGGCGACGGGGATCGTTATGCGCTCGCCGTTCCGCCACCAGCCACACCTGCTTTATGCCCCACATGGCAGCGCGCATGATTTACAAAGGTTCGTGGGCTTCCTCGTTGGGGTCGTCCTCGAAGGGTCGCAAGTCGGGCGGACCTCTCTCTTCCTCTTAGCGCAGTCTTGGCTAGCACGTCGCATAGTGGACCTCGTCTTTTAAGCACGAGGGCATCGTGAAGCAGCCTTCAGGTTCAGGCACAGTGAGAGCGATAATCAGAAGCGGAACTTAGTAGCTGCCTATGTTCTGTTCACCATGTCAAAGACGAGCAATGTTGATACGGAGCAGAGTGCCCTACAACGGAGTTGTTTTGCATTCGTTGTCAGGTGGGGGGTCGTCCTTGGGATGTGGGGGGTGGGCGGCCGCCAGAAACGGAATTCTTTATATGGTTCAACTAAAGGAATCCTTTTGTATTCCTCCACGCAGTAATTCATTCTGCATTTCGCCACAAAGGGAATCTGTTTGTATCCCGCCACACAGGGAAATTTGTTGTATTCTGCCACAAATAGGTTCCTCTTGTATTCCGCTACAAAAGGGAATCCTTTTGCACCCCGCCGCAAAAAGAAATCCTTCTATATTCCGCCACAAATGGTATCCCTTTTTATCCTGCCACAACGGGAGTCCTTTTGCACTCCGCCACAAAAAGGTGATCCATTTGTATTCCGCCACACATGGAATACTCTTGTATTCCGCAACACAGGGGAATCTTTTGTATTCCGCCACAATAGGGGGTCCTTTTGTATTCCGCCACAAGGGGATTCTTTTGTATTCCGCCACAAAGGGAATCCTTTTGCATTCTGCCACACAGTGAACCTGTTTTGTATCCCGCCACAAAAGGAATCTTATTGATATTAATTTAAGAATTGGGAACCATGGCCAGGCACAGCGATCACAGCGCTTTAATTTAAAACTATTGCTTGTCATTGCCAGGCACAGCGATCACATATAATAATGTTTCTTTTTTTCGTAGCCAGACACAGCGATCATAGTGTTTTCAATGATTGCCCAACTATGGGTATCAATGTATTAAAACGCTGTGAAAAAAACAAGGTTTTCTAATATGTTGCATTAACAAATCAAAGAAAACCTTGTGTTACCATAGCGTCTGATTGAATTTAATACCCATAATTGGGAAATAATTCGGAACGCTGTGATCGCTGTGCCTGGCTATGAACAGAGTAATTTAAAGCGCTGTGTAGCTGTGCCTGGCAATGATAATACAGTATGTTTAAATAAAAAAAAACGCTGTGGTCGCTGTGCCTGGCCATTGTTTGTTTTCAATTTTTATACCAAGTTGAATAGGAATCCCTTTGTGGCAGAATGCAAAAGGATTCGCTTTGTAGCGGAATCCAAAAGAATCCCATTTGTGGCGGAATACAAAAGGATTCCTTCTGCGACAGGATACAAAGCAATTCCTTCTGTGGCGGAGCACACAACAATTCCTTTTGTAACAGAGTACATCAGGAGTTCCATTTGTGGCGGGATACAGAAATATTCCTCCCTGTGTGGGGGATTTCGAAAGGATTTTCTTGGTGGCGAACTACAAAGGAATTCCACTGGTAGCGGAATACAGCGGAATGTACATTGTGGCCAAATGCAGAAAGATTTCTTTTGTGGTCGAATACAAAAGTATTTTCTTCTTGACGACATAGAAAAAGGACTCCTTTTGTAGCAGAACTCAGAGGGACTCCGTTCGCAGCTGAATGCCGAAGTATTCCCTTTTGTGCCGGCTTGCAAAAATATCCCCTTCGGTGGTGGACAACAGCAACATTCAGACCATTTTTGTTGTGGCAAAATACAGAAATACTCTCTTTGTAACATCATAGCAAAGGAATTGCTTCTGTGGCAGAATACAGATGCATTTCTTTTGTAGCGGAATGCAAAGGGACTCCTTTTTGTGGAGGACACCGAAAATATTTTCTCCTCCGCGAAGGCTTGCGCGAAGGGGCGGCTGGCTTGCGCGAAGGGGCGCGAAGGGGCGGCGCAGTTGCGGCGAGCCCGCGCCGAGTACCTTCGACTGCGTGAAGAGGCGTACGGCACAGCGAGCTTCCCGCCGAAGCACCACATGATGTTTGACCTGGCCGACCAGCGGGGACGCGAGGGGGAGACCAGCGCCGCTGTGACAAATGCATGTGTGGTCGAGCGGTTGCACATCCGGAAAAAAAGCACTGCATGGGCCCGATCGACAACACCAGGAACTTTGAAGTGTCATGCTTGGCGTCTTTGATTAATGTCCACCTGATGGCCTTGGAGGACAACGAGTTCGGCGATGGCCTCCAGGGGAAGACGTCGTTTCTTGATGGGGCGCGGGTGCCAATCGCAGATCGCACGTTTGTCTCTGGCCTTACCATCGAGGTTGGTGCCGTCGTTCTGCTCGAAGGAGTTGCTGGCCGGGTGCGCGCCTGCGCCGTTGATGATTGCAATCGCCTGGTATTGGTGGAGACGTTCGAGCACATGGTCAGGCTGTCAGCGCGCTCCGACCGATGGAAGGTTGGAGGCGCCATCCAGGCGTGGCGCGCGGACGCCGTGCTCTCGGCACCTGCGCGGTGCATGCGCGGCGGTGACATCGCAGCGTTGCGATTGGTATAGCGCCACGCGCTGAACAAAAAAAAAAAAAAAAAAAAAAAAAAAAACTCCCCCTTGCTGCTATCTTAGCGCTGCGCGCTCCATCCAGCCCTCGCGCCGTCGATCGATCTCGCTGTTGTCCCCGCCCTTTCCAGGCGCAAGCGCCCCCCCCCCCCCCTCTTCCGTTGCTTCAGCCTGTCCGCCGCCCCTCATAGCGCATGCGCTGCCACGACCGCGCGAAGTCTCTGACCCTTGATGTTTTGGCATCAACACGGGGGGCCCAGGGTTCGCAACTTCGAGCCGAGGGGTCCGCGGGAGAAGGAGGGGGTGACTAGGGGGAGGACGAGGAGGAAGAGGGTTGTTTAGTCATAGCGCATGCGCTCGAGCTCAGGCCGCCTACGCAGCGCTTGCCGCTCAATCCGACTCAATCCGGATCGCTGACTCCGTTTCCGAAGACGTAGAGGCGTTAACAACGTCCCCGAAAGCGGCAATCGCGCAGTACCTTTCAAGGAGATCTGGCCACGCCGACTCGAATACCGACGCTGTTGTCTCCTTCTGCTGACTGCGCTCCTGGGCCTGACGACGGAGGCCCACGTGATCCGCAGGGCCCCACTCGCGCATGGCGTCCTGCATCTTGACCAGGCACGTATGCGCGGAGCGCAAGTAGCCCGATGCCATGAAGGTCATCTCGTCGTCGCCTGCGCCGCTCTCAGGGAGCTCGGGCCCGTCGCCGCGGCAGCGGCTGCGACTCCTGCTGGGGTTGCTCTCCTCAGGCCCGCCGCCGCGGCTGCGGCTGCGACGCCTGATGCCCGCCTTCGGGCTCCCGTTCTTGGCGGAGTCCGTCGTCGCGGAGGCCGCCGAGCCACGGAGGTGGCCAGCATGACAAGGTCAGAGCCAAAGCGGCCATTGTCACTACCCTCGGCGAAGGTCACCCCTCGAGCCCCTGACGCGCGCGCGTTTCGACGAATGGTGAAGAACGCCCGAGGCGCCCGAGAAGGCCTAGCCAAACTTGAACCATAATTCAAACAAGCGATGGGAAACGGACGGTGGGGCCCGCTGCGCGCCAAACAGCGCGCTTGTGAACGTAGATTTCATCAGCTCGAGCGCTTGTAGGTGAAGAGCTCAGAAACAGCGCAACGCGCTGGAAGGGGGGCGGTGATCAAACGAGCGCTTGGCGCTGCGATTGGCACATGGGTGGGCATGCGTACATGCCTGTATCTATATATATAGCGCATGCGCTTGATTGCTCAGCGCGCGCTTGGACGTTTTCCGTTTTCCCCCATGCAGCGCTTGAGCGCTTGAACGCGCTTCAACCGGGTCGATTGTAGTTCGCCCGATACCGAGCCCGCGCAGCCCAGCAACCACCCCAGCAGGCAGTTGATGCCCGAAGACTGCATCAGTTTGCCCGACTGCATCAAATGATCCACTGCTGCAGCTGCCTGGACTGCACGTCCAGGAGGGCCACGGGCTTCTTTGTCTGGTTCCCAAGGCTCACTGCATCCTCGGGCGGAGCGCCAGCCCCATCCCATCCTGATGCACCCTGCCCCCCCCCCCCCCCCTCGCCCTCTCCTCTAGGGGGGGGGGGGGGGGGGGGGGAAGATTGCACTTGCGCCTGGGCCCTCGAGCTCAGGCATGTCGCCCTTTCGCGACATGTTCGCCCTTGGCGCCTTGATCTGCACGGCCTCGATCTCGCTCTTTTTGTCTTCGGCTTGACTTGCGAGCCACTGAGCCACTCTTCTGCCCGCAGGGTTTGCGAGCACATCCTGCAGCGACCTCAGCGCTGGGTCCAGCTCGGTGTAGAGCGTCTCGCAATATGTATTTTGTTTTATGGGGCCCGTTCTCCTCTTGTTTGGCATTCTCCTTTTTCGCCTTATCCCTTTTGGTGTTCTGCTTCGCTGCTTTATTTGCCTTCTTCGTCTGCCGATTCTTCTTATTGGCCTTCTTACTTTTCTTGCTCGAATCTGATGAGGAAGAGCTCGAGCTCGAATCGTCACCGCTGGTTTCGCCCCTCCCCTCGGGCTCTTCTGGCGCTTCTGGCTCTTCTGGCTCCCCTGGCGTGTCGGGAATATTGGCGAGCGGATTGGGCGTCTTTGCCCGACCGACGGCTCGCCCCTGGGCGCAGAATTCCCCCTTCTGCCCCCTTTTGCCCGCGCTCGCCTGTGGTCGCCAGGCGAAGCCTGTAGCAAAGTCCGAGGGCGTCGTGGTGCTGCTTATCAGACTCCTTTGATTTCGCCTGGGTGGCATCCGCGTCGTAGCCCTGCTGCTTCCAATCGCCCAGCGGCTGAAACGTGCCGCCGTTCTCGAAGTGCTCTTCGGTCACCTCGAACTTCGGGATATACGCTTGAGCAGCAGTTTTCGCCCTCGCCTTGCCCCCCCCCCCCCCCCCCCCTGGGCCACGCCTTGGAAAAACTGCGTCGCGCGGGGCGAACTGTCGTTGTAGCATCCCGGGGTCTTCCCAAAGGCTCGGCTAAGCTTCGCTCCTGTGATGTTGCGCAGGTTGCATTTGAACGCGCCTTGCCCTTTGCTCCCGACGGCGGCCTTGCTGCGCTGCGCGCGGGGGGCCTAATTTTCAGCAAAACACAAGTGTAGTCTTGACGCATTCGTCATGCTGTGGCCAAATGGAGGCCTCGATGTTATCATTGTTCCTGCCCTTGCCCTTGCCCTTGCCCTCGGGCGCGTCGGGCTCCGTAGCCGCAGGTATCATTTCTGTATCGGTCGCCCCGTTGCTCTTGTCCTTGTTCTTGCATTTGCCTTTGCCGCCGCGGCCCTTGCCCTTGCCCTTGCCCTCGGGCGCGTCGGGCTCCGTGGCCGCAGGTATCATTTCTGTATCGGTCGCATCGTTGCCCTCGTCCTTGTTCTTGCATTTGCCTTTGCCGCCGCGGCCCTTGCCCTTGCCCTTGCCCTTGCCGTTGTCGCCTGCATCTTCAGGCTCCGCGGGTTCCGCTGGCTCCGCGGGCCCCGCTGGCCTTTCGGACGCACTGTGCTGGGCAGTTGCCCCCTCGTCTGATGACGGGCAGTCCAGCGCGCGGTCGCCGAAGAGCCCCCCTTCCCTCTGTAGCAAGTCGTGGGCGTCCGGCTTACACTGCGGGCACTGCGCCTCCTCGACCGTTGCGAAGTTCCCGACCTCTTGGTTTTTCTCGACGCAGCACTTGCGGCATTTGTGAGCGCATCCAAGGTAGATGCTCTCGTCGGTGACGCCCTCGAAGCAGGCCTGGCAGATGGCGCAGAGATTGTCTGCCATTGCTGAGAGCGCGCTGCGCCACCCCAAAGCCGCCAGTAGCGGCCGTCGAGCCGACGCGGCTGCAGCGACGTCGCATTGCGCTCGCCCTCATTGAGCGAATTGCGCTGTATCTTAATATACGCACAGATTCTTAGAGCGCATTGCGCTGCCTTAGAGCGCGTTGCGCTGTGTTCTCACGGGTGGCCATTTTACTAGCGACGAGAGCGCCATGTAAATCGCGCTGCCAACCCGCGCAGACCGCGCCCTGAGATCGCCGCGGGCTTCCTCTAGGCCAATGGAGTGTCAGTTCAGTAGGCCAAGGGCTTTCTCTGGGCAGCAGCCCAAATTTGTGTGACCGAATATTGCGTGCCCGAACCGACTGCACCATATACACACATCAGGTTGGCTGAATTGATCGCCGAGATTCGAGAAGACGTTATAGCCACCAATGGGTTCGTTGTCGTAGAACAACTTGCGCTGGCAACCGTTCATGAAGAAATCATTATTGTGCTCCGCCCGCTTCTTCGGCGACTCCACGGGATCGAACTTCCGCTTGCGCATCATGCGCACATGTAAATGTAGGTCTTCGTCGTCGGCTTCCACGGCTCACCACCTTCTCTCAAAGGTTTCTCGACGAATGAAATGCTGATCTTGCGGTTGAAATGCGCGTGACCAAGTTTGAACGTCTCCGTTGAACAGATCTCCCAGTGCTCGGACTTGGAGCAACCGGGGCAATAATCCGAAGGCGGCGCCCGCCACTTGGCCGTCGGTGCTTCCCAAACCTTCTGAAGCAAAATGTCCCACGCGTTTGGCCCCATGTCCAACTCCATGGGCGCAATGCCCGAGGACAGCAGCTGCGACACCCTGTCGCAGCAGCTGAGAGCGCGGTGCGCTATCCCAAAGCCGCCAGTAGCGGCCGTTGAGCCGGCGCGGCATCAGCGACAGCGCATTGCGCTCACCCTCACTGAGCGCGTTGCGCTTTTCCTAATGTACATACAGACTCTTAGAGCGCATTGCGCTGCCTTTAGAGCGCATGGTGCTGTATTTTCCTTGGCTTGCCTTTAGAGCGCAGCGCGCTGTATTCTCATTGGCTGATGTTCATGCATCGCGCCCGTGTGCCTTCAGAACGGAACCTTCCCCGCGGAATCCCCGAAGTAGTTGCTATTGGTGTCCAGGGTCATCCCATATGGCGGAGGCAGAAAAAGTGGCGATGGTTCGCGACGTTGCGCGGCCGCTATCACATGTGAAAACGATTGTCCGTGACGCTGCGCGGCCACCACCAGACTGTGAAACGGCGAGGGCAGCAGTAGTTTTATAGTCATGTCGTCATATTTATGCACGCCATCAGAGAGAAGCGCATTGGCCTGGAGCTCCCCCCCAGCCGTTCTTATTTATTGTCCGTGCCCATCTAGGCTCGAAGACGCACCGAGCGACCCGGCGCCCCCCCTCCCGCCCCGACGCCCATGCCCAACGGCAGCCCGACCCTCAAGGACGCGGGCCTCGACGAGAAGATGAATGGCTCCACCCGCCAGAAAACATTCAACGATCACAAGCGTTGGACAACGACTTGCACGGGCGATGGTTGGCCAGGGGCGTTGGTTTCCCTCGAGTGGAACGCGCGCGACGGCCATGTCGGGGAGACGTGGAAGCGGGCGCCACCACCCGCACCAGGGCCAAAGCGCAAGGCGCTCAAGGAGCAGAACGAGCTGGCAACGCGGCGGGACATGGCATTCGAGAGGGCGGGAATCCCCGCTTTCGACCCCGAGGGGGAGCAGGGCAGCGAGCAGGTCAAGGGCACGGGCAAGATCATGCGCAAGCCAGCCAAGAGCCAGCAGAGCCAGCGCCAGGCCAAGGCCAAGGCCAAGTCCAAGGGAAGGACACGCGGCGGCAATTGAGCAGGGAGAGCTTATTTGCCATTCAATTTTAGTAAGGCGACGGCTGTGGGCGGCTAGCATCACGGAAAACCACCAGTTCTCGAGCGCCTGGCCCAGGCGGCGGCGAGGCGGATTTCGCCGGGACCCATTGGGGAACGAGCCGGGGCAATTGCCAGTCAGATTGCCCCCCCCCCTGAGCGCGGACTAGGATGCGAATTGAGAGGCCCTCACTGCCAGCGCGGCGCACCTTGGCCTGGGAAATGTCTCGAGGTTCTCCTTGGGGCCCAGGTGGCTGCGACCATTGCGGCGCGCATTGCGCAAAAATCCACCGCAGCCGTCGTTGTCGCTCATCGTCGCCGCCGTCGTCGCCCACTAGCGCGCGGCGCTCATTTTCCTCACCTCCAATCGCTCGCTGCCCCCCCCCCCCCCCCCCCCCCCCCCCCCCCCCCCGCATTCTACCTCGCCCAAGCGCGTCGCGCTGCGCAAGTGCGTTGCAAGATAAATGGCGAGGTTAGGATGAACGACGGCAGCTGTAACCGCCCGACCGCCCGATCACACCCCGATAACACTTCGACCGCCCCGATAACACCCCACCCCGATAACACCCCGCGCGACCGCCCGATAACACCCCGATAGCACCTCGATAACACCTCGATACCACCCCGACAACACTCGATAGCAATGCTATCGACATGTTATCGAGGTGTTAACGGGGTGCTATCGAGTGCTATCGAGTGTTATCGAGCTCGATAACACTCGATAGCATCTCGATAACATTGCTATCGAATGTTATCGGGGTGTTATCGGGGTGTTATCGAGGTGTTACCGGGGTGTTATCGTGCGGTCGCGCTTTCGTTTGTTTAGCGCCCAAGCTGTCGCTGAGCTGTCGCTGCGCTGCCGCGGAAGCGCGCGAGCGCATATGGGCGCTTATACCACGTGGCCGTCGCATCAGAGGCCGATGCTGCGCAGCTGTCGCATCAGAGGCCCCGTGGCGGGCGTCGCGTCAGAGGCCGTCCGCGAAATGCTGCTGCATGGTTAGGTTTACGACGTCTCTCGAAGCGGCAACGACACTGTTTTCGGCCCTGAACGTGTTCGCGATCCCCTCGGCTGCTTTCTGGCAGCGCTGACACGCTTCGGCCGCTCGGTCCGTGCTTCCACGCAGCTCAAGCAACATGCTCATCTCCACCCTGGCTGGCCGCATTCCCCAGCCCCCGAGCACCGATGACGGGTTGCAGCGCTCCGTCATCTCGGCCGGCCTGCCGGCTCGGAGCGGGGTTGTTTCCCATTGTCTCGACGACGCTGGCTATCTCACCGGCCGCAGAGGTCAGCCGCTGGATCTGATCGTTCATCGCATCATTATCCGTGCGCTTGTCCTTGTCCTTGTAGCCCTTGCCGAAGCCTTTGCCTTTGCCCTTGTCCTTGTCCTTGCCCCCGCCCCGAACGCCTTGGGGATGATCGCTGGCCATGCTTCTTGACCTGCGCCGACGTGGGGGCCTGGGGATCTGCTGCCCCGCACGCCCTGGGGACCTGCTTCTTGGCGGCGGGGGGAAGCTTGGCGGCCTTGGGACAGGGTTGGCCTTCTCACACTGCCTTCTGTATACCTCTCTGTCATTGTAACTCTCCAACTCCGTCTCTGGCTCCACCTTCTCATCCAGGCTCTGGCTCGCCGAATCGTCGGTCAGGTCATGGTGACTACTCATCATCAAGTGATGCTTGACGTAGCACAGCACCTGATCTCGACTCTGGTACGACCCTCCTTGCTTCACGAAGCTGCCCTGCATTCATCAGGCCTCGGGCATGCAGCGACACTCCACTAAGTGCGCGCGCTCCCAGGGTCGTCGCCTTCACGGTTCAACCGGTGATTCTCCTCATTCTTCTCGGCGAGAAGATTGGCCATGGCGCCTGCTGCCACGGTCGCATCGGCTGCTGCTCGAGCGGCGCAAACATCTGCCCCTGCGGGCGGGTTGCGTGAAGCCTTCAAACGGCTATAGCGCAAAGCGATTTGGGGCGCAGCGTAAATCGTTTTGGGTGGCGCGCGTTGTTTTGGGCAGGTGGCAATATATTCGACACACATAAGTATCTTGTGGTGAATTATACGTGGGTAGCATCATACGTATGCAGCGCGGGGCGCTGTCTGGTCTAAATGGTAACCACAGTCTAGCGCACAGGCTGTTTCAGCCCCTGCCCCACAAGCGCACTGCGCTGCCGCAAGACTAGGCCACCCCCGCGCGCACGAACCCCCAAGCGCACTGCGTTGCCGCAAGGCTGGGCCACCCTCTCAAGCGCACTGCGCTGTCCAGCGAGGCCATGGGCCACCCCCAAGCGCACTGCGCTCGCTGCGCAGCAAGCACTGTCACCACACGCGCTCGCGCTGTTGGTTTCTTTCCGCATAGCCATGTTGGTGCAGGGATCGCAGCGCGCTGCGCTTCGTTACAATATCTATCGTTCGTCATTTCCATATCGCCTGGCGGGTGGCTGATGCCGCTGATCAGCGCAGGACTCGACTCGCTGCGAAGGTCGCTGCGCAGAAGCAGACCATCAAAGAGCGGCGGCAGGGGTACCTGAGGACGAGGGTGGCTGAGCAGAGGCAATGGGCAGATATGACCTACAACCGTTTGGCCGCAGAGGCGCGCGACCGGGGCGAGGCGCCTCCCTTTCGCAGGCGGGCCTGCGGGGCGACCGACGAACCGACCTCAATCAGGCGATTGTCGCGAGCGATGGCGGCCGCCAAGGAGATGGCGACCGTCGAGGAGATGGCGACGGTCGAGCCGATGAGGCGCTTGCTGCGGGCGATGGCGACCGTCAAGGATGCGATCTCGATCTACATCTCTGAGTAGGCCGTCGCGGCGGCGCCGATGACGACTCAGCGTCGACGAGGGCGAGGACGACGGCGGCGACGCAAACTCGACGAGGGCGGCGGCGACAGCGACGACGACGACGCCGAGTGTTGCAGCGTGAATGTTCTGCATGTAGTGCCGTGGCCTCCCGAGCGGACGGCTGTCGGTTGCGTCGCGGCGCAGACCTCGCGGCCCCGTCGCGGCTAGGGGCGCCGCGTTGGAGCACGGCGCCATGCGCTTGAGAAACAAAAACATATTGTCTGACGCAGCGCCACGCGCTTTAAATACACGGCGCTGTGCGCTTCAAATGTATGGTCTGGAAACTGGAGTGCGGGCGCAGCGCTATGCGCTCAATCTGCGCAGTCTGACGTAGCGCTATGCGCTTACTATGTACAGCGCGATGTGCTTCAAATGTATGCTCTGGAATCTGGGGATCGGGCGCAGCGCTATGTGCGTAGCATGTATAGTCTGAAATCTGGGGCAGTGCGACAGCGCAGCGCGCTTGAGTGATCCATTGTTTCACAGCGGGCATGCGCTAACGGCCCGATTCGCGGGCAAGGGCAACGGCCCGATTCGCGGACAAGAGTAACGGCCCGATTTCGCGGACAAGAGCGATTATACTATAGTGCATCAGGCGGCTGCTCTACTTCTGCCAGCCCTTCCAGCCGCTCGCTTTGGCGCCATGCTCCTCCTCCCAGATTCTCCACTGCGCGTTCCACTCGGCCCCTCCATCCGACTGCGCAGGGCCATCGGCGTGGCCAGCGCCGCTCGATGCCGCCGCCGCAACATTGCTGTCCAGCTGGCCCTTTTTCCAGGACGGGCCCCAGCTTGCCCATGGCTTGAGTGGTTCGGGGTTGCGCTGTTGGGGTCATCGCTGCAAACCCAGAGCGAAAAGGGTTGTCAAAAAGTCAAAGAAGAAAGTCCGCGGTTCAAAAAAAAAGGTTCCACACACATAAATTATATATACATGCATATATATACACATAGGTGCACCTATACATATATACATATATATACATACATACATATGTACATGTATACATATATATATATATATATGTGTACATAACGTATATACAATCATGCATATATACATATGTACACATATAAGTTATATACACATAAATGTATATATGTACATATATATATATACATTATATCTACACATAGTATACATATATATACATAACATATATATATATGTATGCAGTTTACGTATACACAATATACACATATATACATGTATGTGTATCCACATATGTGTACATTTACATGCATATTATATATATATATGCAGATTATATATGCACAATATACACATGTGCATACGTGCGTGTATATACTCATATATACACACATACCATACCATACCTTATAGCACGCCCACTCCGTGCAGGCACGGTGGCGGACATGTCAGCTGTGATGCGAGCGCACCTAGCTTGGCTCCTCCCTCTCCCCCTCCTCCCCCCTCCCTCCCTTTTTCCTCCCTCCGTCTTTCCTCCCTCCTTTCTCCTCCCCCCTCCCCCATCTATTCCTCCTCCCTCCTCCCCCCTCCCTCCCTCTTCCCTTCTCCAACCCCCATCCACCTCCCCCCCCATCCACCTCCTCTCCCTCCCCCCACCCCCAGCGCCATTTGGGCTCAATCATGGCGATTGAGGTGGGGAGCAGCAGCGACGACGACGTCGGTCGTCTCGCTGCCGCGGCCGCGGATGCCTCGGTGGCGGAGGCGTTCGCGGCCCTGCCCGGCGGGCGGGCGCGTCGGCGAAGGGGCGCCGACGTGCCTGGCCCTGCGGGGCTGTGGAGCGGCGCGATGCACCGCTCGCGCCTGGCGCTTATCTGCCTTTCCCTCCCCTCCTCCCCCCCATCCTTCCCCCCCCCCTCGTCCTTCCCGTCCGAGGGCGGGGGGCGGGGGAGGAGGAGGAGAGGAGGATGAGGGGGGGGGGAGGAGGGGGAGGAGGAGGGAGGAGGGAGGAGGAGGAGGAGGGAGGAGGAGGAGGAGAGGGAGGAGGGGGGAGGGGGAGGAGGAGTGGGGAGGAGGAGGGGAGGAGGAGGGGGGGGGGAGGGGGAGGAGGAGGGGGGGAGGAGGGGGAGGAGGAGAGGGTGAGGAGGGGGGGGGGGGGGAGGAGGGGGGGAGGAGGGGGGATGGGGCGTGGGGCCGCAGCCAAGGTCAGCACATTGACATGGCGCGGCGGTGCAGGAGGCCCAGCAAGAAGGCCAAGGTGGACGAGGACTGGCGCGTTGGAGGAGGAGGAGGAGGAGGAGGTGGAGGAGGTGGAGGGGGTGGAGGAGAGGAGGAGGTCGAGGATGGGGGTGGAGGAGGAGGAGGAGGAGGTGGAGGACGGGGAGGAGGTGGAGGAGGAGGTGAAGGAGGAGGACGTGGAGGATGAGGTGAAGGGGAGGTGGGTGAGGAGTTGGAGGGGGAGCCGCTCCCAGGAGTTGGAGGGCCTCGCGGATTGCTGGGAGGAGGGCACGCTGCGCGAGGGCGACCTGGCCGGCCCAGGCCGCCTTCCCGCCCTCCTCCATCCTCCTCCATCCTCCTCCGCCCCGTCTTCCTCGTCGTCGTCGTCCTCCTCCTCCTCCCCCCTCCTCCTCCTCCCCTCCTACCTCCTCCTCCTCCTCCTCCTCCTCCTCCTCCTCCTCCTCCTCCTCCCCCCTTCTCCGCATCCCCCATCCCCCTCCCCGGCCAACCCGCCCCTCCCTTTCGAGGGAGGGGTGGTGGTGGCGACGGCGACGACGATGGCGGCGGCGTTCGCGGCTCCCCAGGCGGCGCTGCTGGCCAGGTGAACCAGTACCACCTGGCCGGGGTCCTGCGGTGCGGCTGGCGCTACGCGCAGTCGCCGTGCACGGGCCCGAACGAGAGGCGAATACGACGACGACGACGACGACGACGACGACGACGTCGACGTCGACATCGACGTCGACGTCGACGTCGTCGTCGCCGTCGTCGTCGTCGACGTCGACGTCGATCGATGTCGACGTTTGACGTCGACGTCGTCGTCGTCGTCGTCGTCGTCGTCGTCGTCGCCGTCGTCGTCGTCGTCGTCGTCGTCGATGTCGATGTCGACGTCGACGTCGACGATGGCGACGACGACGACGACGACGACGACGACGACGCAGGCAAGGCCTGCACGGCTCGGCGCACGGGATGGCCATGGCGTCCACCGTGTCGCAGGCGGCGCTGGTCGCGGAGCGGGGCCGTGCTGCGGCGGCGTTCCTGGACGCCGTGCGTGGCGGCGTCGCGCGGTCCTTCGTGGTGCGCCGCCACTTCGACGCGACGCCCACGCGCGTCCGCTTCGGGCGCCTGGCTGGTGAGTTGGCGCCGTCGGCGAGGTACTTCGCACCGTCGGCGACGCCGGGGCGGAAGTGGAGAGTGCTGAACCTTCGCGATCTTCGAGACGGCGGCTGGTGTAAGAGGGCGAACGTTCCTAGGCGTGGCTGCGTGGAGTTGTGCGCGCAGACGGTGTCAGTGCACTACCGCGTCGGCGACAGGCAGATCGACGCGCACATGCTCATCCCGCCCATGGTCCTGCAACGAACCAACGCGTCCTGCACATTCCGGGCGGCCGAGATGGCGTCGGAGGCGCTGTCCCTCAGGTCGCTCCGCACCTTGGCTCCGCGCGTGGTGTGTTTCATCGTGCAGGAGTGCCCCGACGGCTGCTGCGTGAACGTACGTGAACGACTGCACGCGGCCACCCAGCTCCCTCGGAATGGCTTGATGATTCCAGACTCGTGCGCGTGCCACAGGCTGCACAACACAGTCGGGGACGTCACGTGCGAGAAGCAGCTGGCGGGCGACTTGCACGCCATCGTGCACACGTCGACCTCGGTGGCGAACTTCCACACGCTGCTCACATCCTGGCGCAAGATTGCATTCTCCACGCGTTTTCGACGAGTACCTGGATCACCCGACCCAGAGGTCAAGAAGCGTTCGTTCGAGCTGTGGAGACACGCCCGATGCAGGTTGGCGAGCTTCGCGAGGTCCCAGGCGGAGTCCGACGAGCCGAACAGCACGAAGGCGGCACTCGAAGATATCGGCGAGCGGCTCGTGGACTTGTTGAACGGCGACCCCAGAGACGAAACGGTGATCACGCATTGGTGCTCTGGCTGTTGCAGTGACGATGCCGAGTTCCGTGACAAGCTGTACGCGCTGGGCTTGGAGTCTGGCGTCGCCTGCCTGAACCAGGGGACCCCCGTTCCCGCGGCTTCCCGCTGGGGCACTTGCGGGACTGCGCTGGGGGACGTCGTGGCGCTGATCGTCTTCAACGCCATCGGCATAGGCGTGTTCGAGGACGCGCTGATGTCGACGGCGGAGAAGGAGCGGCTCGCAGCCGAGGTCGACGACGGGGCCCCTGGCGACGAGGACGTTCGGGCGAAGAGCAGGCGGAAACGAGTCCGCTCGGGCCAGGCTCCAGACACCACTCCTGAGGGATAGGAGGGCGACGACGACGACGACGACGACGACGACGACGACGACGACGAGGGCGGGGACCATGACGAGGGCGACGACGAGGACGAGGACGAGGTGGAGGAGGAGGAGGGATGAGGAGGAGGAGGAGGAGGAGGAGGAGGAGGAGGAGGGATAGGGGGGAGGAGGAGGTAGGGGGAGGAGGAGGGATGAGGGGGAGGAGGAGGAGGAGGAGCGGGAGGAGGGGGATTCCGATTATCCAAAGGTTCTGTCGAATCGTCGCCGGGTGCGGACCCTTGTATGGATGAGCTGGATTCTGGAGCCGTTAGACCATCTCGTCATGCTCGTCCAGAAGATGAGCGTGGAGGGCGAGGCGATCCCAGAGCTGCTCAGGCGGGAGCGCCACTTGGACAGCATGGTGAGGAAGTACGAGGACATGTTGTCAGCCCCGCTCGATCAGGGTCCTCTGCGCGACTTGGACTGGTACTTCGGGCGCCAGAATGACTTGCGCATGCTGGAGGCAGGGTGCCCGGAGGAGGCTTGCAGGCGTCGAATTCTCAGCATTGCAGCCCAGACGTGGTGGCGTTTTTTGCCTTACATGACGTGGCCGTTCTCTTTGGTTGATTTGGCCGAGGCCGCGAACTTCGAGGAGAGGTTGGCCGCGTGCGAGCGGCTCTACAACGCCCCGGACTGTTGCCTCGACCCCGACTGCTGCGAGAAGGCCAGGAAGCTCTTCCCAGACGCCCGCGCCATGGCCAGCTCCGCCGCGTTCGTCCAGCGCGTCGAGGACTGGGCGAGGGAGAGCAAGATCGACAATATGCACGTGGAGCGGCTGTTCGCGTTGATCAAGAAGGTTTCGCATTCTCGAGATGGTAAGCCGTACGTTGAACGAATCGCGGCGCGCGGGCTGTTGGCGCAGTGGATTCGCGAACACCAGGACTGCGGGGGCACGGCCATCGGCATCGTGACCCGCGAGCTGGCTCTTCAGAAGGGGGCGCCCTTGGAGTGCAGGAAGAAGGAGAAGGGATCGGCTCGGGGTTGCTGGGGTTTTTTCCACTACTCGGCAGCTAAGAGACAAGAGCGCATCGACCAGGTGGGGCCCCTGACCAGATCTCAGGCCAAGGCCGAGGGCGCGGCCCTCGCAGCCCAGTGGAACGGCATGACGCCTGAGGAGAAGGACATCTTCAGGGGGCTGACGTCCAGCAGCAGCACACCTTCCACTACGAGTAGTACGCCAGCGGTGGACATCGACGTCGAGGGCCGCGACGACGACGGCATAAGCCAGTGTCGCTTTGGATTGTCTGATATGTCGTCGCCGCTGTCCCTCCCAGAGTTCGAGAAGGCGCTGAGGTCCGTGATGGGCTTGCCCGAGGACGCGCCCCTGGGCGGGTTCTCCAAGTACGGGCCCACGCTGCGGGACCTGTTCACGAAGGCCCTCTTCGTCAGCGACGCAGGAGCTCTTTTGCCCCGGCGGATGGGGCTCGGGAGGGTGGCAGGGGAAGGTCGAGGCAAGTCGGGGAGGTACGAGGGCGAGGGAAGGGGGGGAAGGACGTATGGGGGAGGAGGAGGAGGAGGAGGGGGAGGAGGAGGAGGAGGAGGAGGAGGAGGAGGAGGAGCTCCCCCTCCCTCCCTCCCTCACCTCGCCCGTCCGCCTCCGCCTCCTCCTCCTCCACCTCCTCCTCCTCCTCCTCGTCCTCCTCCTCCTCCTCGTCCTCCTCCTCCTCCTCGCCCTCCTTCTCGTCCTCCTCCTCCTCCTCCTCCTCCTCCTCCTCCCTATTCCTACTCCCCTTCCTCCGCCGCTGCCCCAGGAGACATTCGGCCGGGTCGCAAGTACGTCTTCAGGCAGCCCTGCGAAGTGCTGCATCCGGGCGTTTGCGCCAGCCGCGACGCCGCCTTCTACGACGAGTTGATGAAGGCTTCGGAGCGCTTGCAGCACAGCCTCGTTCAGGCCTCTAGTTTGAAACTCCAGGGGGGCGTGTCGGTGCACGTCGGCAGCTTCATAAGGATTCGGTACCGCGTCGAAGGCGGGGACATCGTAGACTCGGTCTCTTGCTTGGCATATAGGCGCGGGGCACATCCGCCGCTGGCGGTCCTGGCCACGTGTCGCATGGATGGGGGAGGCAGATTGCACGTGACAACGCCGTTCCAGTTTAACGTTTGTGCTGGTTTGCTTCGACCTGCTTTCTCAGGGGGCTCTCCCGTCGAATCGATATCTTGGAGCGTTCTGGAATGCGACTCCATCCCGGGCAGCCTGTGCAGCGTCGTCGTGAAGTCCGAGAGCAGCGTTGTCGAGGCCTACCCAGTCCCGGAGAAGCAGAGGCAGAAAGTCTCCAAGGTGGAGGCTGAGCACTTGGAGATGCTTGCAGCATTTCGAACCATGGGAGTCCTGCGCCAGCATCGCGGTGAGCAGCGTCGGCCGGCTGAGGAGGAGGAGGAGGAGGAAGAGGAGGGCGGCGGTGTCCCGCCAAGGCCAGGCGTTCGTCACGTGAGGGTGAGGGGCGACTCGAGCGAGGACTCCAGCGATAGCGGCAGCCAGGAGTCAGAGCCCACAGGCGAGTCGGCGGACGGGGGCAAGAAGGGCGGATGCGTGCGCATCCACGGCAGCAGCAGCAGATCATCGAGCGCGGGTTCGGCTTCTGGCAGCAGCGATGTCGAGGAGGTGCCAGGCCCGCCGCCGATACCTCCGCCGCCGCCGCCGCCGCCTGGACCTCCGGGTGGCCCAGGCGACCCAGGCAGGGTGAGGGGGGTGCAGGACCAGTGGCCTCGGCTGTATATTGGCCCTGTTGGCCCATTCGGGTCTAGCGGCATCAGGCTCAGCACGAATGCTCAGGGTTATCGAGACTTACGGGCAGAGTGCGGATTGTGCAGCGCCACCTTCTCAAGAACTTGCAAGCCAGGTCCCCGCGGGCAAGGGCGTCCACTTGGCCTGGTTGCAGCGTGGCTGTTATCGGGCACCCCCTGCCATGGTCGGGAGAGCCACCGGGAGTATTGGCCAGAGTTCGACGCCCGCGAGACTGCGCGAAAGGACGTCCAGGCCATGCCCGCGGCTCGCGACTGGGCGCAGGCCGAGCGCGACTTCGACGCTGCCACCGACGACCCGGCGAGTGGAGAGCCGCGCATAATCAAATGAGGCATGGCAAAATATTGAGCCCCGCAATTGCGGATAAGAGCGCGGGGGCATCGGGTTAGGTCGCGGGCGGGTCGGCTGGCTGCGGGTCGCGGGCGGGTCGCGACGGGCTCCTCGTCTTGGAGGGTTTCTGGTCAGGCCTGGGATGGGGGTGCCGGGACCCAGGGCCCAGGTCCCAAGAGCCCGCCCCCCCGGGACAGCGCAAGACCGCTCGGCCCTCTGGCTTCTCGGTGTCGTCGTCGTCGTCGTCTCGTCGTCGTCGTCGCCGCCTTTGCCTGGCCTCCTTGATCCGTTCCATAGAGCCAGGGTCATCAGAGTGAGTGGGCCGAACGGTCATTCACAGTCCCTTGGCGCGTGGCTGAAGTGGGATTCCGCGATGCGGATTCTTGTTGTTGTTGTTGTTGTTGTTGTTGTTGTGTGTGTGTGTGTGTGTGCGTGTGTGTGTGTGTTTGTTAGTCGCGCCCGCGTCCTCACTTTCATCCGCAATTGCGGGGCGCGTCATACTTCTCACACGCCAGGGTCATATTTCTCACACGCCATGGTCATATTTCTCTCGTGTCAGGGTCATATTTCTCACACGCCAGGGTCATCTTGCTCACACGCCAACGTCATATGTCTCACACGCCAGGGTCGTGGCATGTCCCACGTGCCAAGGTCATATTCCTCACGTGCCAGGGCCATATTCTCACACGCCAGGGTCATTGCTCACACGCCAAGGTCCTATCTCTCACACGCCAGGGTCGCGGCCTTTCTCACGCGCCAGGGTCATACATTTCACGTGTCAGGGCCATATTCTCACACGCCAGGGTCATTGCTCACACGCCAAGGTCATGTCTCTCACACGCCAGGGTCGCGGCCTTTCTCACACGCCAGGGTCATATATCTCACACGCCAGGGCAATATATCTCACACGCCAGGGTCATATATCTCACGCACCACGGTCATCTTTCTCACGTGCCAGGGTCATCTTCCTCACGTGCCATGGGCCATGACATGACCTGTCTCACGCGCCAGGGCGTCTCGGGGTGTCTCGGCTATCATTTAGGAATATTGGGTGTCTTGGGCTTCTAGGGTTTCTAAGGTGTCTCGGGTGTCTTGGGGCGTCTTGGGTATCTTGGGTGTCTAGGGTGTCTTGGGTGTCTTGGGTTTCTAGGGTGTCTTGGGTGTCCTGGGTGTCCAGGGTGTCTGGGGTGTTTTGGGTTTCTAGGGTGTCTCGGGTGTCTTGGGTGTCGAGGACGTCTAGGGCATCTTGTATAAGTAGTGGCTGTCTTCGGTAACTTGTATCGTGGCTGTCTTGGGTATATGGTATGTCGGGCGTCTTTTGGGCCCCCCGCTCCTCCTCCTCATCCTCCAGAGCCGTGGCCAGCATCCGCAGCTGCGTCAGCTCAGCAGGTGAGAGCTCCACGCAGCGTGCAGAGTCGGAGTGCGATGCCCGCGAGTTCCAGAGTGTCTTCTGCCCCAGCGGCCGTGCCATGCCGCTCCGGTGCCGTGCCGGCGGACTCCAGCGCGCCTGAGAGGGCCCAGTCCCCGCCCAAGCAGAAGTTACTCATCGATTTTGTAAGAAGGGGCAAGAGTAGCCCACGGCCTCCGCCACAGCAGAGGTGTTCCGAGGCGCCGCCAGCAGCCGCGAAGGCGCCGCCAAGAGCCTCGAAGGCGCCGTCAACAGCCTCGAAGGCGCCGCCAGCAGCCACGAAGGCGCCGCCAAGAGCCTCGACGGCGCCGCCAGCAGCCTCGAAGGCGCCGCCAGCAGCCACGAAGGCGCCGCCAAGAGCCTCGACGGCGCCGCCAGCAGCCTCGAAGGCGCCGCCAGCCACCTCGAAGGCGCCGCCGGCAGCAGCCCCGAAGGCGCCGCGAGCAACCGCGAGGAGCAAGCCGCCAGCAACAGCCAACAGCTGCAGCAAGCCGCCAGCAGCAGCGACGCCAGCACAGGCGCCGCCAGCGGAGGCGACGGCCGCGGTGGCGGTGCCACCAGCGACGGCTTCGGAGGCGGCGCCGCCAGCACAGGCGCCGCCGATGGACGGCTCGGAGGCGGCGGCAACCGGGGATCCACAGCCCACGGCATCGGAGGCGACGGCCGCGAAGGCGACGCCACCAGCGACGGCCGGGGATGTGGCGCCAGCCTCGGATTCGACGCCGCCAGCACAGGCGCCGCAGGCGAAGGGCTTGGAGGCGGCGCCAACAGGGGATCCACCGCCGGCGGCATCGGAGGTGACGGCAGCGGAGGCGGCGCCACCATCGCTTGACGCGGAGGAGGCGCCACAAGCGACGGCCTCGGAGGCGGCGTTGCCAGCGCGGGCGGCCGAGGCGGCGCTGGGAGGGGAGACGCAGGAGGAGGCCGCGTCACCGACAGGAGGAGGCACAGGAGGAGCCACAGGAGGAGCTACAGGAAGAGGGGGGCCACAGGAGGAGGCACAGGAGGAGGCCTCGGGGGCGACGCCACTAGCACAGGCGCCGCAGGTGCTGGAGAATGATCTGGAGCAGTCGCCGGGCACGCCAAAGCGTCAGCCAGGCGAGTGGGAGGAAAGCTACTGCGACGTGGGCACAGGCTACAGGCCTCGCCGTAAAAAACCGAAGACGACTCAGACAGACGCACGAGAGGTTGATCGGGCGAGGGTCTTACAGCCGCACATGACCACATGCGCGTCGCCTACGCCAGCAGCGGCGCCCCAGCAGTTTAGGACGCCAGAGCGGGCCATGTCCAAGCGCGGGTCGGACCCCCCCAGCTGGTCGTCCTTGGAGAGGTCGTTGGCGAGAGAGGCGACGCGACCGGTGAAGACCAGGCGCACCTCCTTGCTCGATGAGCTCGGTCTTGCTGGCCCCAGCGCGGGAGGCCAACCCATCAGTGCGGATATCGCCCAGCAGTTCGTCGCGGATACGGAGGGCCCGACCGAGGACCGCGGGGGGCACGCAACCTTTTTGACTTTGTGATTGTGCCTTTTTGATGTTTCTGATTACTCTTAAGTTTTCCCCCAAACCCCCCTGTGCGCACAGGGACGTACAGGGGGACTTTTTCGACATGGAGGATGTCTCGAGTGTCGGAAAGTCCCGCGTACAGGGGACGTACAGGGGACGTACAGGGGGGAAAAAGAAAACAGTCTTCGGCGAAAAAGAAAAGTCCGTGGGGGGGTGGGAAAAAAAAACATGAATAAAACAGAAACAACATGTACACGGGGGTTGTGAGATATCTGCACAAGGGGGCGTGCAGGCGGTTCTGGCCTCCCGTGGCACTCTTGGAGCCTCCTTGGGCCCCGACCCCACCTGTGGCAACCGTCTTGGGGCCCCCTTGGAGCCCTCTTGGGGCCCTCTCAGGCCCCTCCGAGGGCCATAGGGAGGGCCTAAACGGCTGCAAGAGGCAGGGGGGTTGTCACCATAAGGGGCCCCTTTGTCCCTCATTGCGACACCCGCTCAGGACGCTGAGGAGCACGGGCCCAGCATGGAGTCCAGCGGCGACACCACGGAGATTTGCTCTAAGTACTTCGGCCAGGACAACTACTGGAATGGAGGTGATGGTGAAGATGGATTGGACACAAAGTCCATATTGGGCGATTGCATCAAGTCGCAGTTCATGGCACTTCGCCCTGGTCAGCAAGGCATGCTGGCCGGCGCCATCAAGAGGTGCGCATTGCGCTTTCATGGTAAGCTCGCCGTTGGCAGCTTGTGCACGGGCACTGACGTGGCGGCGAAAGTCATGGATGCGCTTTCGGAGTTTGTGTGTACTGAGTACGAGGTTGACTTAGCATTTGTGCAGGTGCTGCAGTGCGAGTCCGACCCCGATAAGCAGAACTTTCTCAAGGCGCACAGTCTGGCAGATATGATGGTGTCTAAGGTCTCGGACTTGATTCAGGGCCCCAAGGCGTTGGATCTACTCACGGACACCGAGATGATCATTCCTCACGTGGACGTGGTGGCTTCAGGTTTCCCATGTACGAGCAGGACGCCTGTTTCCTGCAATTCGGCCAAGCTCAAAGGTTGCGTTCAGAAGGGCATTGGCGACACGGGCCGTACGTACCAGGAGATAAGGACCTTCTTCAGCAAGGCTCGACCATCGTTGGTTTTCTTGGAAAACGTAAAGGAGCTCCTCCAAGTCGTCGAGGAGACGGGCATCTCAGACGCGGAGTACATACTGCAGGACTTGCGTTCCTTGGGCTACATCCCGTACATGTTCAGAGTCGAGGCCACCGACTACGGGTCACCGGCAGATCGCGACAGGCTTTATTTCATGGCTGTGCTTCCATGGGCAGATGGCGTCAAGACGAGCATGCGCTCGCCCTTTGACCCCGCGGAGCTGCTGGGGTCCATGAAGATCGACCCGATGGCGCCGCATCGCTTCTTGTGCCTTGACGAAGAATTTCTGGCTGAGATGCGGGATACGCTGGGCTCGGTCTTCAGCTCGAGGAGGGGCCGCAAGCAGAACGAGCCCGACTACAAGACCGAGCACTGCGCGATGTACCGTCTGGGTTGCATGACGTGGCCGCCCCAGCTCCCAGATGAATGGGCTCCCTCCGCCCTTGGACGTCGCGTCGGAGAGAGCGTGTTTTTCTGCGACAATATGTGGGGCCCCGTGGAGCCGCTCGAGCTCATGGAGACGAACAGCTCTACCGCCCGAGTCGTGGGTTTCAAAAGGGATTCGACCACAGACTTTAGCGAGCTGAGGAACCCGTGGAAGCCGCGCCTGTCAACTTTCACAGGGAAGTCGAAATTTGCTTTCAGGCTCAGTTTGGATACTGGAACGCGGATCATCCGCATAGTCGAGGGTTGGGAGGCCATGGCAATGATTGGGTGGTCTGCCAACTACTTCGATGCTATGGGGGAGGGTGAGCTGCCGACCTTTGAGCAATACATGAGCTTGGCTGGGAACGCATTCAGCGGCTTTGCCTTTTCCCCGGTGTTCGCTATCGGACTCGGCGCAGTCGGCGTGCCAGACGCGCTCGCTGGCCAGGCCGGGGCCGTCGGCGACAACACTTCGGCGGCCTAAAGGGGCCAGGGCCACGCGTGGAGCAGCTGATTCCTCAATTGTATGTAACATACAGGAATCCGACGGCACGCTTGGAGCGTAGCAGCTGCTGGGGCGCGTGGAGGTCCACCACGTATCTGCTGCCCCCTCCACCTCCCCAGCATCTCCGTCGGCGCCGAGAGGTCGGTACTCCGCAGACCCAGAAGTTGCGGATAAGAGCGATGGGGGCATCGGGTTAGGTTGCGGGCGGGTCGGTTGGCTGCGGGTCGCGGGCGGGTCGCGGCGGGCTCCTGGTCGCGGAGGGTTCCTGGTCAGGCCTGGGATGGGGGTGCTGGGACCCAGGACCCAGGACCCAGGACCCCGCCACCCCGGGACAGCGCAAGACCGCTCGGCCCTCTGGCTTCTCGGTGTCATCGTCGTCGTCGTCTCGTCGTCGTCGTCGCCGCCTTTGCCTGGCGTCCTTGATCCGTTCCATGGAGTCAGGGTCATCAGAGTGAGGGGGCCGAGTTCCTTTTGGGCCCTCCTGGTCGGGCCCGGAGGGCCCCTCAGAAGCCTCCAACGGAGCTTGCGAGTGGCAAATCTTAAAACATATGTTACTGTTTCGGTTCCCGCGTGGCAACCCCCAAAAAATAATTTATGTTTTGGGGATCTGGCGTCTGAGCCCCCTCTGGGACCTCTCCAGGGCCCCTCTTCGGGCTCTCTTGCGCCCATGTCTGAGCCCCCCGGGGCCCTATGGAGCCCCTCATGAGCCTCTTGGAGCCGTCTTAGAAGCCCCATGGGAAGTGTTTTTGGGGACCCCTCCCAAAAAACACTTGCTGGGTAGTTTTCCTGGGCCCCCGGGCTCGTCCTGGGGCCCTCTTGGGGCCCTCTTGGGGTCCTCCTGGGACCTCATGGGGTCCTCCTGGGACCTCTCGGGGACCTCTTGGGGTCCTCCTGGGACCCCTTGGGGGCCCTCTTAGAGCCTCTTGGAGCCGTCTTAGAAGCCCCATGGGAAGTGTTTTTGGGGACCCCTCTCTAAAAACACTTGCTGGGTAGTTTTCCTGGGCCCCCGGGGTCGTCCTGGGGCCCTCTTGGAACCCTCTTGGGGCCGTCTTGGGGCCCTCTTGAACCCTCTCGGGGCCCTCTTGGGCCTCCTGGGGCCCTCTCGGGGCCGTCTTGGGGCCGTCTTGGGGCCGTTCGTCGGGCCTGGAGGGCCCCTTAGAAGCTTCCAATCGAACTTACGAATGGCAAATCCCAAAAAATATTTTATTTTTTTGTGTTCCGCTTCTGGGACCCCCTCTGGGACCCCGTTCAGGGTTTCTTTCGGGACTCTCTTGGGCCCTCGATGGAGCCCCCTGGGGCCATATGGACCTCCTGGAGCCTCTGGGAGCTTCCCTGAGAGTCTGCTTTAAGGTCTGGCCCGGGGCCTTGCGAATCAGACCTTCAACCGCGCGTCCCAAAGGGCTCCAAGAGAGCCCCAAGACGGGCTTCCAGGATTGCCTTGCGACTCCAGGGGGGTTCTTAGGCGGGGCCACCAGGCTCCCTGGAAGCAGTCTCGTCCGCTGCCACAGCCGTTTATGGCTCTCTTTCAGTCGCGCTGAAAGCTGACTCTCTATCGATACATTTCAGCGGCGCGATCGCAGGATGCCGGGTGTCCTCGGGAAGCATATGAGCCCAGCTCAGATTGCTCGGGGGGAGAGGAGCACGTCACGGTCTCCCAGGCGGCCCCCATCGAAACAGGCTGGCAACGATTCGGCCACGCAGACAGAGGACCGCCTCACGGTTTGCACAGACCATCGCTGCTGCAAGTTATGCGGCTGCCATGACGACGACAATGATTATCTTGCACAGGCCCTCGGACTCGTCGAGCCCATGTACTGGGGGTGTCCCCCCGTGAATGGCAAGACCCAGGCTTTCTTTTGCGGGTATTGCGTCAAGGTCTGGGTGGCTCGCTACAAGCTGACCGTGCGCATCAGCCTCACAGCCCTGACGGTCCAGTTCGGAGGTGGCGACAAGGACGGCCACAACAAGTTTTTGAACCTGCGCAAGTTTCTTGTCGCGCACATCGTCAAGGTGAAATGCCGCGATGGGCAGCAGCCTTGGAGCGAGTTCGACAAGGAGTTGGTGCACGAGGTCGCCCATACCATGACCCTTCAGAACCCCACGGACCACTTCTGGGAGGAGGACGACTACATCGAAGAGTTCGGGCACTGGGAAACCAACAAGTTGGGCCACACACACACGGGAATGAATGGCGTCTCAGGCGTCATCGTTCCATCTAAAAGGGTGTGGAAGATCAAGAGGGCTACTACCGAGACAGTCAAACAGCAGCAGAAGGTGCACTCGACCGGGGCAGACACCGCGCAGCTGGGCGACAATGATTTCCAGGAAAGGATGGCCGGCCTGAGCAGCACAATCTTCGGCAGCGTGGCGGCGGCTTCGGGCACAAGCATCGACGAGATTATGAAGCGTCGCCAGAAGGACGTAGCGAAAGGTACGAACGCCCAGAATGCGGCCGGTCCGCCATCGGGGGCCCAGCAGTCGACGGAGTCCAAGGACAAGGACTTGGAGTTCGACCCCGACGGACTCTTCGCCTGCGGCGTTGGCGCCTTCGGGACCTCCGCGGGGTTTTCCTTGCCCACGCCCGCTGGCTCCGCCGGGGGCTTGGCCAGCGGCCAAGCAGCCGGCAGCGGCCAGCAGCCAGCCGCCGCCGCCGGCCGCCAGCAGCCAGCGGCGCCAGCAGCCAGCAGCGGCACCGCGAGGCCAGCTGGGACAGCAGCCAGCAGCGGTGCGAAGGGAGCGGCGTCCAGGAAGAAGGGCACTAAAGGGAGGGCCGCTACCGGGGCCGCCGCTGCCGGGGGTGCCGAGGCAGAAGCTCCCGCCGCGGCTGGCAAGGGGAAGCTTGGTCGACCCAAGAAGGATTACGACATGGACGCCGCTGAGCTTGTGAGGGAGTTTCTGGAGGCACCTGTTGATTCGCTGTCTTGGTTCGGCAAAGAATGGGGGGCCAACGAGAAGACCGTCGAGGCGCTCAAGAAAAACCTTAAGTTGCGTATAGCAGGGATGAAGGACGACGACCCAGGGCGGGAGGGCCACGTCCGAGCTTCGAAGCGGGTGACGGCCGCGCTCGATGGCCTGAACGCTTTTCACGACAAGGGCCCCAAGAGCGCCGAGTGGTTGGAGACGATCGACAACATGATCCAGTACTGCACGATGCAGCCCAATGTCGACCCTCCCTTCCCCAAGCACTGGTTCGCAATCCGGGCGACGATGAAGGTTTCATCGGCGAGGGGCGGTCGCGCTTTCTGGGCGATGCTGAACAATCAGTGCCTCAAGGACCTCGACGAGCCCGCCTCTGTGATCGAGCAGTGCTTGATAGACAAAATCTTGGAGACGACCCAGCCCTGCAAGAACAGCGATGATGTGATCCAGCTCCTCGATTGGTTCCCGTCCGAGGCCCCTGATTACGATAACACGTTCCCGCTGGTCCCCGATGACATTCACAAGCAATTGGTTGCATTGGTCCAGGTTGCCTTCCCTGGTAGCCATCTGAAGCAGCAAGTCGAGGACAGCCTCAACATGGCGAGGAGTGACAGGTACCCGGTGGCGCACGCTCTGGCATTCCACGCGCATGGCAAGAAGGTCATGGATGACTGCCGAGAGCACATTGATACGGAAGCCCAAGTGCGGGATATTGGAGTGAAGCTCACACTTTTCTGCGAGAAGCTGATCATTGCCATTGCCCCCATGAAGGAGGCGTTCGAGAAGCTGGGCGTCAGCCGCGACAACGAGTACGGCACCATTGCGGCCAAATGCGGCGACGAGATTTTTGCTCTTATCGAGGCGACGGGCGAAGACATCATGCCTCCCGATGCCGCGGACAATGTCATCTGGCGTTCCTTCGAGCACGTCCAGCGCAGGTTCGGCGAGGTTTTGGACGCCGTCAGTGGGTTGAGTGCGCGCGCTTCCGAGGACATCATCAAGTGGGCCATGGGTTGCGCCCTGAAGGACATCTCGGCATCAGCCCCTCTGACGTGCTGTCTGCAGGAGCGGCTATCTTGCGAGTGCTTCAAGGGTGTCTCAAGATTCGTCTCGGCCAGTATGAACCCGTTCATCAAGTACTCGAGGCTTGTCGTGATATTCAACAACTGGAGGATTGACACAATGGAAGAGCTCGAGCGAGTCGTAAAAGAGGCCGCGACTGAGCCCGCCGAGTCGCTCGAAGTCGCGCAGCCCACCTCGGACGAGCAGGCGCAGCTCGCGGAGCTATCGGCCGTCAATCCCGATATCATGCAAGGTAACCTCGTCTCGCGGGTCGCAGCTCACGAGCTCCTCGATGACGGCGATTCGTTTTTGCGCACCGGGAAGATCGAGACGGAGCACCTCAAGGGCCTGAACTCGTACTTGCAGCATTTTGTCTTGCCCGATTCCTCCCATCTTGCTGGTGCCAGCGAGGAGTGGGAGTCCTTCTGGATGAGTTTCGGCGGCACGCCCTTCGTCAAGGAGCTGTGCGAGAAGCTCAAGCCCTTCTTCCTGACCATGATAGACCTGGAGGGCTTCAGCGTCGTCTGCCCCATCTTCAGAACCGATAAGATGGACGCTAACAACGACTGGCGGCAGAAACCCCGGTAGCCTTTCGAGTTGCGTGGGCGCCTTTGGATTTTTGTTCAGAGGCGGTGCATCCCGCGGAACAAGCGTCCAGGGGTGCTCGCGGTTGTTGATCGGCAACTTGGGTTTTCGGCCGCTCAGGACGAATGGTGCCGCAAGGTTCTGGACGTCAAACAGGATTCGCTCGACTTCAAGAAGGCTTTCGAATTCTCGAAGGAGGTGGGCCTCGAGGTGTTCACGAGCCAGCTGACGTGTGTGTCCATGGTGCTGAAAGCCTTGGAGGCTGTCGCCACGGCAGCTTCATTCCACCGCAACGCGGGATCCGCGGCGGAGTTGGTTATCAGCCCGACCTCCAAGGCAACGCAGTCCGCGAAGTTGTTGCGGAGCTGCAAGACTGAGCTGCTGACCCGCGGCCGCGAGGAGGACCTCGGCAAGCACTTCGACGGTTTCAGGCCCTTGGGTTTGCTGGCCTGCGCGTCGTCCCCGGCCACCCTGATCAAGGAGGCGGTGGCGCAGATCGAGCTCGTCTCGACCATGTATTCGAAGGGCCTCGAGGACGAGCTGATGGCGATCACGACTCAGATGAACACCCTGATGCCGAAGTTCGATTGGGAGCCCATGTACGACCACTATCTTAAGAAGGAGCTGGGAGAGGAGGGAGGGGAGGACGTGGGAGGAGGGGCGGGGGAGGTGGAGGGAGGAGGGATGGGGGAAGAGGAGGAGGGAGTAGGCGGAGAAGGGAGGAGGAGTGAGGAGGAGGAGGAGGGGAGGAGGAGAGGTGAGGAGGGGAGAGGAGGAGGGAGGAGGAGGAGGAGGGAGGAGGAGGGAGAGGAGGAGGAGGGAGGAGGGGGAGGGAGGATGGGCTCCCCCGATCCCTTCCCGAGGAGAACACGGAACATCTCTCTGCGCTGCTCGGCGACCAGAACTGGAAGAATCTCTCGGACCTTTGCAGCTTGGCCAGCGAGCGCTTGCACGGCGTCAAGATCGTGAATGGCGAGGGCGGCGCGACGTTCTTGGACGAGGGCATCTTCCAGTCCGTGATGACTGCGCGCGACAAGTGCATTAAGTACGTGGCCTTGGTGTTCTCCCTCTTCTCGCTGATCAAAATGGTCATGGCCGAGGCCGATGCCGCGAAACGGATGGGCCACATTCGGGAGCTCAAGCAGAGCATGGAGGCCCGCAAGCAGAAGATGCCCGCGGACGTGGCCACCATGGTGCAGATCTGTAGCGAGGCTTCGTGGGCTCCAGGGTCCAAGAAGCCCGGCGTCGCGGCGACCTCGAGCGCCGGGAGCGGCGGCGTGAAGTCGGAGGGCGGTGCGCCCGCCGAGGGCGGTGCGCCCGCCGAGGGCGCTGCGCCCGCAGAGCCCGCTGCGGCGTCTGGCTCCCGGCGCCCGGCCCCTCGCGCCTCGAGAGCCGCCGGTGGCGGGAACGCCGCTGGTGGCGGCAAGCGCCAGAAGCGCGCTCCTTGAGGTGACGACGAGGGCGAGGAGCGAGGGGGGAAGGCGACGATGAGGGCGAGGAGCGAGGGGGGAGAGGCGACGACGACGACGACGACGAACGAGGAGGAGGGCGAGGAGAGGCATCAATATAATTCGGTTGCCATGCGCGATGGGCGCAAGACCCGTCTGCGCGGCTCACCACCACCACCGCGACGACGACCGCCACCGCCATTAGTTTCGGCCTTTGAGTGGCCACGCCGAGTGCGGCCTCGGTGGGCTGGGGACGCCCACTTTGCTTCGGGGTATCGTCGGGGGTGGCCTGACCGACCCCTAGCAAACCGCCCCCGTCCGTGGCGCCCCCCTCGCCTCACCCCAAGGCGCATGTATGCGGCCAGTGGGGAGCTTGGAGTGCGGGGAGGATGTCAGGGACGGGGGCGGTCACAGTAGGGGTCGGTTAGGCCGCGCCTGATAGGCCGGGCCGCACGGAACAATCCCGCCCGACTGGGCGGTCACCAGCAGCCTCTTGTCGCCCCCGGGGGGGCGGCCGCTGGCGAAGGAGAGAGAAAAGCGGATTGGGGGGAGGGGGAGGAGGAGGAGGAGGAGGAGGAGGAGGAGGAGGAGGAGAGGATGGCGCCGTCTGAGGCTTCTTTGATTTGGTGCTCGGTGCCTTGCCTGGCGAGGGAGCCAACCTCGCCCCCCCCCGTCTCCCGAGCGCGGTTTGGGAGACGACACTCCGTGCTGGCCTCGTCGGCCAGGTCGGCCTACGGTCGGCTAGGGAGGGGGCGGGCGGGGGGTGGGGGGCTCTCTCTGGGCCGCTCTTGTGGCCGGGTCCTGGGCTGCCGTCCGCGGGCCCCTGGGCCGTCCGGGTGCGCCGTGCCGTGCCGTGGTCTTCTGCCTTCGGACGCAGGCGGAGCAGGAGGGGGAGGAGGAGGAGGAGGAGGAGGAGGAGGAGGGGGAGGAGGAGGAGGAGGAGGCGGAGGAGGCCCGCGGCGGTGCGCCAGGAGGGCTCGCGCCATTCCGCCGACCAAAGGGCTCGCGCCATTCCGCCGACGACTTGGGCCTTTAGGGCGTCCCGGGGGTGCCGTCTTGGGGGGGGCGTCCTGGGGGGCCGTCTTGGCGGGTCGTCTTGGGGCCCGTCTTGGTGCGTCGTCTTGGGGGGGCCGTCTTGGGGGGGCCTTGCGTCCTGGGGGTGCCGTCTTGGGTGGGTCTTCTTGGTGGGCAATCCTGGTGGGTCGTCCTGGGGCCCGTCTCGGCGGGTCGTCTTGGGGGGGCGGGCATTCTTGGTGAGCCGTCTTACGCACGAGGCCACTGCCAGCCCCGCCGTCCCCCGATGCTGAATCACGTCAGAGTGTGTAATATATATATAAATATATATATATGTATATATACACACATATATATACATACATGTGCGTATGCTCATACATATACATATATATATACGCACGTATACATGACATACATTGGTGGCTATGTGTATGTATATATATACTGATATCGTTGTACATGTGTGTATGCACGTGTATATATATATATGTATGCACATATATATATATATATATATATATATGTATTTGTGTATACATATATACACACATGTACATTTATACACATATATATACACGTGTATGTACATGTGCGTATACACATGTATATATATATGTATATCATATATATATACATCATATGTACATATATATATACACCATATGTATACACATTTATACATCATATATACACATATATATACATATATATATATATATATACACTATGTTTTTTTAAAACACGTCGGTGTATTCTTTTTTCTTTTATTTTTGATTGTTTTCTGTGGTATTTTCTAAGGCTTCCAAGCAGCGCAACGGCCGAACGCCTCAACCCATGGCGGACTCCAGCTTTTCCAGCTTGTCTTATTTATGTTTGTTTCCTCATTCTTCTTCTTCAAGGCCTGGTCCACCTTCAGCTCCAGCTCGTCCAGTTTTGTAGCATTCTGCAAGACCTGGTCCAGCTTCTTATCCAGCTCGCGCACTAGATCCGTCTGGATCCCGACCTGGCCCGCCCCATTCACCAAGGCACGGGCCCTGGGGCCATCCAAAGCCTCGCCCATCTTCTTCAGCACGAGCTCAGTCTTCTCCCCGTTCTGGGTGACACTGGCGATTACGCTCCCCGTCGCTTCACCATTCTGCTCAATCATCGTGCTCACAGCAAGCACGAGGTCCACGTTCCCGCTCGGCTCCGCCGCCGCCGCCGCGTTCGAGCCCCAGGATGCCCCCGACGGGGCGCCTTGCTCGGCCTCCGCCGCTGCGGCAAAGTTGGGCCATGCAGATGGCGACCCCGCGGAAAAGGACGGCCGCTCCGAGCCCGACTCTTGCGGTCGCCGTTGCGGAGGCGTTGGCCGTTGGGGTTGTTGTTGCCGCCGCTCCCGCTGCCGCCGATCTCGCCTCCGCCGCCCCTGCTGCCGCTACCGCCGCCGCCGTGCTCGCTGGCGCCTCCTCCGTCGGCGCTGCGCCATCCCGCCCTGCGCCACCGAGACCATCATATTCGGGAGGAGTCGGCCTCCCATACTTGTCGGGCCTTACCACTTTCTCGATGTTGATCCTGTACATGTTTTTCAGCCATCTCGATGTTTTCTCGGTGCTGCCACTCTCCTTGTCCAATTCTGCCTCTGTGTTCAGCAGAATCCAAATGCTCCTTGGTAGCGTCTTCAATATGCCGTTCTTCCTCGTGCACAGCGCGCGCGCGTCCAATGTGTCGAAACAGAACTGGAGGTGGCCGCGTACGTGTGCCGCGGCGCGTTTCGCTCCCCGCCATCTTTGGGTGCCAATATCTCAGGGCAGTCCGCCTCTGATACCACATCGGACTCCGCGTCCCATGTCCGAGCTCCACTCGGCTCAGACGCGGCGGCGGCCACCGTCGATGGCTGGTTCTGCTTCGCTGGGCGAATCTTCGCGGCTGCAAATGCTCGAGCTTAGGTTGCCGAAGGGAGTGCGGGGAGGTGCATGTACGAATCAGCTCAGCCTGGGCCCTTTTCAGGGCGGTGGCTCGGGGGGAGGAGGAGATCATCATCATCGTCGTCATCATCATCACCGTCGTCATCATCTTCGCCACCATCATCATCATCACCATCACCGCCACTCATTCATTCATTCACTACACAGCCATGTTGCATTGCGAGGAAGTCTCAGGCGGGAGCCCCCTCCCAATGGGACGCGCGGGTCATGCCATTAATCTCGCGAATTATCCTTCCAAGCGCAGTGCGCTGCCCCTGCTCGTGCGTAACATTGCATTTCTTCCGTGGCCGTCGCGTTCGGCCCAGCCCGTCGACCGCGATTGGCTCACACGCGGCCTCGGCCGTGACCTTCGCCGCAGCGATGGAGGTTCTCACGGCCCATTCTGGCCGAGCAGAAGAAAAAAGCTTAGCAGAGCTGCTGTCATCGCTCAACGACTTACCCACCTCTACCGCAGGCCCCGAAGCAGGGCAAGGCCTCCCACCCCTACCGAGGCCGGTGGGCGCCCCCACGACGCTCGGACCAGTGCCCGAGAGCACGCGCAGCCTGCAGAACAGGAAAGCAGAGAATTCGATGACGAACGATGCACTGCACAGAATCGAAGCCATGATGTCAACGAGGTGAGAATTCATGACTCGAGTCAGTCAGCTGAAGGAGAAGGTGATAAATCAGCAGGACCTTGCGCCTACAACCCTGCAGCAGAGGCTGGTCGAGTCACTAGCCAGTCACGCACCAGAGGCAAAGGCTGCGAATGCATGGCGCGAGCCATTGCGCGAGGACCAGGTCTCGGAGCAGACGCGGGTCCACGAGGGCCAGGCGCACCACCGTGAACAGCGGGCGCAGGACGACGAGGCGCAGGACTGGAAGTGGGGCGAGCGGTGGGACGAGGCGCAGGGCGAGCGGGGCGAGGCGCAGGGCGAGAAGTGGGACGAGCAGCGGGAGAAGGCGCAGGATGAGGAGTGGGACGAGCAGTGGGACGAGGTGCAGGACGAGAAGTGGAAGCAGCAGCATCATCAACGGCGCGAGGCGGTGGGCCAGCGCCAGCAGGCTGAGACGCAGAAGTGGCCCGCGAACGAGAAGGGGCAGTGGCTCAGCTGGAAGTGGGATGGGGGGCAGCAGGCGCAGAAGCAGAAGTGGTCCGCGGACGAGTGGAAGCAGAATCAGCAGTGGCTCCGCCCGGGGTGGGATCAAGAGCAGCAGGCGCAGATGCAGAAGTCGCCCGCGGACGAGTGGGAGCAGAATCAGCGGTGGCTCCGCCCGGGGTGGGATCAAGAGCAACAGGCGCAGGAGGTGAAGCGGCCCGCGGACCACGCGGAGAGCGAGTGGAAGGAGCATGCCGATGAGCTTTTGCAGGGGTCCGTGGACAAGGCCCAGTATTACGCCTGCGACACGGGGGCAAGCATGTGGCAAGCCAGGCCGCCAACTTTGAATGTATCCGAGTGGCAGTGCTGGCATCAGGAGCAGGCTAAGGTGCTTGAGGCTGCGGCCGACTTGCATCAATAACAGGCCTGGCAAGCGACTGGGCAGTGGAACGCTGCTACACCTTCAAACGTGGAGCGGGTGAGTCAATGGGTTCCTCCAGACCAGTGGGAGCTCTTGCAGGGCGGACTTCGTAAGGTCGATGCTGACGCATGGGCGTGTGCGCATCAACTGATGCGTAAGTTATGGGCGACGTTCTCGGAGGAGGGTCATCAGGCTGCACAGCTGCCAATGATGCCACTACAATACTGCGGATAAGAAGGCGGCGGAGGAGGCGGCGGAGGATGCGACGGTGGAGAACAAGTCCAGGAACCACGTCAGAAGAGGCAGAGGCAGCAGCGCGGTGGCAGGTTCAAGGATTGGCAAAATGCCAAGCACGCCGCGGAGAGACAAGGACGGTTGTCTCAGTTCTGGGCAGAGAACCCCGACCCGCGGAGGCGCATCTAGATGAGGCGCAGACGTAGGCCTGCCAATGACTTAGCGCGTGCGCTGTATATATACTGCTTAGCGCCTGTGCTTCAATGCACTTGCTGCGCTGCGCTGTAAGAGCGCAGAAAGTCAACATGGCCTTCCCAGCGCTTTCTCATGGCACCTGGCGGCGGCGACGAGGAAAGGGGTGCGGAGGAGCGAAGGGGTGGATGTTATTGAGGAGGCGTCAGGCGTGAGGAAGCGCTGGGGCCCGGAGGACAGCGCAACGCGCCCGGGATCAGAGAGTCGGATATGAAGGGCCCAGGCCAAGCGCTAAACGCTAAGCGCTAAGCGCTACGGGGAGGTGGGATGAATCATTTTCCCTGCTGGCGAAAAACAGTGCTAACGCTATACCTGCGCAGCGCAGCGCAGGCCACCGGCGGCCCGATCGCTCCGCCAGCACTGCTGAATTCCCGCCGGCATCGCCGCGGCCGTTGCCTTGCGCTCGCGGCCCTCCGCTTCTCCACATCGGAAGCCCTTGTGTAACATCCCGTCGCTCTGTTTCAGAATCCGCGCTTGCACGTTCTCGCGCGAGTGCTCCACGTGGAACCGCGCCTTGCTTGTCTCCAAACTCGGCTTAGCAGACGCATGGTGCTTCAGCGACTTGGCAGGCGTGTGCGCGTTCTTCTGACTCTTCGCGGACTTCCCTGGAGTTGCGACCGTCTCGTCTTCATCCCCCGACGCCACTTAAGTCTTCGAGGCGCTTCCATTCGCTGCATCCGCCTTCCACTTCGTTGTCGCTATCTCCTCTGTCTGCGCCTTCGCCTGCGCATTCGGCTTCGCCTTCGGCTGCCCACCCAACTTCGCGTCCGCCGTCGCCTCCTCCGCCTTAGCCTTCGCCGCCGCCCCCCCCTCTTTCACTTTCGCTTTCGCTTTCTCGAGCTTGGCCTCCAGCTTTTTCTTCGCGCCCCCCTCGGCCATGAGCCCCGGCAGATCAATCGCAGAAGGCGCAGGCGCTGGCGCAGAAGCCGCAGGGGGCGGCGCAGGCTCTTCAGCGGCCGCAAGCGGCGGCGCAGGCGCAGCCGCAGGCGGCGGCGCAAGCGCAGCTGCATCAGCGCTCCTGCCGCTCTCATCGGCGCTAGCGTCAGCTAGGACGAAGAACTCATCACTGCGAGACCGCATGGCGCAGGATTGCGCGCGCCCGTCGTCGATCTGAAGACGGCGTTGGCCGCGCAGGGCGGCCCGCAGCGTCTACCGTCGAGGGCGGCAGTCCCCCCCATCATCATTACATCCAGTACGCGGTCTTAGTCGATCCTATTGCCGCTGGAGCTCCTGCGAGAAGCTGTTCGCCATGTTCTGCAACTGGCGGTCCAGGGTGCCGCCAGACAGGTGCGACATTGGCACATCAAGTGCTGTCGCCCCGTTGCCTCTAGAACTGAATGTAGCGGCCATCGCTTCGATCATCGCAGTATCGATGTTGCTCGAAACTGGCGGCGCCCCGTCGGCGTAGGCTCGGGCGGAGGTCGCGGGGTGCTTCCCCTTGCGCTGCGATGGGGGCGGCGGCGACGCCTCGATGATCTCGATGGGGGTCTGCAATTTCCGCACCCGTGCTTTCCAGGCACTCAAGAGTGCGTCAAACGTCTGGATCTTCTTCGCCCGGCTGATGTGCGCTTTCATGTCTTCTGTCTGCAGGATCAGGCATGCCGACAGCATGCGCTTCGCGTCCCCCGATGGCGCCCTCGCCCCCGAAGCCGCCTCGCGGTTGAAGAGGACCTCCCTGGCCCCTAGCGGCCGCCCCCGCTGGTTCGACATGGCGCCCCACTCGGCCTCTGCGAAGTAGCCGACAACCGCCTTGAAATCCTGCATCGGACTCCGTTTCTTATTATCCTTCTTCTCGGCGGCGGCGTTCAGCGACTCGACCGCCGCGGCCAAACATCGCTTGCAGCGGGGCCCACTTGCGCTGCTAAAGCCAGCAGCTCTGACGCCTCAGTCGAACTCGGGGCGGCCGTCGCCGAGCTCGCAGACGATCTGAACGCGGTCGCCTGGACCTCGGGGGCGGCGGCGTGCAAATTCGCTGGGACCCGCTGCAGAAGCAGCTTTGTCACCCCGCGGCGGGCCCGCAGATCCTTGTTCAGATCCCCCGTGGCCTCGCGGCCCTCGGCCTGGCTCCGCGGGCCGCGGACGCCGCCCAAAACGAGTCGATGGGCCCGCGCGGGCCGCGCGGCAGCGCGTGCGCGCTCGAGCCGAAACGGCGGCAGTGTTCGCGACAGCGCTACGCGCTAGAGCGGACAGCGCCACGCGCTTGCGGGGGCGAGGGGGGGGGGAGGCGGCGGCGGAGGGGGGGGGGGCGGAGGGGGGGGAGGAAGGAGGAGAAGAGGACAGCGCCATGGCGCTCACGCGCGCGGACATGCGCGAGAAACGCAACCGGGGCGCAACGCGCTTAATTGAAGTGGGGCGCGACGCGCTCGAAATCCAGAATGGAGCGCAACGCGCTTTTACACTTGAGCTCAAAGCGCTTGATTTAACCGAGTACATGAAAGCGCGAAGCGCATGACTAAATTCAAACTGGAGCGCAATGCGCCTGGTTGGAAGGGGCGCGAAGCGCATGCAGCGCAACGCGCTGGGCAAGCGCTGGCATCGCAAAGCGCTGGGCTAAAGAAACAACCAATAACGCTATGGGGGGCAGACACAACGCAACAACATAGAAAAACGTGGCAGACCAACAAATTTAACATCTGCCTTCGCAGCGCTTTTTTTTTTTTTTTTTTTTTTTTTTTTTTTTTTTGTAAATTGTAAACTTACAGGAATTAGAGCGGTTGAAGATCGGTGGAAGTTAGGGGATATAGTGGCTTGAGATAGGGGGAAATTGTTTTTCCAGCAAAAATGCAAACCATATATATATATATATATATATATATATATATATATATATATATATATATAAAAAAAAAAAACTATCTTTCACAATTTCAACGTCCACAGTTTCCGCAGCTTCTACAAAACTAGTTGTGGACATCTCAGAAGGGGGGTCGTCTTCGCCCGGTCAGGCCAGCTGATGGGCTGCCGCGGGCTGCTCGCCCTCTCGCTCGCGGCCGATGCGCAGGCCCGGCTCCGGTGGCATCCGTCGTAGCTGAACGCCTCCGATAGTGGCTCGCGCCTCTGGGAAGGCGAGGGCGCGCGGCTCTGCGGCAGCGAGGCGCCCTGCTTCGTTCACGGGCTTTGCCGAGCCGACCAGGTCGATTCCCTTGTCGCCCGTGCTCTTGAGCCACGCCCAGAAGGTCGCGCTCCTCTCCGGGTTGGGGGTCGCCAGCGACCTGGCGCAGTCGGCGGCGAAGCCAGCGTCGCGGCCGCGATGTCTCGGGCCCCCCCGCGGGCTGCGCGCGATCTGTTCCCGCTGGGGCTTGCAGTGAGCTCAATGGATCAACGAAGTTCGTCGACGCGGCGATGGCCTCCATGAGGTCCGCGGGGCAGGTGCTCCGCGCGGCCTGGCGGGCGACGTGCCCGTCGGCGGGCAGAGGGGGGCCCGCCCTGCCGCGCGCGCTGGGCCCTCCAGGCGCGGGCGCGGTGCGCCCTGCCGCTGCGGGGCCGCCGGCGCCGTGGTTTCTCGTGGCGCGGGTGGCCCAAGTGATGGTCAATAGGGAGGGGCCGTTGGCTGCCCTGCTGGTCGCGCTTAGCTTCGCGTGCTACTTCCGCCCATCGGAGGGTCTAACCTGCAGACGGCCGACGCGGTCGCTCCGTCGTTCCCGACCTCGACCTTCCTGGCCATCGACTTCCGCCCAGAGGAGCGCGGCCAGACCTCGAAGACGATGGCGACCAACGGGGCCCTGCTCCTCGACCGCCCTCGCAGGACGTTCGCGGGCCAGGCGCTGATGCAGCCGGTGAGGCCCGCAGTCGACCAGCGGACCTTCTTGTTCTCGACGGCGCGGGCCAATTCTTTGTTCCCGGCCGCTCAGCTGCGGCTCGGCTTAGAACGATCGCGCGCCCTCCCCTGAGGTTCCGAGGATTTCATTTTCAGACCCTGGCGTTGACATGATGTAAAATGAGATCCAGAGCCACAAACAAGATCCATGTGCTACAAGCCATATAAGCGAGATCCGCACCAACAAACAAGATCCATGCACCTAAACGAGATCCATATCTTGAAACTAAACATACACACCTTTAAATGATATCAAGAAGCCACCACATATGCTACGGGCCCATGACTCAACCAATACACCATGGTATACAGTCTAGTCGTTATATGTACAGTGTATTGCATACAGAATACACAGTCAAATTATACGCAATACTTCATACATATACCTGTACTAACATTATACACAGTATATGCGCTATGCAGTTCCATTCGTGTTGGCGCCGCGTGGAGCCATGCATATTTACTATGTTGCGTGCGGCGCGGTGCTGCGTAGTGCAGCAATATTTTCAGCAGTTTTATTCATTGTATATATACACATGTGTACATATATATGTGTATATATATGCCGCCCAAGACAGTCCATGATCCAGAGCTAGTGGCACAGCATGCTGCCGCCATGGAGACGCCGACGCTGTTGCCATACCGAGAGGGCGTGGTTTTGTTCTCGTTACGGTATCCTGCATTTCCTCCTGCCCCGTTCCCCTCGCCTCCTCATTCCTGCCCCCTCTTCATCCGTCCGCGTTCTTGTCATATTCGCAAGCTTCCCCGACTTTCATAGCATGGCTCTTTCTCCTCATCCCTGGCGCCAGGCCTCGTCGTCGTCCCCGTCGCAACTCTCAACCTTACTCACCCTTCCCAGCGCGTCTCTCTCTTTCTCCTCCCCCCCCCCCCCCCCCCCGCAGACAACGTCCTGACGTGGCCCTTCATTCAGCGTTTCCTCATCCACCTCGCCTCCTCATCAATCACCGCCCCCCGCAATCCCATTCGCATAGCCCCCCCCCCCCCCCCCCCCCCGCCCACCCACCCACCCGCCCAATTTTCACTCGGCCCACGGGGTGTGCAGGGGGGGGAGGACGAGGGCGAGCTCGAAAAATTCGCCGCACTCCTGCTCGGCATCCCCGCTGGCGCGCGCCAATCTAAGTTGACGGCCCACCTGGGAGAGGTTGCAGGTGCCAAAGAACAGAGCTGGGACCTGGGTAGTCAACGGAGCAGTTGGGCCACCAAGCAGTCCACGCGCACACGGGCTATGCGTCGGGATGTCGACCAACTTGTCACGAAGTCACGGAACAAGAACGTTGGCGATATAGCAGATTGGCTTTTCTCTTTCGTCATGGAACGCGAGGCTAAGCCGTCTCAGGCCGAGCAGTGCTGCGACGCAGAAACGTGGGCGGAGGGCGCGGGGGCGGCGGAGGAGGTGGACACAACGGCGCGAGCACTGCAGCTCAACGAAACTCAACGCCAGCGATGATCTTCGTTGAGCTCGATGACCTCTCCAGCCCAGGCCGGCGCCGCGGGCGAGCGCTGCGAGCAAGCGTGCAAGCGCCGGAACGACCCGAGTACGGAGGTGGATTCGGGTGAAGATGGATACACGTTCCACGTCACTGTGACGCGTGCACGTCGTGAAAAAAATCACCGCTCGGGGATGCGGCAGGAGCGGGGGGGAGGCAGTCGGCGGATGGGCGGAGGGAGCGACTCGCCGGACGTTGTTCTTGGGGTCCTCGAGTGCAGCGGGTGTGACACGATGCCGATCTTTAGTTGAGCCCAGGTGGTGCACCGCCAGGCGCTGCCGGCACGCGACAAGCTCGGGCCGGCGCAGGCGCCCATCCCGTTCAGGGTGCCGAGCGGCGCGAACATGGGCGACAACGTAGTTGCTGTATGGGCGGACGGTCACGCGTGGGAGGTCACGACGCTGATGCATGGGGAGTTGCAGGACAAGCTGAACTCGGTGAAGAAGGGCAAGGTTGAGATCATCTCGGAGATGGCGCGCGAGGGCGCGACCTGGCGGCTGAAGGAGGACGCACAGCACAGGGCTTCGAACAACTCGTAAGGGAGGGGGGGGGCTATGCATGCGCAGTGCATGCGTCGTCAGGATGGGCGGGTAGATGTAGGGTGCGGGAAGGATCCTCTGTTTCCTTGTTCCACGTTGAGGCTTCCAGAATACGAGTGAAACGATCGGTTTGCACCGTTCAGCTGTCGAAATTAAGGTTGCTATTCGGTGCGAGCTTTTGCGCGTGCGCGCGATCAATTGGGAAACTACATCGCGACGCAAGGCGTCATTTCACGTGGAGCCCCCCAGAATGCGAGTGATACAGTTTGTTTTCGCCCGTCAGTTTTTCCTAAATTTAGAATGCTATACATTTGCATTGCGCACGCGCGCTCGCAACGAGGAACGCAGAGTAGGCCACAATGTATAATTCCACGTTTTCGGCCTCCAGAATGCGAGTGAACGACTGGTCTTCCACCATTCAGTTCTCATGGGTAAGATGGCTATTCTGCGCCGGTTGCCCGAATGTGTTTTTGCATTGCGCTCGCGAGCAACGAGGCCAGGCCATTGCGCCACAGTTTTATGTTTTCACGTTGGGGCCCCAGGATACAAGTGAAACTATGGGTTTTCGCAATTCAGGCTTTTTCAATTTAGATGGCTATTCGGCGCAGGTTGATGCGTTGCGCGCGTGCAGCGAGGGGCGCGCATTGCGCCGCAATGCATGGTTGCGCGCTTGGGCCTGCAGCATGCGTGTGGGACAGCTTGTTGCCACTATTCAGTATTGGAACTTATGTTGGCGATGTGGCTTCGGTTTTTGTGTCGCGCTCGCGCGGGCGCCCGCGAGCGCGCGCCCGCGCGCGCGCGCGAGCAAGGAGGGGGGCGCATTGTGCCACATTGCATTATTCCGCGTTGAGCCCCCCAGAACATGAGTGAAACGCTAGGTTTGTGCCGTTGAGTTCTCGAAGTAAAGATGGCTATTCGGCATCAACTTTTGCATTGCACGCGCAAGAGCGCGCGCGCATGAGCGCGCGCGCGAGCACTGAGGAACGTGTATTGTATCGCAATGCATCATTCCACGTTGGGGCCTCTTCGGAATGCGAGTCAGGCACACGGTGAACACCATTCAGATATCGAGCCTAGGGTGGCCATGCTGCATCGGTTCTTCCGCTGTGCGCACGCAAGCATGCGCGTGCAATAGGAGCACCGCGCTGCATCCTGCTACGTTGGGACCATGCGAATACGGGTGAGACAATTGGTTTTCACAGTTCATTTCTCGCATCCAGCATGGCCACTCGGCGCCATTCGTTCTTGCGTGGCGCGGGCAGACGGGCAATGGGGAAGTCTGATTTGCGTCGCAATGTCCCATTCCACGTTTATGTCATCAGAATGAGAGAAACACTAGGTTGTCGGTCGTTGGGTGTGGAAATTAACATTACCGTTCGGCAGTTAGTTCTGCGTCGCGCACGCGGGAGCTGCGCGGTGCGCTGCACACCTATCTCGCGCGGGGCGCGAGCGAGTTTTTGGGCCCGCAGTCGGCGGGGGCCGGCGTCTCGGCGTCGGCCGAGCCATGTCTACGGATTGCAGCTCGCAGCATTCGCGCAGGGAGCTCTTGGGCGCGCGCGCTCTCAGCCGTGCGAAGCCGCATTCGGCGGGGCCGGCGGCGCGCGCGTGCCGCGATCAACCTAGAGCCCAGAGCGGGCCCATTGCGCGCCCTGCTTCCATTCCCAACTCAACGGCCCGCCGAACGCGCATGCGTATGCGTTCGGGGCAGACCTGCTCGGGATAGCGATATGTGCGACGTGGAGGCCGCGGCGCCGCGCCCGCCAGTGTCCTTGTCTGTCCGCGATCGAGTAAGCGCGATCTTGCGTTGGTCGCTCTTGGGGCCGTCAGCGCGCGCCACGTTGCTTTCCGACTTGGGCCCGCATTCGCCGCGGCCGCGGCGGGCAATGAATTGGGGCTGGGGGTTGGCGAGGCGGGGGGGGCGCAAATGGCGCTTCCCCCGTTGTCCGAGAGGTCAGAATGGCCGAGACTCCGGGGGGCTTGGCAGACCGCGCGCTGCCCGAGCTCTGTCCGAGCCGGGAGGATGGTCGAGGTGCGGGGGGGGGGGGTCGGCAGACCGCGCAGCCGCGCAGTGCCCCAGGTCTGATCCGGGAGGGTGGGCGGGGTGCGGGGGGGGGCCGGCAGACCGCGCTCTGCCCCAGGTCCATCCGAGCCGGGAGGATGCCCGAGGTGCGGGGGGGGGCGGCAGACCGCGCTCTGCCCCAGGTCCATCCATTTGAGCCGGGAGGATGCCCGAGGTGCGGGGGGGTCGCCAGACCGAGCGTTACCCCAGGTCACTCGCTCGCAACCCTTTCTGAATCGTCGGCCGGGACGATGGCCGAGGTGCGGGGGGGGTTTTCGGCAGACCACGCATTACCCCAGGTCCATCCGAGCCGGGGCGATGCCCGAGGTGCCAGGGGTCATACTGCAATGGGGTGCCCACAGTGGGTGGAGGGCTGCACATTGGGTGGCCACCTGGTGGGTCACTGCAGTCTGGGCGCGCAAGCTGCGGGGGGGGCTGGAGTGCGGGGTGCCATCCTGGTGGCCGGTGTCCGCGGTGGGTGGCGTGTCTGGAAGGGGCCTCGGAGGGTGGTGCGCCTGCGTCGAGATGCTCTGCTGCGCGGGGTGCGCGCCCTTCGGCTCGCGCGTCGAATGGGTCGCCCGTCGCGGGAGGTGTCGCGCAGAGCAAAGCGCCCGCCTCGGCGATGAGCTCGACGGCGAGATGCATGCCGCGCGGGGCGCCTGCAGGGTGGAGTGCCTTCCCTGGTGGAGATCTCTCGGGCGGGGCGCGACCGCCGCGTGGGCCTGGACTCTGCGGCGTCGGGCGACTGCCGCGACGGGCTGCGCGCAAGGCCTGGGGGGGTAGGGGGGCGTTTTGGGGCGCCGCTGGACGGCTTCGCGCGCGGGCGCTGGTGGCCCCCTCGGAGATCAGCGGCGACGTTTGCAGGGGCACTTCTGGGGGCCCGTGGGGTCAGGCCGTCGCCGCTCGCTGGAAAAATTCGCTTGGCGAAGGGCCCGGCCATTCGCAGATGTGAGTGCCGCAATTGTGGATATCGTCTTCGGTGGCGCCCCCTATGAGCCCCGCGCAACGCGCGGGGGGCGCGCCGAAATGGGTGGTGGGGACGCCCGGGAACGTTGCCACTGAGGCCTTAGGTGGAGCTCCTTATTTTCCCACTGCCGCTCAGCGTCTTCCGACGCAGGATGAGTTGGGGCAGGGCCGATGCGAGGCGCGGCGGTGCCCCCCTCGCGCGCCGCGCTGAGCGGCGCCGGGGCCGCCGCGGGGGCGGCCGCCCTGCCCCCCGTCGCGCGCTCTGCGACTCAATGTAGAATGGGCCAGGGTAGCCGCGCGAGCGGCGGCCCTGCCCCCGCGCGCGATTCTTTCTCCGGGCGGAGCCTGGGCCAGGGCGGCGCTGCGCGCGGTGGCCCTGCCCGGCGCCCCGCGGCTTTCCAGTGGGGCCAGGCCAAGCGCGGCGGCCCTCGCCGCCCCTTCCCCCCGCGCGCGGCATTGCATATGCAGAGTCGGTCGAGGCCGCCGCGCGCGCCGCGGCCCTGCCTGCCCCCCCCCCCCCTGGAGAGCGCTCGTCAGTTCATATGTGACCAGGACCGCCGCGCGCACCAGAGACCCCCGCGCTTCGCGCAATGGCCGCCGCGGGCGCAGGAGCTTCTGCCGTCGCGCTCGTTATTTTTTCGCGGTCCGAATGACGAAGGGGCCTCCTCGCGCGTGGCCATGCGCGCGCTGAATTTTCTCATTCAAGATGGCCGATGGGGCGCCGCGCGTTCGGCGGCCCCGCGGCTTCGCGCATGGCGTTTGCGCTGTTAGTGTTCAACATGATGCTGCAGCTGTCGCCGCGCGCCGCGTTCCCGCCCCCTCGCGCATGGCGCTGCTCACTTACAGGGCGCCCCCCGCCCCGAGCCGCGCCCTGCTCCCTCGCGCGCCATGGCCCCGCCCCTCGGCGCCAGTTGTTCGCGCGGAGAGGGCTGGGGCCGCCGCGCGCGCTGTCCCGCGCACGGCGCGCCAAGGCCGCCGCGCGTGGTTGCCGCGCCTGCTCGGACATGACGCCATCGCGATCGTGGCCATGCAGGGCTGGCCCGTTGACACGGGCGCTGTGTTCTCCTAGGCCGATGTGGCCAGGCGGAGTTGGCCAGGGCGCCGCGCGAGCGGCTTCCCTGGCCCCCCGCGCGCGTTGCTGCACCCTGTTCGCATGGGCAAGGGCCGCCATGGCGGCGGCCCAGGCCCCTCGCGCGCGGCGTCGTTCCCTCCGCGATTCGCTTGAGCCGCCACGCGCGCGGCGTTCCCGGTCCGCCGCGCGCTGTTTCTTGTCGCGCCGAATTGGGCAGCCCCCCCCCCCCCCCGAACTCCGCGCAAATGTGTTACTCCCCGCGCGCGGTGGGCGGAGGCTTCCGATCCCGCGGCTGCCCTGGCGCGTCGCGCATTTTATTTCGACGCGCCGAATCGGCCAAGGCGGTCGCGCGCGCGGCGGCCCGCCAGGTCTCTTATCCACTGCGCATGCGGCTCAGGGCCATTGCGGCGGCCAGCGAGCCCGCTTCGCAAGCGCGGGGCAAGGGGCCGGGGGCCGCCGCTCGCACCCCGCCCCTCCCGCGCCCCGTCTCTGGACGCTGGTGCGCGCATTCTCGTTTCCTTGAAGCATATTACTTTTGCTCTCCGTGCCTCTCATCGTATTGTTATGTGTTCTCTCTGGGCCCTTTCTCCAGGATCTGCATGTGTCCCATTGGCTCTCCCGCAGAATCCTTGCTTGCTTTCCTTCGCCAACCGAATGTTCATGATTTCGATTTCGTGGGCCCCGCCCCGGGTCTGTATATTTCCTGCGTGGGCATGGCGCAGAATCCCCATCCGATCGATCAGTGCCCGCTGCAAAACTACTTATTGCCTCGCCGAGGGGGCCAGTGCACTGCGACGCGGGAAGTGCCGTCAGAGCAGATCCTGGCGTCGCGGCAAATTTCTTGCCGTGGCAAGCGCGCCGCGCAATTTGATTTGAAATCTGCCTTCAAACTGCCTCGCGCGGACTGCAGTACCCCCATGCTCGCGGGAAAGATGCAGACCCCCCTGGGACTTACGAGGTATGAAGCCTAGTAACTGTTCGTTGGGATCTCGTGGAGGGGCCTCTCGGGGGCCTCTTGGAGGCAGTTCTTGATGCCTCTTGGGTGCCGTTTTGGAGCCTCCTGGGGCCTCTTTTGAACCTTTTGGGGGTCTCACCTCTGGCCTCTTAGCGGCCTCTCCGGGCTTCCTGGGCGCCTCCTTGGGGCCTCCTGGGGACCTCCTGGGGCGGAGGGCTCGGACTTTCCGTTCTTTTCGCATTGTGGGGGTCTTTTTGGGCCGTCCCCTCTTGGGCCGCCTTGGGCGCATCTTGGCCCGTTTTGGGGCCGCCTTGGGCGTTTTGGGGTGGTCTTGGGGGCCTCTTGCTCAGTCTTGGGGCGTCGGAAGGCCGACAAGGCGAGAACATTTCAGGAACATCACTCGTTCTTGCATCTTGGGGCCCTCTTGGGAGGCCTCTTGGAGGCCTCTTGGGGTGTCTTGCAGGTAGCGTGGGCCATCTTGAGGCCATTTTGGGCGTCTTCGAGCGATCGCTCGGCGACTCGGGGACCTGTTGGACCGTTTTGGGGGCCTCTTGGGCCGTCACGGAAGCCTTTGAGAGTCCCAGGGAGGCGCCATGGCCGCCCATGGACCCCCAGTAATATGGGCGACGCCGTCCCCTGGGTGTGACCGGGAGGATGGGGAGGGGCCCCTTAGAAGGTCACAAAGACCTTGCCGGGCAGCCCTTGGCATTCTTCCACGCCTCAACGTGCCACGTGCACGATGGAGGATTTGACTAGGAGGAAGATGATGACGACAAAGGCAACGAAACGCAAGACGAGGACGAGAAGGTGCAGGAACATGGTGAGGATGAGGAGGGATAGGATATCATGAACTTGTGATCACGATGGTGATCACAGCAACGATTATGCCAATGCTGACGATGGCGGACGATGCGGATGAGGATGGTGATGGTGATTGTGGTGGTGAGAATGGCGGCGATTATGAGGACGATTCTGAGGATGTGATGAAGACGAGCTGTGTAGAAGACGATTTAGATGTTGTTGATGATGCGGCTGATGATGACCTTGTTGCTGCTGCTGTTGCTGATGATGATGACCAGGACATCGACGCTGACGACGACAGCTAGGCTCTTGCTGGTGGCGGTGACGATGCTGGTAATGACGATGACGATGACAGCGATGATGCTGCTGGTGTTGATGATGATGGTGATGATGATGATGATGATGGTGGCAATGGTGGTGGTGATGGTGATGCTGGCGAATCTGATGTTAATACTATTGCTCATGATGCTGATGATGATGATAATGCTGATGATGCTGCTGATGATGCTGACGATGATAATGACGATGCAGGTCACGATGATGATGATGATGATGATGATGGTGATGATGATGATGGTGATGATGATGATGCTGATAGTGATGATGATGATGATGATGATGATGATGATGATGATGGTAGTGGTGGTGTGGATGATGGTGATGTTGATGCTGCTGATGATGATGCTACTGGTGACGATGGTGATGATGATGACGATGGTGATGGTGGTGATGATGATGATGATGCTGATGCTGATGATGATGCTGGTTATGATGATGCTGATGCTGATGACGATGGCGATGATGATGATGATTATGATGATGATGACGATGCCGATGATGATGATGATGCTGATGATGATGCTGGTGATGAAGACGATGCTGTTGATGACGATGCTGCTATTGCTGATGATGCTGATGATGAGTATGATGCTGATGATAATGATGATGCTGCTGCTGTTGATGATGATGCTGTTGCTGATGATGATGATGGTTATGATGATGCTGATGCTGGTGAGTCTGACGATGATGATGATGATGATGATGATGACGATGACGATGCCGCTGACGATGATGCTAGTGAGTCTGACGACTGATGATGATGATGATGATTATGATGATGATGATGACGACGATGCCGATGACGATGATGATGATGATGATGATGATGATGATGATGGTGTTGATAATGGTGATGATGATGCTTCTGATGATGATACTGGTGAGGATGATGACGATTGTGATGGTGGTGATGATGATGCTGATGATGATGATTGTTATGATGATGCTGATGCTGATGCTGATGATGCTGCTGATGATGATGATTCTGATGATGATGATGACGATGTCGATCACGATGATGATGCTGATGATGATGATGCCGACAACGACGACGATGCTGATGATGCTGATGATGGTGGTGTTGATGATGGTGATGATGCTGCTGATGATGGTACTGGTGATGATGACGATGTTGATGGTGATGATGATGGTTATGATGATGCTGATGCTGATGATGATGCTGATGATGATGATGATTATTATGGTGATGATGACGATGTCGATGACGATGATGATGATGATGATGTTGATGTTGATGTTGATGTTGATGATGATGATGATGATGATGATGATGATGATGATGATAATGATGATGGTGATGATGATGATGATGATGATGATGATGATGATGATGATGATGCTGCTGATGATGACACTGATGATGTTGATGATGAACGAGTACTCGAGAGAGAGGGAGGCCTAAACAAATGCGCTAAGCGCAGACAAGCCTCGATCCTCGAGGGTCGAGGGGGAGGAGGAGGAGGAGGAGGAGGAGGAGGAGGAGGAGGAGGAGGAGGAGCAAGAGGAGGAGGAGGAGCAAGAGGAGGAGGAGGAGGAGCAAGAGGAGGAGGGGTTGGAGGAGGAGAAGGAGGAATAGGAGGAGGAAAAGGAGGAGGAGCAGCAGGAGGAGGAGGAACAGGAGGAGGAAGAGGAGGAGGAGGAAGATGGACCCCGAGGAGGAAGAAGAGGAGGAGGAACAGGAGGAGGAGAGGAGGAACATGATTTTCCCATACAGTGGATCTCAAAAGGTCCGGACCCCTTCCCCAGGACCGGCTTCCCATCCCGAGTGGTTTCTTGGCGGTTCGGGAGCCCGGGAAGGGCCACGAGGGGCCGAAACCGATACAAAACAAACATGGCGTCGTGATTTTGTCGTGGCCCGAAGGGGTTCGGGCGGGGCTAGGACAAGGACAAATGCGTTCCAGAGCGTCCCAGGACGCTCGCAGAGCATTCCAGATCGCGCTGAGAAGGCCGCGGCGCCCAAGGCGTCCTCCAGAGCCGCCGGCTCTCAGAGATCTCGATTTCTCTTCACCCGAATTTGTCCTCGTCCTGGCTTCGTCTTCCCTGAGATCAGACGTCTCGAGAAAAATCGAAACATCGTGAAACATCGCAGTTGGACCCCTATATCCAAATTTTTCCGCGCCAGTTTTCGAGGTGGATCGATCTGTGAGGGTCCCAGGGCCCGAATCTGCGGGGGGACACGACCGGCTCGAAAAAGTTGAGACGCCAGGACCTCGTGGCTCATGGGCGGAGAAGGGGGAGGAGCAGGGGGAGGAGGAGGGGGCAACTACGGCTCGAAGATGTGCGACAGCGCCCGGCTCGTACTAGTTGAGACGCCAGGATCTCAGTGGAGGAGGGTGTGGCGGGCGGCTGGGAGCACCGCGGCCGCCCCGAGAGGCCGCGCCGTTGCGCCCATGGCGGTGCCCCTGGCCGGGCACGCGGGCCGGGCCGGGGCGCCGCAGGCCCCCGGGCTGGGGCGGAGACAGCGCGGAGCCGCTCGGGCGGGTGGGTCCCGGGTGGAGAGGCCTGCCCACGAGGTCTGGGCGTCTCAATTTTTTCGAGCCGGGCGTTTTCGCCCAGTTTCGGCCCCGGGACCCTCACAGATCGATCTTGCTCGAAAACTGGCGCAGAAAAATTGGGTCAGGGGATCCAGTCGGGATTTTTCACGGTGTCTCAACTTTTTCGAGACGGCGGATCTCAGAGCAGGACCTTCTCCTCTCTTCTTCCTCGCGCACGTAGGCCGCAACTTCCTTCAGCGTGGCCAAGCTGCCTCCATCAGCTGCCCATCAGGCCGCAAGTAAACAGAGACAGCCAGGACACCTCCAGGCACTCCACCTGGCACATGCCCAGCGACTGCTCGCCCAGGTCCGATGATGGAGTCTCACACCGTCTGCTTCAGCACCTCCAATTTTTCGAGACGTCGGATTTCAGGGTAAGTGGGGGGTGGAGAGAAGGGCCCTACAGGGGGGCCCTTGAGGGCCCCTTTCGGAGCCAACAGGGGCCCAAAAGGAACCCTAGAGGGCCCCTTCAGGGCTCTTCTCTTCACCCCCCATTTAGGTCACTCCCCATGACCACCCGCCCGCGCCGTGTGCCCCGTGTGGCTTGCGCCTCCTGGCGTCGGTGGCGAAATCCGAACCCCACCCTCGCCGATCCACGGTCACGACGGGAGGCGTTTGGCCGTTCTCGGCCGCCGAGGGCCCACGCCAGGCCTCGGCACCGTCAAAAAACGACTCGGGATGAGAAACCTGCCCTGGGGACAAAGGTCGGGACTTCTGGGGACTGGGGGGAGGGTTGAGGACTTCTTAGAAGAACCCCTGCTTCTTAGAAGGCGCGGGCCTTACCTATAGCTGTAGGGCCCGCGCACTCTGAGAGAAGCAGGCTCTTTCTAAGAAGCCTTCTCCCCTCCTGCCACCCTCTTTGGCGCGCCGCCAACGTGTGCCGTGTGCTTCTGGCACCTCTTGGCGTCGGCGGCGAAATCTGAACCACGCCCTCGCCGATCAACGATTCAGGTAATTCGATGGGCAGCAGGGGTAGGATTCGGAATTCGTCGAACATGTGGCGAAATCCGAACCCCACCCACGCCTCACATCGATTCACGCGAATCGATGGTTGGTGGGGGTAGGGTTCGGGTGTCGCCACCTAGCTGGCGCCTCCTGTCGCCCGGGAGGCGCCAGGTTCTGTCCCAGGCGCATTCGCTTCGTGACAACTCGGGGAAAGGCTCGAGTTCGCCAGAGCTCGACACTTTTTGACGGGCCCGTCCTGGACTCTGACGGTCCAGCTTTCTTGGGATGTTTGCGGGGGTCCGTGTCAAATTTCAGATTGTGTCTCGTCATTTTCCTGACGTCCCCGTCAGGCCAACCCGAGTCCCCCGAACCCACGTCTTGAAAATCATGACGGGAGAGTTCTTGGCCGTGTTCGGCATCCGGGGGCCCTTGTGAGGCCCTGGGGCCGTCAAGAAATATTCGTAACGAAAAAACGGCCCTGGGGAGAGGGTCGGGACTCCCGGGGACCGCGTACTGAAATCATCAAGATGTCGCATGCTTGGGGTTGCAGCTTCGGGGGTCCTTGTCTATCCTCAACATTGTTGGTTTTCTTGTGCCCGGCGCGGGTTCCTGGCGGATTCGGGGAGTAGTTGTTGTGGGTTCGCCGCGGGTTCGACGTGGACTCGATGCGGATTCCACGAGTTCGACATGTATTCGACGCAGATTTGTCGTGGATAGCTTCGCGACCGGACAGGCAATGCCCCTCCAAGATGTAATATAAACCATCCGTCGCAATGTTGGCTCAAGCGCAGTTCTCTACACTCACACTGCACAAGGTCCAGTATACGGCCTTGCGGGTCAAGTGTCGTACCCGCATGCACTAACGAAATCTTGTCTTTCACATCGATGAGCCCGCAGATGGCTGTTCAGCCCTGGTAGTTTGCAGTGTTACTTGCTCACAGCATACAGGTCGCGAGTTCCACATATCCACTTCAAAGACGCGCAATCAACTGTCCGCACGCAGGCGACGACCTCGGCAACATACTGGCGCGTGTTAAATGCTGCTTACACGGGATGGCGCCTTGGGGTCTCAATGGTATCTTGGTGCGGGGATGTGGGTTGTACGGCTTTGCTTACTAACGGACAGGGGCCGCCGTCTGCGTCAGGTGTGGGAACATTATGCTCAGGCTACGATACAGTCTATCAAGACACGTGGAGCGCTGAAAGTTGCCACCTGGCCTACGACGGATCATCTTCAACAAGTTGGCGCCGCAGTGTTATTCTTGTACTGCGCGTGAGGCGTGGATTGGCGTTGAGTTTCCAGCGGTGGTCAACGTAATGTGTGTGACGGCCTCAAATCTAGGAGTCGGCAGCGGTAGTGGCTTTTCGTGGAGTAGAGGTCTTGTGGCGCGATCGGCAGACAATGGTCAAACCTGGCAGGACGTGGCTTCCGTGGGCAATTCGAACACCCTGTCGTTTGCGAACCTGGCGTCGACGCCAGCACCAACGCCCGCACCAACGCCCGCACCGACGCCATCACCAACGCTTGCACAAACGCCTGCACCGACGCCAGAACCATCGTCCGCACCAACGCCCGCGCCGATTCCAGCACCAACGCCCGTAGCGGTGACGACGAGTTCGGCTGTTGGCGGCCCCCACCTTCAAAACTAATTGGCGAGCGCTTCGTCTTGATGGTGCCAGGCAGCCATATTCTGATCAACGCCCCTCGTGGAGAGCTCTCTGCCAAAACATTGCTTCGTGTGCAGGCCGATGCGCGCCGATAGGGTGAGCATTGCAAGAACTTGTATTTCCAAGACCTGAGCGTGCCCGAGCGTTGGGCCAAGGCACAAAAAGCCTGGGGGTATCATTACAGCGCGTCGCAGAGCGAGGTCAAGGCTCCTGCGTTGGTTGCTTTTGGTAAGATCGAGCTGAAGGTCCTTCGCGGGCACACGGATGGTGGCATGCCGTGTTTGAATGTGTACGTGAAGCATTTGGGACGAGCGGGGTTCACTGCCGGAGGTCTTTTGGGCGCAGACGACCACAGTGACGTGAGCACGCCCGCGGCCGGGTGCAAGAAGGTGGTGAATCTGTTCGGCGGCGTGAGCATGCACCAGCACAGCACTATGTAGCAGTGGTTCCTCCGCGGTCTCAATCGCAGAGGGAGCATACGGCTATTTGGCTTTGCGTTCATTCATTGCGAGCCTTTTTATTAGAGCGAAGTCTCCGTGGATGCGCAGATTAAAGACATGTAGCAAAGACTAAGAGAACCAGCTGCGTGCAGCTGATTCGCTGCAGTCAGTCGGCTGCCAGCCGGGGAAGGGAGAGCGAGGGAGCTGGCCTTCTCAGAAGGCTCGGAAGTCCTCCAGTCTTCTGAGAAGTGTTCTGAGCCTTCCCCGGAGACACAGGACAGTTCTCAGGAGGCCGGAGGGATTCTGAGAAGCCCCGCCGCCTTCTGAGAAGGCTTCTTCCTTCTCACTGCCCCCCTCGCTCGCCGCCCACCTGATCCATGTATTACGCCCCCTAAGATCCTTCAGCTCAGCGATCTGGCCCGTCAGCGCCTCCATGGCGACAGGGGAGGCTACTGAACTGATGGATTTCGGTATGCCAGGGCACCGACATTCTTCGGTTCTGTAATGCTCGCCTCCCCAGTCGCCATGGAGACGCTCGAGGGCCAGATCGCTGAGCTGAAGGATCTCAGGGTGTGTATGTTTGCGTTCCTTTGATCCCGTGAGCCCCTTGCCCCAGGAAGAAAAAAGAGCTTGGGCTCCTCCCGAGCCCCTCCCCCTCGGGCACCTGCGGCCCCCGAGGCCGCTCCCCGCCCCGATGCCGCGGGGGCGGGGGGCAGCCTATATCCAGGCATCGCTCGGACGTGTGGATTTTTTCGGCAAGGACCGTCGAGGAGCATCTAGGCCGTCTTGCGAAAAAAATGCACGCACGAAGCAGAACAATGCGCGGGGAATGGACGTCCGAACGATGGCGAGATTTCCCCCCCTCGCTCGCCACCGAGTCGGGGCGCCGGAAGGACCGCCTTTGCACTCAGGATGGGCTCTGCTTCCGGGGGGGCCCTCGGCATCATGGGTCGTGTCGGGGAGCCCCTGCTAGTGGCCGGGGAAGGCTCGCCGTACCCAGAGAAGCCCCCCTCCTTGCTCTTTCGGCGTTCTTGCGGCAGCACGAGGACCTGCTCACCCCCTGGAAATTCCTCCCGACATCCTGTGGTGCTGTGTCCTCGTTATGCAGGGGCAGCGCCCCGCGTAACTCGTCCTCCTCTCCTCTCCTCCTCCCTCCTCCCATCCCTGCACCTGCTCTCCGCATGTCAGCCAGCGCTTCGTGGCCCAATAGGGAGTTTCACCGAAGGCCCCAGTGGCCACGTTCGCCTGAGCCCCCCCCCGCCCAGCACAGCGCTTCGTGGCCCCATGGGGAGCTCCACCGAAGGCCGCAGTGGCTGCGGCCGCATGCGTCTCCCTCACCTGGTACAGCGCTTCGTGGCCCCATAAGGAGTTCCCCACCGAAAGTTGTAAGCACAACGCGGTACTCACAACTGCATATGGTTGGGGCCTTCGCTTGGACTTTTTTTCTAATTCGGTTAACCCGTAGCGTCCGTCACGGCCCCCCCTCC
>CAUYUJ010001115.1:237500-345000 GCA_963575745.1 Prorocentrum cordatum | reverse complement strand
GGGCACCCTTGCTGCCTCAGACTGGGACTCTACCTCCTCGGTGACAGGCACGAACTCGGGATGATGGCGAAAGCAACCGTCTGCCGGCCAATCCTGCGCCGCCGACGGCTCGCGTCTCCTGTAAGTCTCCTTGGCATCAGCGCACCGTTTGTCCGCGCCGAAGCGTTGCATTGCCGTCACCTCCACTCGCGAGGAACCCCAGGGTCAGGGTTATGCCAGAAATCGTCAGTCCCACCGCTGGCACACGCACCTGGTTCTGCTTCATGACTTCAGGCTGCTCAAGCTTCTGGACCCACTCTGCGCGGCGCTGCGCTGGCTGGCCGAGGCATTGCTACTGCCTTCACCGCGGTCTCGAACTGGAGCTGGCAGTCGCGCACGAAAGTCTCCACCAGCGCCACATCGTCGCGCCCCAAGCCCGCGAAGAAGTCGGCCCACTGGTCGCCCAACCAATCCACCAGCTCGCAGCCCTTGGTCACTGTCTTGTCGTATGACCGATGCGGGCCTTGCCACACAAACTCCAGGTCAGGACCACTCCCTCAGCATACGTAACCCCGAGAAGCTTTTAGAACCCCCCCCTTTCCGGCGTAACGATAACCCTTCCGCACCCTGGAAGCGTTATCCCGGCACCAGGAGGGGGTTCACCCTGTGTTTCTTTAGCTTTTCCTTGGTTGTCTTAGCTTTTCTCTGGTTTTCCTAACTTGTCATTGGTTAACTTAGCTTTTCATATGTTTTCTCAGCTTTTTTTCTGTCTCTTTCTGAGGTTGTCGTAAGTGTTCTCAGTTGTTTCAGTTGTGTTCTAAGCTTTTCTTTTGTTTTCTTAGTTTTTCCTTGGCTGTCTTAGCTTTTCCTTTGTTTTCTCAGCTTTTCCTTGGTTGCCTTAGCTTTTTCTTGGTTTTCTTAGCTGTTCAATGGTGTCCTGGCTCAATCATATTCAGATTCATTCATATTTCAATTTACACTGTGACCCATTCATACTCTGGCTCGGGGGTTTTTTGGGGGGCCAGCCGGGTGCTAAGATAACGCCTCGGTGCGGGGCGGGGGCGAGACCCTGGGGTGGACCACCCCCTACGACGGCCGAAGAACATCAATTTCCCAAAGGGGATTGTGATAGAAATCTCATCGAATAATCCTCGCATGGAATTCCTCGCATTCCTAGGGATCTTAACATTTCCTAGGACATCCTTAAGATTTTGCAGGAACTCCCTGACATTTCTTGAACCAGTCCCTGGCTAGGCTTTCCATGGCTTTCCCCAGCATTCCCCAGGCAATGCGAGGGATCCCTAACACTTCCGAGGATTCCACAGACTCACAGTGCTTCTTAAATTCCTTCGCATTTTCTTAGCATTTGTTTAGGAAAGCGCACCATTCCCTAGGATGTGCCGCTGCATTTCCTTTGCATGCATTGGCAGTTCCTTGGCATTTCCTAGGATTTTTCTCGCATTCCCTCGGAATTCTAGACGCTACGCGTATCCCCACCAGCCCATCGACAAACGATGCGTAAGGGAACTGACGGAAGACGGGAAGAAGAAACGCACATAGTGAAACCGAGCGGGCAACAACGGTGAATCAGGAGGTCTTTTGTGGCGAAGGTTGCATGTGTTGCTGCTGGTGCTCTTGCTCCTGCTGGTACTGCTTCTGCTGCTGCTGCTGCTGGTGTTGCTGGTTCTCGACCAGCGAATGCCCTGGCGAATGGAGGTGATCAGGGAAGTGAGGGAGCACACAGAGTAATCAAGGGCTGGAAAACCCGTCTTATCCAAGACGGCGAGGATGGAAGAGGAATCGGAGGAGGATGAGGAGGTGGAGAAACTGAAGGAGGAGGAGGGGGAGCGGGGGGAGAGAGGAGGGCGGAGGAGGAGGAGGAGGAGGAGGAGGAATAGGCGGATGAGGTGGAGGAGGAGGGGGAGGAGCAGGAGGAGCAGGAGGAGAATGAGGAGGAGGAGGAGCATGGGGAGGAGGAGGAGGAGGAGGAAGATTAGTCGGATGAGCAAGGGGGAGCAGGAAGAGGACGGCGAACAAAAGAGCCAGAAACCTCTTGGATCCCTCTCGGTTCCTCTTGGGATATCTCTTGGGCGCTTCTTGGAGGCCTCGTGGGACGTCTTTGGGGTCTCCTGGCGTTCCTGGGGAGCTCTTGGGCATCTCGGGCGCCTCAGGGGGACCTCTTGGGGCCGCTTGGGGCCCTCTTCGGGGGGCTCTTGGAGGCCTCTTGGGTGCCTCTTGAGGTCATCATGGGGCCATGTTGGAACCATTTTGGGGTCTCTTGGCGCCTCCTGGGCGCCTCTTGGGGCCATCTTGGAGGACATCGATCAAAAAGGAGGAGAGCTTCAATTACGACCCCCCCTCGGAAACTCCAAACATCGCCTCTTGGGCTCATTTTGGAGCGCTCTTGGGCGCTCTTGGGGCCGTCTTCGGGCTCTCTTGGGCCCCTCTTGGGGCTCTCTTGAGCCATTTTGGAGCCATCTTGGGCCTCGGATGGCCATCGGAAGCGAAACAGCGAGAAAGCACACATCATTGGTTTGCTTCAGGTTTTTGAAGGATGTTTGCCTCTTGGAGGCCTCCTTGGAAAGCTATATGGCCTCTTGGGGCCGTCTTGGGGCGGTCTTGGGGCATCTTGGAGCATCTTCGGAGCCATCTTGGGGCATCTTCGGCTATCTTGAGCCATCTTGGAGCTCATCTTGGCTCTCCGAGGCGCTCTTGGAGCCGTCTTGGGCCATCTTGGACGCTCTGACCGCTCGCGGCGCCCCCCGTCCAGGTCCAGGGGAGGGGGTAGGGGGAGGGGTAAACCCCTCCCCGAAGGGGAAGAAGGAGGGGTGGAAGAGGAAACTCTCTAAACCACCTACGCCCAGAGGGCTGGTGGGATTCCTCGCATTCCCTAGGATGCCACAGGGATCTCGACCCAGATCCCTTGGGATCCCCAGCATACACCGCACTCACATCTATACCCCTGGGTGGGTGTATGTGCGGCCGTTTTTGCGCTGTCATGTGCGCGCATGTGCGCGGCATGTGCCAGTCATGTGCCAGGCCTGTGCGGCCCTTCTTGGATGGACTTCCTACTGTGCACGTCGTGCCCGGGCATGTGCGGGGGCATGTGCGCTGTGTTTTGATGTATCCATCATACGCACATGCACGCACAGTCCGACGCACATGCGCGCACATGCCTGCACATGCGGGAGGTGTTCGAGAATCGCAGATCTGGGTTTCGAGACGCCCTGAGCTGAGGTGGTTAGACCACTTTCGCCTGAGACATCCTCGCAACTCTGACCTCAGAGATCTCCTGCCCCATGCTGGTCATGCCACTGTCGCCTGAGACATCCTCGCAAGTCTCGATTCCGATATGCCCCGAGCTGAGGTGGTCAGCCATTGTCGCCTGAGACATCCTCGCAACCCTGATCTCAATGATGCCCTGCTCGATAGTGTCTCGGCCCCTTTCGCCTGAGACATCCTCGGAACTCTGGGTTCCGAGACGCCCTGAGCTGAGGTGGTTAGACCGCTTTCGCTTTAGACATCCTCGCCCGAGATGCCCCGAGTTGAGGTGTTCAGGCCATTTTCGCCTGAGACATCCTCGCAACTCTGACCTCAATGATGCCCTGCTCCATAGTGTCTCGGCCTTTTTCGCCTGAGACCCTCTCAACTCTGGGTTCCGAGATGCCCTGCCCCATGGTGGTCCGGCCACGCTTGCCTGAGACATCCTCGCAATTCTGGGTTGCGAAATGCCCCGAGCTCAGGTGGTCATGGCACTATCGCCTGCGACATCTCTGCGGCATGTGCGGGCATGTGCGTCCATGCTTTCAGAGTTTTGCTTGACCGTGCATTCGACTGCGTCGGACGGTGTGGCATGTGCGCGCATGTGCGGCAATGCTGTTGAGGATTTTGCATATTTGCATGGACATGTGCATGCGACTGTGCGGCATGTGCCTGCATGTGCGGCCCCTTCCGGACCACAATTTCAAAGTGAGCACTATAGAAGTGAGCGCTATAGAAGTGAGTCCGGTGTACCTCTGCATTGCCTAGGAATTCCTAGCATTCTTTAGGATTCTTAGCATTTCCTCGGAATTCCTAGCATTCCCTGAGAATTCTTAGAATTTCGCAGAATTCTTCAGGGATTCCACCCAGATCCTCAGCATTCCATGGGATTCAGAGAGACCTTAGCAAAATCCTTGACATTCCTTGCGAATTCCTTTCCTGGCCCCATAGGGGCCGCCACGGATTTTGTTTGTTTGTTGCGCTTTTGCGCGCGGTGCTCAACATATCGCTCGGCGGAAATGGCCCCGCGGAATATTGAATACGATTGCGGTGCTAAGATAACACCGGGGGCTTAACAGCTTCTTCGGGCTATTCAGTTTCCTCCACAGCCCAGCGTGTCGAGCCGTCGGCCTCTCCTGTTTACGCCTTCCCTGAAGCGACGCGTCCACTATCGGCTCGTGATCCGTCACGATCGTCGCATGGGGTCGCCGCTGGCCTCAGGGCCTGGACCGCCGCATATCGCTCAGCGTATGGCACCGTCAGGGTGCGACCTGGAGCTCCTCCGTATCGCGCACGACGCGGCCAGCCAAAGCAATCGAGCTCCACCGCCCAGCCGTAACGCCTGTCCTCGGCGAAGTTGCTGCTGGCGGCCGCCTCGTCGGTGTACAGGCGGCTGCTCCATCGCGTAAGCCATCCCATTCCAATGGAACCCAGCTGCTGGTCATGTACTGCGTTGTCGGTACCCTTGCCACGTAGTGCCGAGTCCAAAGCAGGCGACGACTGACCTGGTGCTGAGCTCAGTGGCCACTCGGCAGACAGGGGTCCCGACCTAGTGCAAGCACTATCGCCCAGGAAACCCAACCAGCAGGCTGCCATGGCCAGGGCCAAGTCTCGAGGTGGCGACGACAGACCCACAGGCGAGCTCAGTGGGCACCCACCTGCGGGAGGTCCCGACCAAGTGCAAGCATTATCCTGCACGAGATCCTCCATGTCGTCGAAGGGGTCGTGGTCACCACCTATGCTCGAGACAATGGCCCTTCTCTGCGGTATAGCCGAGTCCGCAGGTGTCGACGACAGAGTCTGTCGTCGACACTGAGCTCTCCTCCTGGTCTGTCGGGCAAACCAGGAGGAGAGCACAGTGGGCACTCTCCTACTGGGGGTCCCGACCAGTGCAAGCACTGCCCCCGTCCTCACTGACTTGCTGGTCGCCGTCCTTGAGCTTATCGCACCCTCCTGGGGACTGCACCTCCAAGGCCACGGGTGCTGAACACCTCGTACCCTGAGTGTCCTCTACGCCGTCCTCGAACGCTCCGCACCTTCCTGGGGAATGCACCTCCGAGGCCAGAAGCGCTTTCGTCGCGGCACGTGCTGCACAGGAAGCAGCCTTCGACGCAACCATTCCGTGTATTGGCTGTACGGGAGTCTCCAATCATATTCGCAGACTCACAGTTTTAACACAAACCTGGGGGGCATGCTTCTCTTCAGCCTCCACCAAGACGGCCGAGGTCCTGTCAGGCATGCCGCTCACGTTCTGCGCCTGCGGGCCCTGCATGGCGAGGGCGGACCCCCTGACCCTGCCGCACTCAGTGCCGCCAGCTGCTCCCCAGGAGAAGACAGGCAACTCTGGAGGCGGGAGGGACCTGCGGCAGCTGGGGGATCAGCGTGACGAACTCAAAGTAGTCGTAGCATACTTCACCTACCCCGCGATCTCGCGCTTGCTGACCAAATCGTCGCCTTTGGAGCTTGGACCTCTCATGCAGGTCGGTGTCGTCATCGCCCACCAGCTTCCCACACCCATATCACATGTGACCATCGACCCATTCATGGCCACACCATGTGCACTCGTCCGTATCCTGGTAGCCTGTCAGGTAACGCACTGAAGATGCAAATGGCGCCCCCGACCACACAGCTCGAGCTGCCCCCTGCTGCTTGGCCTCCAGCTCCAGCATGTCCTTCCGCAAGGCCCGATGCAACAGGTTCTCGGCACCCGTAGCCTCAGCAGCGTAGTCCACCATGCGATTGTGCTGCCACTGCCAGACCCCTTCCCGCACCACCTCGCCAGTCTCCATGGGCGGCGCCGTCAGCATCGAGTAGACCACCCCACCTCGATCGCACAGTTGCGTGGGGTTCACCGGCTCCCAGTCGGTCCGCGCCAGCGTCAGGGTCATCGCTGCGTTCGGTCCCGTGTACAAGGCCCAGCTCGGGTTGTCGCCTAGCCTCTCTTCCACAACTACCCAAGCTCGCCATAGGGCCACCCCAGGTAGTCTGCCTTCCAACTGCCATGCCGCATACCTGTCCACCAAGTCCGCCGTCGCGTCGAACATCGGGTCCATGAACTCCTGTTTCTGGGTGGCTAGATAGCACGTGAGAGAACGGCCCGTTTGTGGGTATACTGCCACCACTCCTGAAATCGACCTCAGTTTCGTCAGCGCTGCGATCGAAATGCCCGACACGCTCGCTCCGTGCCCCGCTGACGCGTAGACGCCAGTCCTCCACAGCAGCGTCACCTTGGCTCCAACACCCTGCCGCGGTGTCCAGCTGCCTGCAGGAAGTCCTGCCACCGTGCCAGCCCAGAATACTGAGTGTCGACTGTTCGAGGGGGTACGATGCCGTCACGTGTGACACCTCGAGTCTCCAGGCTTGGAGAACCGTGATGATTATGATGAGGATTATGAGGATGAGAGGGGTAATCACGACGATGAATTCGACGATGACGCTGACGATGATGATGATGATGATGATGATGATGATGATGATGATGCTGATGATGATGATGATGATTGATGATGATGATGGATGATGATGATGATGATGCTGCTGATGATGATGATGATGATGATGCTGCTAATGATGATGATGATGATGATGATGATGATGATGATGATGATATTGATGATAGTGATGATAGTGATGATGATGATGATGCTGGTGATGATGCTGTTGATGATGACGATGATGATGGTGATGATGATTAGGATGATGGTTATGATTATGATGCCGCTGAATATGATGATGATGATGATTGATGATGATGATGATGATGATAATGATGATGCTGTCAATGATGATGATGATGATGATGATGATGATGATGATAGTGATGATAGTGATGATAGTGATGATGATGATGATGATGCTGGTGATGATGCTGTTGATGATGACGATGATGATGGTGATGATGATTAGGATGATGGTTATGATTATGATGCCGCTGAATATGATGATGATGATGATGATGATGACGATGACGATTGCGGTGATGATGTTGACGACGATGATTGTGGTGGTAATGATGATGGTGGCGATGATGGTGATGATAATGATGCGGTTGCTGATGCCGCTGATGCCGATATGATGATGGACGTGGTGATGGACGTGGTGATGGTGATGGTGATGGTGATGGCGATGGTGATGGTGATGGTGATGGTGATGATGCTGCTGATGATGATGATGATGTTGGTGATTATGATGATGATGATGATGATGATGATGATGATGATGATGATGATGATTAGTATTATTATTATTATTATGATGCTGCTGATGATGATGATGATAATGATGATGATACTGTCGGTGATGATGATGGTGATGCTGATAGTGATGCTGATAGTGATAGTGAGGGTGTGAACGACGATGATGATCTCAAGGGCTTCGCCCTCTGCCACCCGCCCCCTATTACAAGTGCCGGCGGCTGCGCGGAGGTCTCCTCGGGGCCTTTTGGGGGTTGGGTGCCTCTTGGGGTCTCCTTGGGGCCTCTTGGAGGTCTCCTTGGGGCCTCTTGGGTCTCTTGGGGGTCTCCTTGGGGCCTCTTGGGGGCCTCTTGGGGGCCTCTTGGGGGCCTCTTGGGCCTCTTGGGACCACCTTGGGGCCTCCTTGGGCCCTCTCTGGGCGGCAAGGTCGAGTTTTCGGTTCGTGGACTCCCTCTGTGGCCTCTCTTGGAACCGTCTTTGGGCCCTTTTGGGCCGTCTGGGGCGCCTCTTGGACCGTCTTGGGGTCTCTTCGGCCGTCTTGGGGCCGTCTTGGGGGCCTCTGGGGCCGTTACAGGCGGGTTATTGCGCACAGGACGCGCGACAGGACACAAGACTCTTCCGACGGCAACATTGCCTCCAAAACCACAGGACACAAGGGTACCCTGCCGAAGCCGCGACCGCGGTTACCCGCGGCCGACCCGCAACCCCGCGACGGGCGGCGCATGCCAGACAGGACGCCAAGGGTATCCGACAGGCCGCGCCGTTCGCCGCGTGAGAAATTTTGCGTGGCGTGTCGCCCGCGCCTACCCACCTTCGGGGGCGATCGCGCGACCTGTCGCCATGGCAGAGGACGAGAGAACTAGGGCGCGGCCGCGGACGTCGCAAACGAGAGGACGCGCAGACCACCCTCCCGCAGGAGAGCGACCTGTCGCCAGGGGACAGGACCTGATGACCTGGGCGCGGCCACGGACGTCGCAATCGAGAGGACGCGGAGAGCACCCTCCCGCGGCAGAGCGACCTGTCGCCACGGCGGAGGACCAGAGAACCAGGGCGCGGCCGCGGACGTCGCAAACGAGAGGACGCGCAGACCACCCTCCCGCGGAAGAGCGACCTGTCGCCAGGGACAACACGACCAGAGGACCTGGGCGCGGCCGCGGACGTCGAAAACGAGAGGGCGCGGAGACCACTCTCCCGCGGCAGAGCGACCTGTCACCATGGCGGAGGGCCAGAGAACGTATGCGCGGACGCGGACATCAGAACCGACAGGACGCGGAGACCGAATGGTATTTATACTACGCGCTGCTGCTATTACGGAGACTGCTATTGCTACTGCGGCCACTACGGTTACTCCTGCGACTACCCCCACTGCTGCGACCACGGCGACTGCTACTGCTACTGCTACTGCTACTACTACTGCTACTGCTACTGCTACTGCTGCTGCTGCTACTGCTGCTGATACTGCTACAGCTACTGCTACTGCTACTGCTGCTACTACCACCACCACCACCACCACCACTACTACTACTACTACTACTACTACTACTACTACTACTACTACTACTACGACTACTACTACTACTACTACTACTACTACTACTACTACTACTACTACTACTACTACTACTACTACTACTACCTACTACCTACTACTACTACTACTACTACTACTACTACTACTACGACTACTACGACTACGACTACGACACTACTACTACTAACTACTACTACTACTACTGCTACTACTACGACGACTACGACTACTACTACTACTACTACTGCTACTGCTACTACTACTGCTACTACTGCTACTACTACTGCTACTGCTACTGCTGCTGCTGCTGCTACTACTACTACTACGACTACTACTACTACTACTACCACCACCACCACCACTACTACTACTACTACTACTACTACTACTACTGCTACTACTAGAACTACTACTAAAATTTCATTCTCTGCACGCAACAAGGGGTTATATATCAACCACATATACATGGAAGCGTCTACAAACACATTAACGGAGCGCGCTCGCGCACGCCAGCGGGTGACCATGGTCACCTGCTCGCGCGCTCACGCTCGCGCGATGGATGCATGTGCTCCGTGTTTTGTATACAAGCATGGCAATGTTACTTCGGAAACCCAATGGCGAAAACCCAATGTCACATTTCATTCTCTGGACGCAACAAGCGGCTATATCAACCGCAAATGCATGGAACCGTATATAATCGCATCCACCGAGCGCGCTCGCGCACGCCAGCGGGTGACCATGGTCACCCGCTCGCGCGTTCACGCTCGCGCGATTGATGCATGTGCTGTGTTTTGTATACAAGCATGGCAATGTTACTTCGGAAACCCAATGGCGAAAACCCAACGTAACATTTCATTCTATGGACGCAACAAACGATTATATCAACCGCAAATGCATGGAACCGTATATAATCACATCCACCGAGCGCGCTCGCGCACGCCAGCGGGTGACCACGGTCACCCGGTCGCGCGTTCACGCTCGCGCGATGGATGCACGCACTATGCGTTGTGTATACAAGCATGGCAGTGTTACTTCGGAAACCCAATGGCGAAAACCCAATGTAAAATTTCATTCTCTCGGCACAACAAGCGGCTATACCAGCTGCAAATATATGAAACCGTATACAAACAAATCTACGAGCGCGCTCGCGCACGCCAGCCGGTGTCCATGGTCACCCGCTCCAAGGCTCACGTGTGCGCGATTGATGCATGTGCTTTGTGTTTTGTATACAAGCATGGCAATGTTACTTCGGAAACCCAATGGCAAAAACCCAATGTACAATTTCATTCTCTGGACGCAACAAGCGCTATACCAATCACAAATAGATGGAACCGTATACAGACACATCCATCGGGCGCGCTCGCGCACGCCAGCGGGTGACCGCGGTCACCCGCTCGCGGGCTCACGCGCGCGCGATGGATGGATGTAGTATGCGTCTTGTATACAAGCATGGCAATGTTACTTCGGAAACCCAATGGCGAAAACCCAATGTAAACTTTCATTCCCTGGACGCAACAAGCGGCTATATCAACCACAAATCTACGACGCCGCATGCAATCAAATGCACCGAGCGCGCTCGCGCACGCCAACGGGTGACCATGGTCACCCGCTCGCGCGCCCACGCGCGCGCGATGGATGCATGTACTATTCGTTTTTATATACATGCATGGAGGAGGAGGAGGAGGAGGAGGAGGAGGAGGAGGAGGAGGGAGAAGAGTGGAGGAGGACAGGAGGAGGAGGAGGAGGAGGAGGAGGAGGAGGAGGGAGGAGGAGGCATAAGAGGACCAGGTACCCAGGAGATGTCCAGAGGGTATCCAGGAGGTTTCCAGAGGGTAGCCAGAGGATTTCCAGAGGGCTTCCAAAGGGATTCCAGAGGGTTCCCAAAGGTTCCCCCAAGGGTTTCCGTAGGGTTCGCAACGGGTGTCCGCAGGATTTACAAAGGGTTTATATATATATATATATATATATATATATATATATAAGGTTTGCAAAGAAGTTCCCCGAGGGCTCCCAGCGGCTGTCGAACAATTACTCCGACGGAAGAACCCCGCATAATAATCCTCTGGGCGAATCTGGAAAAAGCCATCACCGTCGTCCTCGTGGTTGGTGAGGCGTCCTGGCTGTCTCTTCTGCGTATATTTCCTCTCGCCTTGGCGCGGGCCCCCCTTCCACTCCTTACGTTGTCCCCATCCTCGCCCCCCTGTTTGTTCCGCGCCCCGCCACCGCCTCCCTTCCTGTTGCATGAGCGCGCATGTCGATGTTCCTCGGCGCCGTCGCCGCCACGGCCAGCACAGGCGCGTTCTCTACTGGTCACGTCGCGCAGCCGTTGGGACAACCCCGCGGGCCAGGCTGTCGGGACAACCCCGCGAGCCGTTGGCGCGCAAGACCAAGCCGTTGGGACAACCCCGCGGGCTTCGAGCGAGGCGCAGCCGCGCTCAGGCGGAAGGCAGCACGAAGCCCAGCTCTGCCGCGAGCTGCTTCGCCTCCGCCCTGGACAAAACCGCTCTCTTGTCGAACTCCAGGAGCGCCTTCCGCAGGGACGCCGGCGGCCCGCACTCCAGGAACTCTCGCGGCGGCGGCCGCAGGATCAGCATGTTCCGCATGCACGTGGCGCGGGAGAACATGACGTAGAGGTGCAGCCACCACTGCTCGTCCGACATGCCCGTGCGGCCAGCGTCCTCGTCTCTCGCGCAGTCGATGGTGACGCCCTTGCGCAGCGTCTGGCCCTGCGACAGCGTGGAGGTCAGGTAGGACGCGTGCGTCAGGGTGAACCTCGAGCGGCGCACGCTGTGCCCAAAAACTTCCTTGTTGCGTCCAAAATGTGGCCTGGGAGCTGCGTTCTGGCAGCGCGAGAACCCAAAATTGACGACAGTTACAGGTTTTGGATGACCCGCTCGGATTACCAACATGATCTGCGGGCCCCATAGGGAGGGGGCTCCCGCCTGAGACTTCCTCAGCAGTTGACGACAGTTACAGGTTTTGGATGACCCGCTCGGATTACCAACATGATCTGCGGGCCCCATAGGGAGGGGGCTCCCGCCTGAGACACTCACAGACGAGGCTCCCGCCTGAGACTTCCTCCATATTCAGGCTTGAGGAGCCCAAAAATGACGACAGTTACAGGGTTCCGATGACCCGCTCGGATTACCAACGTGATCTGCGGGCCCCATAGGGAGGGGGCTCCCGCCTGAGACTTCCTCACAATTCACTCAGAGACGAGGCTCCCGCCTGAGACTTCCTCCAAATTCAAGCTTGACGCGCCCAAAAGTGACGACAGTTACAGGGTTCCGATGACCCGCTCGGATTACCAACGTGATCTGCGGGCCCCATTGGGAGGGGGCTCCCGCCTGAGCCTTCCTCAGAATTCACTCACAGACGAGGCTCCCGCCTGAGACTTCCTCCAAATTCAGGCTTGGGGAGCCCAAAAGTGACGATAGTTACAGGGTTCCGATGACCCGCTCGGATTACCAACATGATCTGCGGGCCCCATAGGGAGGGAATTCCCGCCTGAGACTTCCTCCCAATTCACTCACAGACGAGGCTCCCGCCTGAGACTTCCTCCATTTTCAGGCCTGGGGAGCCCAAAAGTGACGACAGTTACAGGGTTCCGATGACCCGCTCGGATTACCAACGTGATCTGCGGGCTCCATAGGGAGGGGGCTCCCGCCTGAGACTTCCTCAGAATTTACTCAACGATGATGAGGATGAGGATGATGAGTGGTGGTGAAGATGAGTGGTGAAGAGGATGATGATTGATTGTGGGTGGTGGTGGCGATGATGATGTTTGAATGAGGATGATGCCGATGATGATGATGATGATGATGATGATGATGATGATGTCGTGAGCGTGTGAGAGAGTGCGAGTGATGATGATGATGAGTATGTGAGTGACTAAGCATGTGAGAGAGCATCATCGATGATGCTGATGAGGTTGATGATGAGAGAGTGTGAGTGAGTGTCAGTGGGTGTGTGTGTGTTCCTGTTCCTGCGCGGGGTGTCCAGAGAAAACAAGAACCCCACTTTGGATGTGGGGAAAAAAAGGTATCACATGATTTCGAACAACAATGTCCAGAAGGTTGCCCAATGATTTCAAAAGGGTATCCAAAGGGTTTCCAACACGTTCCGAAAAGGTTTCCAAAGGATTTCCCCGAATCCCCAAACGATGCCCAAACGGGTTTCGAAGAGGCTGACAAAGAGGTTTCTACAGGGTGTCCAAAAGGTTTCGAATAGATTTCCAGAGGGTTGCCAAAAGGTGCTTCCAGAAGGTTCCTAATGGGTTCCCAAAGGATCCCCAAAAGGTTCCCAAAAGGTCTCCAAAGTATTTCCAGAGGGTCCCCAACGGGGTTCCAGAAGGCGCGCAGAGGGTTCCCTGACGGTTCTCCATACATAGGTTGCCAAAGGGTTCTCCTAAGGTCCCCAGAGGGTTCTCCATAGGTTTCCAGAAGGTGTCCAAGAGGTTCTTCGGAGGTCGATGATTTCCCAAGAGGGTTCCAGAGGTCCGAGAGGCTCTTCAGAGGCTCTTCAGAGACTCTTCAGAAGGTCTTCAGAGGCTCTTCAAGAGGCTCTTCAAAGGCTCTTCAGAGGCTCTGCAAAGGCTCCGTGGAGGCTCTCCAGAAGCTCTGCGGAGGCTCTTCAACAGGCTCTTCAGAGACTCTCCAGGAGCTCGGCAGAGGATCTTCAGAGGCTCTTCGGAAGCTCTTCAGAGGCTGCGCATAGGCTCCACAGGGGCTCGGCAGAAGCTCTTCAGAGGCTCTGCGGAGGCTCTTCAGAAGATCTTCAGAGGCTCTTCGGAGGCTCTGCAGAGGCTCTTCAGAGGCTCTTCAGAGGCTCTGCAGCTCGGCAGAGGCTCTTCAGAGGCTCTGCAGCTCGGCAGAGGCTCTGCAACAAGGAAACCAATGTACAGGACGGCTGGGTACCCTCTGCGCGCCCCGCGACCTCTCCCCGAATGCGACGATGAATGAACTTGCAGGGCTGCGCAAGTACAGGACACAAGGGTACCCTGCTGCGAGGGGGCGACCTCGAATCAACGCGTCGTTGGTTCACAAGCGGCGCGCCCGAACTCAGAGGACATCGCAGATAGACCCTTCGCCGCGGCGCCAGCGGCGCGGCGCTGAAGCCATAATCATACCTTGAAGCCACGTGAGCCCCCAAATCCGAGAGGACGCCAAGGTACCCTAGACAGGGGCCGCGACCTCCCGCCGGCGCGACGCGCTCAGACCGCCGCGGGCCAAGCCACCGACACCCGCGGAAACCACAGGACGCAAGGGTACCCTGCCCTTCGGCCGCAGAGGACACGACGCGCGATGCACAGGACACAAGAGCACCCTGATTTCGCAGGGCCGACCTACTACTGGAACCCGACTGTATGGGGGCTTCTAGGGCCGTCATGAGGCGATCTTGGGAACCTCTTGGTCCGTCTCGGAGAGTCGGAAAGCCGAAGAGGCGAGAAGGCCAAAACTTTTCAAACACCTTAACGAAATCGTTAATCTTGCTTCGTGGGGCCCTCTTGGGAGGCCTCTTGGAGGCCTCTTGGGCCGTCTTGGGAGCATCTCGGGCCGGCTTGGACCATCGTGGGACATCTTGGGGCCATCTTGGTCCGTCTTGGCCTCCTGAGGCTCTCTTCGGAGCCTCTTCGGGCAATCTTGGAGGCCTCTCGGGCCGTTCTGGCCGCGCAGTGGCGTCACCATGAGAATCTTGGGGTGGCCCAGAGCAGCCAGGAATTGAAGTTTCCCTCGCCCCCCCGTTGGCTGTTTGGTGGCGCGGCGGGGCCCCCTAGCAGACAGAAACCAGGAGGCAGGAAACAGGACTGGAGAGACGAAATGCCAAACAACAAATTACAACACATAACACATGACAGCAGACCGCACACACCTTCGCAGCCTTGCGCCCCCAGAGGGGGCCGCCGGATTACGATGGAGATGCCGATGCCGTTAATTATGTTGCTACTTAAGATGATTATGCTGACGATGGTGGTGTTGCTTCTGATGATTATGATGATGATCATGATGCTGCTGGTGATGATGTTGTTGAGGATGCTGATGCTGGTGCTGCTGTCGATGCCGATGCTGGTGCTGATGCTGGTGTTGCTGATGATGATGGCGATACATGTGGAACTCGTTTGGACCGTCTTGGGACTGCCTTGGCCTCCTGTCAGGCAGTCTTGGGGGTCCAGTGGGGCCCTCCAGGGCCATCTTGGGCCCTCTTACGCCAATTTGGGGCTCTCTTGGGCCGTCTTGGGGCCCTCTTGACTGTATGGTGGGTGTTTGGGGGGCCGTCGCGGCGGCGTCTTGGGTCGTCGAAGTGCCTTCCGATGCCGTCTTGGGACCTACGGGACGCCCTCGCGGGCCCTTGGAGCCGTTTTGGATGCCTCTTGGGCTATCGTGAGGTCCTCTTGGGCCGCCTTGAGCTGACGGCAACCGGACACGGCGAGAACGCGAACATCATTCAAACGCCGAAGGGACATCAATGATGGTGGTTTCTTCTGACACTGTTGGAAGTCCTCTTGTGGCCATTGCGGGCCCGTCGTGAACCAATATTCGGCCACCTTGGGGCCATCTTGGGCTGCCTTCGAGGCATCGTGGGCCATCTTTATGTCCGTGGTTGCTTGCATGGGCAGTCGTGTAAGCTCCGGGCACATATCCACCGTTCTTAGCGAGGGATCGTGGCTTGGGAGGCACTGGCGCGCTCGGGAGCAGCGCCCGGGAATGCGGGACGTGTACGATCCTCGAGCGGGTGCGCGTGGGATGAGGGGTCTAGGAGTTAGCAGCCGTGCGGGAAGTGCATGATGCTCGAGCGGGCGCGCATGGACTGAGGGTTCAGACAATAGCTGCCATGCGGGACGTGCACCATCCTCGAGCGGTCTCGCGTGGAAGGGGGGTTCAGGCATTAGCCGCCATGCGGGAAGTGCACCATCCTCGAGCGGAAAGGAGGGAAGTGACCTCGGGAATGGGGGAGGAGGACGGGGGGCAGGCAACAGTCCGCGAGTAGAGGGGGGGGCTCATTAGATTGCAGCAACCCTGCCAGAGAGACCTTGATATTCTTCCACACCTCAACGTGCCAGGGGGGGGGGGGGCGGTGGCGGATACGCAGCTTGTGCACCCCCTCGCTCGCGCCTCCCAGCCGTCGCTTCTATCGTTAGTTGCACTCGCGATCCAATCTGCTCGTGCCCCAGGCTGCGCGCATGCTCCTTGGCCTCGAACGTGAGTCGAAGGGAACTCTTCTCCAGCGCAGCCTGGGCCTTGACCGACGTGGCCACGAAGTGCGACTTCTTGGCCTGCACGAATGTGCTAAGCTCCTTGGTCCGCCTGCACTGGGAGACAGTCGCATTCCACACCTCACCTGCACGTCGGAGGTCCTTGCCAACCCACTGGAGCGACGTGTTATCCATCAGGCCTCTGGGAGTCACCGATCTATAGATGCGCCTGGTGTCCGTGCGGCTGCGGTACAGATATATACACAGCAGCGTCGTAGCTGATTGTACCCCGTCTGGATCCCCTAGAAAATTCACACGATGCTTGATCGGCTCTTGTAGACACGGATGTATTCCGATTGGGGGTATTGCATCATGAGGCACCACACCAAGCGCAATCGGCATCCCACTGATGGCGCTTCTATGAGGATAACCTGTGGCGGATGGTCTCATGGCACTTGGCCATGGCCATCAGAACCGAGATCGCGTGTTTGCTTGTCACGCGCGCCACCTCTGCCGTGATGTTCGCGTCGAACGCGTTGTCCGAGGAGGTGTTGCCATTGCCATTGCCCCAGAATGTACCACCTTGATGCGCCTCCTCCCACCTCGTGGACACAACCCTGCGGGCGCGTCCCCGCCACCTGGACATCGTGTGAAGCAGCGCGATGAGGCGGCGCCCGCCTTCAGGCTTGCTCAGCCTGGTAGACTCCTGACACTAATTGGTCAGCAGGCCAAGCTCCCAACTTCTCGCACGCCTTGAACGCCTCCGCCACACACTCCAGCACTTCCACGGGCAGCAGTTGGAACTCCCGTGGGTGCACCCGAAGAGGGCCCAGTGTGGTTCTCTCAGGACGCTTCCCAGCTGCCTTTCTTAACTCCTGCGCCGTGAGCTGCTGCAGTTGTTATTAAGTCTCGATGCCGGATGGGCGTCGGAGCTCATCATCACCATGCTCTTGCCAGACATCCAGACAATCTTGTAGACAAGAGTCATCTCGTTCGAAAGGTTGCACTCCATCTCCCGTGTCTGCCAGCTTCTGCAGCTCGGTCACCTTGAATTTCTTGAAAGCCGCTTTAGCCCCTTCCTGGAACGCCTTCTGTAGCCACTGGCGTCGGCTTGCTCCAGCCCTGCTCTGCTGCTTGAGGTCCTCTGCGTGCGCCTGCTCCAAGACCCTCTCTCTCCACCTGGTCGTCGAACCCTGGCGCCGCCAGCACCCTATAGCCGTACTCGATGATGGCGATCGACTCCCGCGACAGGTGCTTCCACGTGGCGTGCGCCGTCGCCATAGCATCTACCAGGTCGGCGAACTCCAACCACCTCCGACCAACTTTGTCCCGATCCAGGTCAGCCCCCGTGCTCAGCGCCCAACACACCGCCAACATCGACGGCAGGCGCCTCATCTACTTCGCATGTCGCTTCCGAGCAGCATCCTCCTCCATGCACTGCCCCGAATGGGGCTCTGTCGTTGGGAGCTCGAGGCGCTTCTTCACCCATCGTGGCTCGGAGTTCGGCTGGATGAAATCCGCGATCTTCTCCCCCACAACGTCGAGTCGCCCCAAGATGTCCTCAATCATGCTGTCCCACTGCTCTGTAAGCTCCTCCAGAGTAGAAGCGTCGCGCGCAGCTCCTACCATCTCCAGGTAGGCCTCGCACAGCCTGGCTTCGCCCGAGTACGGAGGCGCCTCGGTTCCACCAGCTTCTAGCACCACAGCTCCTCCGCCTGGCCTTCGAGCTCCATCGACGCAGGAAGGTGCGGGACGGTGCTCGTCAACCAGCTCGAGCTCGGCACTCCCGCCTTATTGGTGAACGCCAGGGACAGGATGAAGTAGTTATTCGTGCGACCTGGGGCCGACGTCAGACACGTAGGCGCTGCTGGCTCCTTGGCCAAACCACGAAAGAAAGGGAGCCCGTCAGCACACAACTCGTCCATCGTCATGCCGAAGTCGCCCATCACTACCCAAGGCAGGCCTCTCCCCTCCGCCTCGTACACGTAGGCCGCACCTTCCTTCAGCGTGGCTAAGCTGGCCTCCATCAGCTGCTCATCATGCCGCAAGTAGACAGAGACAGCCAGGACACCTCCAGGCACTCCACCCAGCACATGCCCAGCGACTGCCCGCCCGGGTCCGATGATGGAGTCTCCCACAGTCGGTGTCAGCACTTCCACATCTTCGGGGGCCAGCACGTCGACGCCACCCTTGGTACCCGGATCCTGTCCTTGCTACCGCTGGGCTCCACTATCCATGCCAGCCCAATCGCGCCGTCTGGCGCTGCACTTGGGCCAACTTGGTCTCACACACGTGGTGCTCCTGGATCCCCGGAACCATGGACTCGCACCCCACAAGATACTCGTGCAACGCAGAGACGCCCATAACGTTGAGCGTCGTGATGATCTCATCCTTGGCCTTCCTCATTTCGCTAATCTTCCATTCGCAAACTTCGGAAACCCGACTTGTCGAACCCCTTTAGGACACAGGCTGGGCCCGCATCTTGCGACGCTTGCCCGCGGGGAGCAACTGGCACATCTCGGAGCACATCCGATTTGCAGCTTCACGGTATTCATCAGCATCCTCTGGCACAGGAACCCCAGCACCACAATGGCCACATTTGGCAAAGTGCTCGCGCCACTTCCTCTCGTCGAAGTGCTCCTTTGCGAAGGGGCCGGGCTCGTCGTCAGCTTCTCCTGCTGCCTTGGGCTCTGCCTGACGGGCCTGCGCTTGAGCCTCCGCAGCAGACGCTGCAGCTGCCGCAGCTGTATCCTTCTTCTTTTGGAGATTGGCATCCATCTCGTCAGTCACCTGGTCGGATCCACCCAACCCTCGCAGCGTCTCGCCCAAAGCAGCCACCGATAGTTCGGGCCCTCGATGAGACTTTTGAGCGTGACCTTCTTGTCGCCTGACCCTCGAGCTGCTTCACCAGCCTCGGGACAAGGAGGGCGAGCTGCAGAATCCACAAGCTGCGCACGCTGTTGCTCCAACTCCATCAGCTCCTTCCTCTTGTCCGCGTGCTGCTCGTGCACACCTTTCAGCCTGCGTTCCAGCTTCGCGATCTTATCCTTGTAGGTGGTCTCACTCTGCTGGAGGCGGAACTGCACATGTTTGATTCCAGTGATCTTCAGATCGATCCTGGTAAGCTGCACTCGTATCGGCATCTGCTGCAAGTCATTGCCACGCCATTATTCGCGCTCCTGGATCGCGCCATCCCGCCGAGTTTTGATGATTGAATCGTCCACCATACCGTTGGTCGAGTCGATGAGCTTGGTGGCCCTCTGGATTCCCGCCTTCGGGTCCTTCTCACCTCCCTTGGTAACCACAGCCCCATCACCTGATGCATCCACTTACATGCTCTCGCCATCGCCGCCATTCTGCACCTGCAGCAGCTTCGGCTCGGACGTTTTGAGCTTGGACCGTCGCAGGTCGAGCTGCTTCTGGTACATCATCTTTTCTTCCACCAGCGAACCAGTGCGCAGGGACGCACTCAGCGCCATTGTCGACGTCGACGTGGTCACCCCACAGTAGCAACCGTTTCGCGATCCCACACTTGAAGCAGATCTTCCTGTGGGCGTGTTTGCCAAGCTTTCCTCCTGTCCACTTGTCCGAACACCACTTCCATCACCACTCCCCTGCCATCTCTGCACGGCCCTTTGGTGCCATGCCTCGCACTGTTGGGCACCACGAGCCTGGGTTGCAACTCCCAGGATGCCAATGGCAAAGAGCAGCAGGTGAAAATGGTTGAAGACTGGACTCGGAGCAGGGGTGACCACTTCGGCCCCAGGGGAACCAAGCATCTTGAGCCAACATGGCTGCGGACGATGTCGTGGACGGGAGTAGGAGGAGGAGGAGGAGGAGGAGGAGGAGGAAGAGGAGGAGGAAGAGGAGGAAGAGGAGGAGGAGGAGGAAAGGAAAGGAAAGGAAGAACGATTAACGACGACGGCGACGTCGACGGCGGCGGCTCGGACAAGAGGAGGGATGAAACGGGCTCTTAGGTTTCGACGTTCGAGGCTTTCGGATGTTTGCGTAGGTTTTCGCAGGTATTCGCAAGTTTTGCAGCCTCGGGATGCGTTCCAGCACCTGGGACTCGCCGAGATCGTTCCGCAGGTTCCGGGTCCGCCGGAATCCCGAGGTATACCCCGAAACCCAAACGACGAGGATTGGCCACGTGGGGTCTGAGTCTGCTTTAGCGCGTGCGGCTAGCTTGCTAGTGCGGCCTCTTCGCAGACCCTGGGTTCTCGATTTCGGCCTCTTGGGCCCATTGTCGGGCCCCAGGGCCATCAAGAGCTGATCTGGGACGAAAGTCTACCCCTGGGGAATAGGTCGGGATCTCCTTGGGGCTGCCCATGAACCAAATCACCCCGTCGGATGCGAGGGGCCTCTTGGAAGCTATCCGCGGCTTCTTCGAAGCCCTCTCAGATCGGTCGTTGCGTAATGGGGGGAGCGGTAAATGGGGAGGTGAAGAAAGGTGCACCGTGCGTGCCCTCAAGGGGCCCCAAAGGGGCACGCAGGGCGAATTTTCCTCCCCCCAGATTGGTCGCCCCCCCACCAAGTAAGCAACGCGTGATCAGAAGCCTCGCAGGCCTTCTCGAGATGGGACCCTCACTTTCTCAGAACCTCATACGGGCGCAACCCCTGGGGCCTTAGGTGGAGCCCACTGCGGGGTCACGGCACGTGCGAGGGGTGCGCCAAAGTAGGATGGCAGCGGCAGGCGGGCGCAATCATTGGCGCCTTAGGTGGAGCCCCCTGTGGTGTGAGGGGTGCGTCAAAGTGGGGTGGCGGCGGCATGCGGGCGCAACCACTGGGGCCCTAGGTGGAGCCCCCTGTGGGGTCACGTCGCGTGTGAGGGGTTTGTCAAAGTGGGATGGCGGCGGCATGCATGCAGGCGCAACAACTGGGGCCTTAGGTGGAGCCCCCTGTGAGGTTACGGCACGTGTGAGGGGTGCGCCAATGGAGCCCCCTTTTGGGGTCCCGTGTGAGGGGTGCGTCAAAGTGGGATGGCGGCGGCATGCGGGCGCAACTATTGGGGCGTTAGGTGGAGCCCCATGTGGGGTCACGGCACGTGTGTGGGGTGCGCCAGAGAGGGGTGGCGGCGGCATGTGGGCGCAACCATTGGGGCCTTAGGTGGACCTCCCTTGCGGGGTCACGACACCTGTGAGGGTTGCGCCAAAGTGGGGTGGCGGCGGCATGTGGGCGCAATCACCAGGGCGTTAGGTGGAGCCTCATTTGGGGTCACGACACGTGAGAGGGGTTCGTCAAAGTGGGATGGCGGCGGCAGCGGGCGCAACCGTTGGGGCTGTCGGTTGAGCCCCCCTGTGGGGTCACGACACGTGTGGGGGGTGCGTCAAAGTAGGACAGCGGCGGCATGCGGGCGCAACCATTTGGGCCTTAGGTGGAGCCCCCTGTGGGGTCACGACACGTGTGAGGGGTGCGCCAAAATTGGGATGGCGGCGGCATGCAGGCGCAACCACTGGGGCCCTAGGTGACGTGGGGCCACGACACGTGTAAAGGGGTGCGCCAAAGTGGGGTGGCGGCGGCATGCGGGTGCAGCCACGGGGCCCTAATTCAGTGACGCCCAGGTCACGACACGTGTGAGGGGTGCGCCAAAGTGGGGTGGCGGCGGCATGCGGACGCAACCATTGGGGCCTTAGGTGGACCTCCCTGTGGGGTCACGACACGTGTGAGGGGTGCGTCAAAGTGGAGTGGCGGGTGCATGCGGGTGCAACCGTTGGGTCCTTAGGTGGACCTCCCTGTGGGGTCACGACACGTGAGAGGGGTGCTTCGGAGTGGGATGGCGGCGGCATGCGGGCGCAACCATTTCGGCTTTAGGTGCAGCCCCCCCGTGGGGTCACGACACCTGTGAAGGGGTGCGTCAAGGTGGTGTGGCGGCGGCATGCGGGCGCAACCACTGTGGCCTCAGGCGGAGCCCCCTGTGGGAGTGTGAGGGGTGTGCCAAAGTGGGGTGGTGGAGGCATGCGGGCACAACCACTTGAGCCTTAGGTGGAGACCCATATGTGGGTACGACACGTGTGAGGGGTGCGTCAAAGTGGGGTGGCGAGTGCATGCGGGCGCAACTGCTGGAGCCTTAGGGTGGCCACCTTGTGGGGTCACGACACGTGTAAGGGGTGCGCCAAAGTGGGGTGACGGCGGCATGCGGGCGCAACCATTTGGGCCTCAGGTGGAGCCCCCTTGTGGGGTCACGACACGTGTGAGGGGTGCGTCAAAGTGGGATGGCGGCGGCATGCGGGCGCAACCATTGGGGCCTTATGTGCCCCCCCCTCGTGGGGTCACGACACGTGTGTGGGGTGCGTCAAAGTGGGATGGCGGCGCCATGCGGGCGCAACCACTGGGGCCCTAGGCGGAGCCCCCCTTGTGGGGCCAAGACACGTGTGAGGGGTGCGCCAAGGTGGGATAGCGGCGGCATGCGGGCGCAACCACTGGGGCCCTAGGCGGAGCCCCCTTGTGGGGCCACGAAACGTGTGAGAGGTGCGCTAAGGTGGGGTGGCGGCGGCATGCGGACGCAACCACTGGGGCCTTAGGTGGACCTCCCTGTGGGGTCACGACACGTGTGAGGGGTGCGTCAAAGTGGAGTGGTGGGTGCATGCGGATGCAACCGTTGGGTCCTTAGGTGGAGCCCCCTGTGGGGTCACGACACGTGTGAGGGGTTCGTCCAGGTGAGATGACGGCGGCATGCGGGCGCAACCATTTGGGCCTTAGGTGGAGCCCTCTGTGGGGTCACGACACGTGTCAGGGGTGCGCCAAAATGGGGTGGCGGCGGCATGCGGGCGCAACCATTGGGGCCTTGGTTGGAGCCCCCCCCGCCTTGTTGGACGGCCGCGGCCCTCGCGCTCTACCCTCCATGTGCGCGTCGGCTCGCCAGGGTGTAGGTCTGCCATGTGCCTTTTCGGTCCTCGGGGGCCCTCTCCCCGGCTGCGGGGCCGTCAGAGAACACCTCGGGACAAAAAGCTATGCTTTTTGGCCCCCCTCCCCGCATATTGAGGCAAATCGGGGCATATCATCGGGCGTCTGGGCCCGTTCTCTACCGTTGGCTCTTGGCCCGTCGTCGTCGTCGTCCTCCTTCTCCTCCTCTGCACCGCGAAGCCGCACTGTCTGTCCAGAGTCCAGAGTGGTCGGCTGGAGGCCAGGCCCCTCGGCGTCAGCACGCCCTTCCCCCTCCTCTCCCCCTTCTCCGCTTTCGTTCGCCGTCCCCTCTTTGCAGCGCGTTGTGGTCCAGCGGTGCTTCCACCGCTCTGGCTCCGCGAGAGCGACCAGGAGCCCGCACGCGCTCCTCGTCTTCACTTCTTTCCGCTCCGGCCTGGGTCCGAGTCCGCGGCTCGCAGGCCGGTACAGCGATCTCCCTTCAGGCTGGGGGATTTCTGCTTTGGGCCCGCCTCGGGCCCATGGAGGCGCCGGCAGAACTGCTCGGGGTGGGGAGCCGGCCCCGGGGGGGAGGGGTCGAGCTGCCGGATGTCTGGGGTTGGCGAGGCGCATCGGGGCCGCTTTGGCTTCGTAAGGGGCTCGGGGTTCATTGGGTCCTGTTCTGGGTTTCTCCTTGGGCGCTCCTCGGAAATCAAGGTGCAGCTGGAGGCCCCCAAAGGGCTTTCGTTTCTTGTTAAAGGCTTCTGGTGGCAAGACTTCGACCGTATCCATGATGGCACAGCGCGATTCGGACGGGAGTCATCGGCAGCTGCTCTGTGCGGGCGTGCTACTTTCCGCTCTTCCTGCAAGCTTTCGAGCAGAACCTTGCGTGACCCGCATTATGTTTTTGGGATTCCGCAGAGAGTCTACTCACGAATGGGTACGTGCTTCTGTGATGCGGCTTGCAATTTCAGGGAGGTTGGACACAGCTGGCTCGAAGATGCGCCCCTAAGTTTCTGAGCCTACAATATTGTGCCGCCTTGGCGCCATCTTGGTCGTCCTCGTCACCCCCGTGGTTACCATGCTCATCGTCTCCATCGTGGGTTCTCCACGTTCGCCCCTTCGGTACGCATTGCCGGTAAAACGCAAGGGTTGCACTCCTCGCAAGGGTGGTCCAGACTAAAGTTGGAGGGTAGCTGCTGGCTTGCAGGATAGCGGGATGGCAGATCTGTCTCTGACTCACCACAGCGTGCAACGCGATCCTGTGTGCGAGCCGATGCCCACCCATGGCCTCGTTTACGGTCAGGAACTTGCGCGTAGCGTGTCACTCCGCTGGTTCTGGCCCACCACGCTTCAGCGCGACACGTTAAACATGGCCTGGTCCCGAGCTTTCAGCGGTCCGAGCTTTTCCCAGCCTCCTGCCCCGGGGAGCGGAGCGAAGTGCTACCAGCTTGCACGGCATAGCGGGTCGCGGCGGCCACGTAAAGCAAAAGTTCCCGACCGTAACCAGTTGTCCAGATCGCGCACGGTCTTTTGGTGAATGTTGTGGGCGGGAGGGTTGGAGTCGTCGTCATCGTGCACTCGTTGTCGTCGTCGGACGCGCTTGCTTCTTCAATCTCACCCCTCATCCTTTTTGCAGGCTCACGTTTGCGCACTCTTGCGCAAAAATGCGCAAGCGTGAGAGTCGTTTCGAGGAAAGCATCTCGTGACGTTCATTATAATGGTTGTGAATGTTGACGGTGGGAGGGAACAATCGCTCGACGGGACCATCAACCTGGACCCGGTCGCCCCGACACAGTACCCGGCGTCGGGGCCAGCCCCCGCGGCGGCCCAGCCGTCCAAGCCGCCGAGGGGCAACTCCGTCGACAAAGCCCCGAGTGGCTAGGGGGCGGGTCGGGGATTCCCGTTGCACTCGCCAGCCTGACCGTTCCTCCAGGCCCCCGTCCTTCGATCCTCCTCCTCCTCCTCGCCATTCCTCCCCCTCGCCCTCCTCCTCTGCCCTCCCCCTCGCCCCTTCCTCCCTCCTTCTCCTTCTCCTCACTCGCTTCCCCCCTCCCCTCCACAATTACACAATCTGATACTGCTCTCCTCTCCCCTCTGATGACGCCCGGAAGATATCCAGCCCCCTTCGCGCATGGTTTTTTGCAGAGGGATCCCAGGAGCTGGGTTTTCGCTTGGTTTTGTCGAAATGTTGCTCCCGCTGAAGCGCTGGCCTCGTTAGATGTGGTCTTGTGCGACTCGTGCCAGGTCACAGAGGCACGGCATAAGGCGTTGCAGTTTGCTCTGGTGGTTGCAGTCCCATCTCAGTGAGTCGTCGGAGTCTTAGACTCGGCAGGCAAGCGGCTCGCGTTGGCGTCCAGCTTTTGATCTAGACTACAGCGGATCGAAACAGGTCACCTCCGCGCCCGTTCCCAAAGAGGCGCCGCCCGCTGGCTCCTTGTGGCCAACAGCCATGGGGGCAGGCCTGGTTCGCCAGAAGCCCTCCGAGAGAGAGCCGAGACGGAAAGAGAGCAAGGTTGCGACGGGATAACCTGCTGTTGAGAGGTCGGGCTTGTGCATCTCGAGCTCCTTGACTTCGTTATTGGACTTCTTCTCTTGGTGTTGCATGGTTCCTGTTGGTCCGCTTTGTCGTCTCATTATTTCGTGGCTCTTGTCGCTTCCTCTTTTAGTTGGGTATGCCTTGATTTACTTTATGTGCTTCGTGCGAACGACAAATTGTTTCTGCGAGCAACCGTTTCGTGGAGACGTTGCTCGCGTATTCGTTTCAGCTATTCATGTACCGTTGGGGCAACTTTCGCTGGGGTCGTACTGCGGAAGAAAGAGAAACCAGAGTATGGTATCGTAGAGTATAGTAGAGAAGAGAAGGCTTGGGCAGGGCAGGGTAGGGTAGGGCATAATAGGGTAGAGTCGAGCAGCATCGGGTACATTAGGGCAGATAGTCGAGAAGAGCTGGGTAACATAGCATACTAGAGTCGAATCGGAGTAAAGTAGACTGAGCTCGACTAGATCCGGGTAGGGTAGGGTTGAATAGGGTGTTGTAGAGTAGGTCCGAGTAGAACAGAGTAGAGTCGACTAGAGTAGGGTAGGGTAGATGGGCGAGTAGAGACGGGTATAGTGCAGACGAATGGAGTGGAGTGGAGAGGAGTAGGGTAGGGTGGCGTAGAGTAGATGAGAGTGGATCGAGTAGAGTAAAGCGCACCAAGCTCGTCCAGTCCAGTCCAAGCCAGTCCAGCCCGCCCAGTCCAGTTCAGTCTACTCCAATTCAGCATAGCTCGGTCCACACCAGTCCATATCATTTCACTCGTATGACTGGTTTAAATTGTGTTTTCGCTGATATGTGTTCATCTACTACCCTCGTCAAAGTCAGCCTCACAAGTACTTCCGCGCGAAGTACGTGTTGGTGCCCTGTCTCCAAGGTCGGCCATCGTGGAGCTTCCGAGTTGCACCTGCCCAGACTGCGTGTCGGCTTGTTTCGGCATTGAAGGGGCGAAAAGTAGCTTTGAAGTTTAGTTTTCCCCAAGTTGTTGCGAAACAAAGCTGTTCCCTACCTAGGCTCTGCCTAGAAGGGTTCTTACCCTCTTGGCTTAAAGGGGCCGGGCAGTGCTAAACGCCCCGGGCGGTTCCCCCGGCATCCGCCCCGCGGTTCCCCCAGATGCGCCCCCTTAGCTTAGCTTTGCTTATCCCATCTTAGCTTAGCCTAGTTTAACTTAGCTTAGTTTAGCTTAGCTTAGCCTGGCCTAGCCTAGCTTAGCCTAGCTTAGCTTAGCTTAGCCCAGCCTAGCTTAGCTTAGCTTAGCGCAGCGCAGCATTGGCTATGCTATGCTATGCAGCATGAGCTAGGCTATGCTAAGATGTATGTGTAGGTGTATATTTGGATGTAGGTGTAGATGTAGATGTAGCTATACATGTAGGTGTAGATGTAGATGTAGATGCAGATGTGAGTGTAGATGTAGATGTAGGTGTATATGTAGATGTAGATGTAGATGCATGTGTACATGTAGATGTAGCTGTAGGTGTAGATGTGGATGTAGGTCTAGATGTAGATGTAGGTATTAAATTGTAATATAAGTATTACTACTACTACTACTACTACTACTACTACTACTACTACTACTACTACTACTACTACTACTACTACTACTACTACTACTACTACTACTACTACTACTACTACTACTACTACTACTACTACTACTACTACTACTACTACTACTACTACTACTACTACTACTACTACTACTACTACTACTACTACGACTACGACTACGACTACGACTACGACTACGACTACGACTACGACTACGACTACGACTACGACTACGACTACGACTACGACTACTACTACTACTACTACTACTACTACTACTACTACTACTACTACTACTACTACGACCGCTATTGCTACAACTGCGACGATGAGGAGAAGGAGGAGGTCGGCGTTTACTGTTACTACTACTATTGCTCTCCTTGGGGTCTCCAACTAGGTAGGGTCGCTCTGGGATAATATCCATGTCTGTGTAACTCCCACCCCGCTGGACTCCCACGGGCGCAGGTGAGCTGCGACACTGTGCGTCTGGCGGCGCCCAGGCACGGCGAGGCCACATTGGCTCCGCGAAAAGGCATCGCTCCAACTGCCCTCTTAAAGGGTGCAAGAATGTGGTGACTTCTTGCACGTCTTTCAGAGACCAGGAAATGCGAGGTTTCACTTTGGGTGGGAAAAGGCGTCACTGGTGCCAGATGCACGCACGGCAGCAACATTCAGGAGGGGCGGCATTTGTTTTGGACCGTGTAAGGCAGCGTTCCGATGGACCACCCAATGAGGTGGGGACTTGCACACTTGCACGCCTGGCAAAACCAGAGCAGACGCAGGAGACTGGCTTCGCAAACATGGAGGAGCAACGCAAGGACCAGGGGCGAAGAGGGGGCGCAAGCGGGGTAAGGCGAAAGAGAAGGAGAAACGAGAAGAGACGCAGGTACACAGCAAGGGTTCTTTTTCAAACTCTGGGCCCAATAGGAATGGTTTTCGAATCTGTATGGCCATCCAGAGCATGCGTAGCAAAATGGCCACCAACGGTCGCGAAAGAAACGTTCCTCGCCCCGCCTCCTCGCCTTTTCTCCGCTGCTGCCCTGTTTGCTGTTTTCCTGGTTGTCATCCTGCCTCCATTGGCGAGTGCACTGTGACTCACATCTCGTGCGACGCTTCAGGATTGCCCGGCGGCTCTCAGTCCCACGTTGTGCAGCCACTTGTGCCGATCGCGTCGGAACAAAAACAAGGTTGGGCCAGATGTCGCGCCAATTGCCCAGGCCGCCCGTTTGGGACAGAGTAGATAGGGCTTGAGGATCGACCCGCATCGTCGAGGCATCGGCGATGTGGCGGGAATGTATGCCTTTCCCCGTCCCGGCATTGCCGATGCATCGGCGATGCAGCGCGATCCTCTGGCCTCACGTACTCTGGCCCCATTTGGAGGCCTCCACACAGGGGGCGTGGGTACGTAGATTCTTTTGGGGGTCTACTCCACAGCTGACCTCGTGTCAGTATTTCTCGTTCTCCTTACTCTGAGTCTTCGTTTCCATCTTCTTCCTGCTCAGCCCCTCCCATCAACAAGGCAACTATTGAGGCCTCTCTGATATTGCAGCGTGTGTTCCAGAAGCGTTGATGACCTGGAGAAGAATATGAAGAATATGATGATAAGCTCGAGGAGGCGCAGGAACAGGAGGTCACAACACAGGAATTGACCAAATGTGTTCTCTGCAAGGATGCCAGTGCTACTACGCATCGCTCACCTTTGACTGGTCTAGACGGGATGGGTTTGGAATATACCGTCGGTTACCATGCTTTGAATGCATGTGGGCTCCCAGGGCAATGGCTTCACAATGCTAGCCTTGGGATCTCATAGAGGATCAGATGATGCTTACGAGGGTTTATACCAAACGCCCCACCATTCGAGAGGGTTCGGTGTGAAGGTAACATTTGTACACAGAAGGTTCTGCCAAGCAGCGTCAGCCAACCGAAGGGGGAGGTGGCTATCGTGCGCTACCAGATAGTGATAGCGAGGACGACGCAACGAAGTTTATCAACAGCTTACGTCGCGACGTGTCTGGCGTCAATGACGATATCCGTGGGCTCAAGAACTATTTGATCGTGGGCGGGGAAGTCACATGGTATGGGCACCGTCATGCTTGCTTCATAAGTTGCCGCATAATCTTCATGCTTGGCATGCATACAGAGCACCCAGGCATGCTGACCAGTCCCTTCTCTTAACCGCCATCACGCCACTGCCTCTCGTCGCGACCATACGGTCAGCCTGTCAATGTTATACTGGCATGCTGAGTGTGTGCTCTCCTGACTTGGCTTCTTTGTGTTTCTTATAGAATGTTTGTTCACTGGGCAACTATCCCTCGCTGCACGCACGCTTGGTCGGCGACCCTGCCAGCAAAGATTTGGGGTACGTCGGAGCTTTTGGCGCCCACGTGGGGCATTTCTGGGTCACCTGGATACGTCAGAGACCCGTTTGAGTTTGAAAAGGCGAAAAAGGCAAATCTTATCCACTATTTACGAACTGTCGTTCCTTAGCACATGTTCCCCCACATCCTAGGTGGGGTCCTTGTTTTCTTTGGACACCCCGCGCAGTTCTCACCCACACCCCCATCTCTTCCTCCGAATCACTCATTCCCACTCACTCCTTCACTCATTATCGCCATCTTCACCAACCACACACTCACACGCTTTCATGATCTCCATCATCATCACACTCACACACTGAATCCCTGTTCGTAATCACCACTCATTCACTCATCATCATCCTCATCACCATCATCATCATCATCATCATCATTCACGCATCACTTCGTCACCACTCGCTTCCCATCTTGGCGATGGAAGATGTCTCATGCGGGAGCCTCGTCTGTGAGTGACCTGCGAGGGGGTCTCAGGCGGGAACCCCCTCTGTCTATGGGGCCCGCACTTCATGTTGGTAATCCGACCGGGTCATCCAGAACTTGTAAGTGTCGTCAGTTTCGATATCCTCTGGCTCGAGTATAAAGGAGGTCTCAGGCGGGAGCCCCGTCTGTGAGTGAATTGCAAAGAAGTCCCAGGCGGGAGCCCCCTCTCTCTATGGGGCCCGCACTTCATGTTGGTAATACGAGCGGGTCACCGACGACCTGTACTTGTCGTCACTTTTGGGCTCTTCAGGTTTGAGTATGGAGGAGGTCGCAGGCGGGAGCTTCGTCTGTAGTGAATTGCGAGGGAGTCTCCGGCGGGAGCCCCCTCCCTATGGGGCCCGCGCTTCATGTTGGTAATCCGAGCGGGTCATCGGAAACTTCTAATTGTCGTCACTTTTGGGCACCTCTGGCTTGAGTATGGAGGAAGTCTCAGGCGGCAGCCTCGTTTGTGAGTGAATTGCGAGGAAGTCCCAGGCGTGAGCCCCCATCCTTATGGGGTTCGCACGTCATGTTGGTAATCCGAGCGGGTCATCGGAAACTTATAATTGTCGTCACTCTTGGGCTCCTCAGGCTTGAATATGGAGGAAGTCTCAGGCGGGAACTTCGTTTGTGAATGAATTGCGAGGAAGTCTCAGGCGGGAGCCCTTTCCCTATGGGGCCCGCATTTCATGTTGGTAATCCGAGCGGGTCATCGGAAACCTATAATTGTCGTCATTTTGGGGCTCCTCAGGCTTGAATAGGGAGGAAGTCTCAGGCGGGAGCCTCGTTTGTGAATGAATTGCGAGGAAGTCTCAGGCGGGAGCCCTTTCCCTATCGGGCCCGCATTTCATGTTGGTAATCCGAGCGGGAGCGGATCATCGGAAACTTGTAATTGTCGTCACTTTTGGGCTCCTCTGGCTCGAGTGTAGAGGAAGTCTCAGGCGGGAACCTCGTCTGTGAGTGATTTGCGCGGAAGTCTCAGGCGGGAGCTCCTCCCTATGGGGCCCGCACTTCATGTTGGTAATCCGAGCGGGTCATCGGCAACTTGTAATTGTCGCCACTTTTGGGGGGTCTTCAGGCTTGAATTTGGAGGAATTATCAAGCGGGGTCCTCGTCTGCGAGTGGCTGGCGAGGAAGTCTCAGGCGGGAGCTTCTCCCCATGGGTCCCGCACCTCATGTTCGAATCCGAGGCGGGTCATCGGCACCTTGTAACAATCGTCACTTTTGGGCTCCTATGGCTTGAGTTCGGAGGAAATGTGAGTCGGGAGCTTCGTCTGTGAGCGAATCGCGAGGAAGTCTCAGGCGGGGGTCCCCTCCTTATGCGACCCGCACTTCATGTTTGAATCCGAGGCGGGTCATCCGAGCAAGCTTTTTGGGTTCCTCAGATCCTACGGCTTGAATACGGGTTGTCCCAACGGTCTGCTCGGACGTGCCCGTGGTTCAGTCGCGGCAGCCAGGAGTCGGCCAGGCGACGCTCGCCGCGGGCGAGGATGCGCCGCCGCCGCCGCCCCCACCAGGAACGGAAGATAGTCCTGAGGTCTGGGAACGCCTCTTCTCGAAGGACATCCGGGAACTCGCCAAAAAGACGATGACGCACGTGTGCGGGGAGAGCTGCTACAAGTACTCGGGCAACAAAACCACGAAGATCTGCCGCCACGGTTTCTACTACATCGTCACGCTCGCAGATTGGCGCAGGCGCAGGCGAGGGAAGCCTCTGGGGAACGCCATGTTCGTGGTGCGGTCCTCGACGCACGGCATGCGGGGTCGTCTGTCGCATTTCCAACTCCACCCGTCTGAGTGCATTACCAACTACGCCGGCGCCGCGGCGGGGCGCTTCAACTTGGACGCGCAGGACCTCCGACGAGTCAGCGACCCCAAGGCGTGGTTGGACGAGGGCAAGGTGCTCCCACACGTCGGCTCGCAACCCAAGCTGGGGTACATGGGCACATGCGAGCTGGGCGATGCCGACGTTTGCGTGAACCGCCCGGAGGTCTCGGGGGAGCCGCTCTCGTGGACGGACGACTGTTCGCCGGAGGAGTGGCGGGAGATTCTGTTGCAGTGCCTGACGGAGGACGCGGAGAGCGAGGACGCGGAGGACGCGGGCGCCGCGGTTGCATCCGCGGACCAGCTGGAACTGGACGCCCAGGCCGCGTTCAGCGACGGCCTGAACACGGGCTGCTACATCAACTCCTACATGACGAAGCAGTGCCCCAGCATGGAGGGCGTCCTCGTGGAGATGCGGCGCGGCCTGGAGCGGCTGCAGGCGCAGCGACAGGCGCAGCAGGACAAGCTGAAGCTGGAGCTGCAGCGGCGCGGAGAGGACCCCGAAAAGAGTCTGTCCGCCGCCGACCGGAGAGCGCTCGGGGGCAATTCCAAATTCAGAGAGATTCTTGATCTCGTGAAGAATCTGTCCGCGTCGTACCGCCGATGCTACTGGAAGAGCGGGCCAGAGATGCTGTTCCCGATCTTCTATGGCCACCTCACCTACGCGTCCCACCGCTGCTGGGCGGTCTCCATCAAGAAAGGCGTCTTCCTGGCGGCGGAGGCGTGGCGACGCGAGCACGGGCGCTCTCTCCGACACAAGGCTAAGCAGGACGGGGGCCGCGCCCCGGTGCAGTACCTCGGACGCGGCGTCTACCCGCGCGCGCTCGAGGGGTGGCGCGAGGAAAAGGAGAACGACAGGCAGGCGGTGCACGCGGGTCTGGAAGGCCAGCGCTTCCCCGACATTTTGACGGCCTACGAGCATGATGTCGCGACCCAGGCAGCGCGCGACGCGCCCGAGCATCGCCGGGTGGCGTCGTTTCTGGCGAAGTTCATGCAGGGCATGGGCTGCGAGAGCGAGGGGGGCCCGTAGACGGGGGGCGGCTTCCGCGTCGCGAGCGCCACGAGCACTCTGGACGACTGGCCGCACCGCGGCGACGACCCTGGTCCTCGAGCACATGAGTTTGCAGGCGCATGCAATGCGGGTCTACCGATGCGAGAAGCCCGACGGCCGGTGGAGAGACAAGGCCCGCGCGCGGCACCTGGACTTCGACTTTGCGCCGCACTGCGCCCTGCACGCAACCCGCAAACAGCGCCTGGCCCACGAGCCCTGCGCGCCCCTCTTCGATGGCTTTACCATGCCGACGATGAACAAAGACTGCGAGACTGCCTGTCTGTTCAAGCAGTTCCCCCTGGGGCCGTTGGTGGGGAACTCGGAGACGCCGGAGGACGAGCGCATGCTGCGGGCGTTCGCGCCCGCGATGGAGGCCCCCGGCGCGCCCCTTGACACGAATGTGCGCGGGCCCACCTGTTTCGCGCGAGCCTGGGCGCATTGCGAGGCCCGGGCGGGCGAGGAGGCCCGCGTCGCCGCGGCCCATTTCCCCGCGCGGCACGAGTGGCCCTCGATCTGGGAGACGCAGGAGGTGCAGGAGGAATTCTTCGCGCTGCACCGGGCGCGGGCGGAGGGCGAGGGCGGGGAGGGCGACTCGCTGGGCCCCGCCCACTGCCCCGACAGAGAGAAACCTGGGGCGACGCTGCACCAGCGCGTCTCCATGATGGCCACGCAGGCGGCGCCAAGCCTCGAGGGGGTCGCCTTGGCACGGGAGGAGAAGAAACCCTGGCAGTGCCAGAGCGACGCGGCCGCGCAGAGCGCGCGCCTCCAGGCGACCGCCGGTGGAGGCGCCGGTCAGGGCGAGGGCGCCGAGGCGGGCGGGGGCGTGGAACACGCGGGCGCGCGCCCCTCGGCGGTCCGAGCGCACTTCCAGCCGGTTCCGACCCGGGGCGTCGACGGGGGGCAGGGCGCGGCGGACGTGCTGAACTTCGCGCACCGCAAGCGCCTCACGAGGTTGGCCATGGAGCTCCTCGCGCCCCCGCGCATGTCCGAGGCGGCCCGCGAGGGCGCGGGCGCGCCCGAGCCGACGGAGGCCGCGACCGCTCTTGTGCCCGCGGCCGGATACCGACCGCCGGCGACCGCGGCGCGCGAGGAGAGACACGCCTGGGCAAACCTGCATGACGACCGCCTCCGGGGCAACCACGACGAGGATGACGCGGGCGCTGGCGACGGCGAGGAGGAGGGCGCCGGCGGCCTGGGCGGCGACCCCGCTGCGGCCAGTTTTGTCCGCAGCGTGTACTCAACGCCCAGCGCGTGCACGGCCGCCCTGGTCGCTGGGTCGCCTGGGAACGAGAGACTCGCGCGGGGCCAGGCGCTCTTCGACGCCAGGTCCGCGAAGGCCTGCGACGACGCCTGGGGGGGCGACGTGCAAAAGAAGCCCTGGAGCGAGAGAAAAGTAACGCACTTGCTCCTGCTGGGCCAGGGCGGCTCGGGGAAGACGCACGCGGTGCAGAAGGTCGTTTTCCCCGTGGTGGGGCATTTGCGGCCCTCGTCGGCGCAGGACAGGGGCGCCATGGCGGTCGCGGCCTTCTTGAGCGCGCAGGCGAAGCACATGTCCACGGAGACTGCGAAGGTCAGAACGCCGCGCGACGCCTGCGCCCTGCGAGCCCAGAAGTACATCAACGCGAAGATGAGGCCGGGGGGCATGCAGAAGAGCGGTTGTGGGAGCACTTCCGCGTTCTGGTCATGGTGGCGGCTGCTCTGCACAACGCGCTGGATGTTCGCGCCTGCCACGGGCGCAGTGATGCACGCGACGCGCAGGAGCCCACCTACAAGAGGCCGCATCACCACTTCGGGCGCGCCCCCATCGCGTTGCACCTCGGCGATTTCCTACAGCTGAAGCCCACCGGCAGCATCGGGCCCCTGACGGACTTGAACGAGCGCCAGGGCGACGGATCCCACATGCACGCAGAGCCGCCGACGGCGGAGATTCAGCGCGCCACCAGCGTCTTCTCTCGCACCCCCCGCGTCTTCGAGCTGAAGGGCGCGAAGCGCTTCGAGCCCGGGGGCCCTCTGATCGCGCTGCTGGGCTACATGCGCGAGGGCAAGCGCTTCCCGCCAGAGGTCTGGTCTGCCTGGGGGGAGACGTTGGCCTCGGACAACCGCGGCGTCCTGGGCCCTCGGCGCCAGCGCGAGAACTTTCGGCTCGGCTTCGGTATGGGCATCTATTGGGAGACGCTCGCGAGGTGGATCAACGCGCGTGCTCGTCGTGGCGCGCGGCGTCTGGGCGTGCCCTTCGTTTTCCTGCAGGCCGTAGACGAGTGCGGCGCGATTCAAGGCGACCCAGACGCAGGCCGCCGCCTCCTGAACGCCCCGACCATGCACGAGACGGGGGGCATCCACGGCGCCCTACCAGCACGCGTCGGCATGGAGGTTCGGTTCACGGCCGCGCAGGAGGAGCTGAAGATGAAGTTGGGGCTCGCGCAGGAGCAGCGGGCCACCGTCGCGCCCTTCGAGTTCCACGCAGACGACGAGCGAGACTACGAGGAGTGCGCGCCGGGCCAGCTCTTTCGCCCCCGCTACCTACCGCAGGGAATCTGGATGCAGATCCACGGCTTCAAGGAGTCCCCGATCTACGTGGAGGTCGCCGAGGTGCTGCCGCAGGGCGCCGAGGGCGCTGGCGACGACGGCGCGGCCGAGGCGCGGGCGAGGAGCTTGTTCATATTCAGGCCCAGCGAGCAGGAGTACACGTGGCAGTGCTCGGGGCCGCACGCTGTGCGCCGCTCGGGGTTCACCTTGACGCACGCGCCCTATCTGACCTCCACGCTGTCGCAGGGTCAGACGCTGCGCAAGGGCGTCGCCATCGACTGCGCCAGGGATGAGGACGCTGGTCGCGCGGGCATGTCGGACGAGCAGCGGTGGCTGCACCTCTACGTCATGTTCTCCCGCGCCACGTGCATGCGGAACATGCTGATCCTGCGGCCGCCCGCGCGAGACTTCCGCCGGCGCCCCTGCGGAAGGCCCCCGAGGAATTCGACATGAGGGCAGTGGGCTCTAGGGCTGAGGCGGAGCAGCTCGCGGCAGAGCTGGGCTTCGTGCTGCCTCCCGCCCGGGCGCGGCCGCGATTAGCTCGGCGCCAGCGGGGTTGTCCCAACGGCTTGCTCTCGCGCCCCAGCGGTTCGCGGGGTTGCCCCAGCGGCCTGGCCCGAAGGGTTGCCCCGGCGGCTTCGCGATCTAGCTGTCGGCAAACGCGCGCGCGATTGCCCAGGCGGCGATGTCGCCGAGGAACATCGATTTGCTTGTGCCGACCAGGGGGGCGGGGGGGCGCACATGGAGAAGATACAGGCGGAGGGCGAGGAGGGAAGGAGTTCGGGGGGGGCGATGATGAGGAGATGAGGAGGTGGAGGAGGAGGAATAGCAGGAGGATGCATAGAGGGAGGAGGAGAAGGCAGGGCAGAGGGCGAGAGGAGAGTGTCCGCCAGGGAGAGGAGGAGAGGGCTAAGGGGAAGCTAAACCGATTCCCATGTGGGGTCGTACCGTCGGGGTAATTATTTTGGTTGGTCGGTATTGCGTTGCCTAACTGGGGCATCCTCAGGAGGTTCGGGAGACACTAAGAGCCATCTCCAGCCTTCTTCGGGTCTCTTGGAAGCATGCAATCGGCCGTCTTGGGACAATTTGGGCCGTCTTGTGCCATCTTGGAGGCCATCTGAGGCTTTCTGGGGCAATGCCGGTGCCATCTAGAGCCACCTTGGGCGCCATCCTGTCCAGATCCCGTGGGTTGGGGTCCCCGAAGGGGAGACAGGGGCTCCCTCGGATGAATTAAGGTTCGCAACAACCTGCGCCCAGAGGGCTGGTGGGATATATCGAGCCTGTTCGTTCAGGCCCGCCCACGCGCAGAGGGGGGGGGGGACGGGGGAAGTTTTCTTAAAAACACCCCTACTTATTAGAAGGCGCGGGCCTTGTCTGTAGATGTGAGGCCCGCGTCTTCTAAGAAGCGGCGGCCTCTTCCTAAGAAGCCTTCGTCCCCTCCCCCGCACCCCCCTCTGCGCGACGCCAACGGGCATTGGCGGAAAGTGTGGCCGAGTTCCACCCGCTCCTGGGCTTTGGGGCCAGCACTTCGGGGCACGGCGTCGGTCCCCGCCACAGTGGGGGCAGTTCGGAGGGACCGGCAGCCATCGTGTTCCCGCCTGTCCCCTCCGAGCGCCGCCGTCCCCGAAGGTTATGATGTACAAGTCCGTTTTCTAGCTTTGGCCACCTGCCAGAAATAATTTTGACCACCAGGGAGGTACCGAACTTGGAGGGCCCTGAAGGGCGGCACCCCTTGGGAAAGTCTTCGCGTGTCGGGCCACGGGAGGCGGTATTCCTTCGACACTGCGCCAGAGTTTCTCCAGTTTTCTAGATGTTCGGACTATTTTGGGGACGTGGTCCTTAAGTACTATTGGTGCAACCAAACATGCTCGTTCCCGCGCGCACATGCAGACCTAGGCGCGCAACTGCGCACGCAGTTTCGGGAGCTCCTCGGCGAGCAGGTTAGCCACATAATCAAGGAGGTGCTCCACCTGGAGCCCCGCTGGCCCGGGCACTGAACACCCGCACAATTGGCCGCCCGACATTGCTCACGCTGAGGGACCTCCGTGCCCCCTGTTGGACAGATGGGGGGTTCCAGCAAGGGCCCTGCTTTAGGCGCATCTCGCCTTCGGTGGAAGCCGGCAGAAGGCGGGCGGAAATAAGATGGCGGCGGGTTCGCGGGCGGAAGGCTGGCGGAATGCGGCGGAAGCGCAAGTCAGACGTCTCTTGCGGTCGGGCTCCCCACGCCCTAGAAGCGGCCTCCTCTGCCTCCACACTGCCCACGTCTTTGCCGTAGCTTGATACTTCTTTCTTCCTTGTCGTCGTCGTCGTCTTCCTCATTGTCTCTGTCATCCTTCAGAAGTCGTCGCGCCGTTTGTTGCGACGTGCGGCCTTCCGTCTTCGGGAGGGCGCCGCGGCCGCCAGGGCAAACGCCGCCTCGGGCGCAGGGCTTGCCGTGGGTTTGCCGTGGGTTTGCCGTGGTGTCGACGTGGTTGGACGCGTCGAGAACAAACGGCGCGGCGACATGAGTGAGAGGGAGAGGCGGTGCAGTTGCTGGGAGGCCTTGCTGGCACTGATAGGCTTGCTCGGGGTCTGTCTGCTCTACGTCGCGTACGGGGAGCTGAGCCTGGAGATGCAGGGCAAGGCTCGGGAACCCATGTACGCACATAGCAGCAATTTGTGTATATATATACATATATAGATAGATGTGTGTATATATCTTTCTATATTTACACATCTATACAAGACTGCATTGGCGCTTCGTGCCATGCTCCTTGGTCCTTGAAGTTTGGTATGCAGGCGGACTGGCAGGAAGGTCAAGCCAATAATTTAGCGATAGTTCCGTGTTGCCTTTACCGGCATCGCCGTTATAGTAATGTTATTCGTTTTCTTTCCTCCATGCTTATGTTTCGTCTGTCTCCGAGCTCGCCATTCTATGCGTCTTCTCCCTATCTTCCTCAGTTCTTGTTGCGGAGGCTCCTCCTTGGAAAGCCTCTGGGGGCCTAACAAAAGTTGTTCAGGTTTTCTTAAAGCCTTCTGGAAGCCTCCTGGGCGTCTTCTGGGGGCCTCTGGGGCTTCCTCCGGCCACCCTGCCTCCAACCGCGGTCTCCCTGAACGACTGGGTCACGACTTGGAATGCTTCGGATGGTGTCTTGGGGCCATCTTCCATCTTGGGCCGTCATATGGGGCTCTCTCAGGCCATCTTGGAACCTTGTTGTGTCGTCTTGGGGCTCTCTTGGACTTCCTGGAAGCCCTGTCGAATGGTTGTGGGGCGATTTTCGAGCCTCCCAGGCGGCTTCGGACGCCCAGAAGGTCGCTGTCTTGGAGCGTCGGAAAGCCGAAAAGAGGAGAACCGGTATGACGGCATCTTTGAAGTCGTCGTGGACCGTCGTGGGGCTCGCTGGGGTCGTTTCGGGAGCGCGCCAGAACGCCTGGAGCCCTTTGAAGCCGTTTTCGGGCTCTCGTGGGGTTCTCCCAGGTCGTTTGGAGGGTTGCCCGAGAGGCCCGGGGTGGCCAAATTCGTTAGGGGGGGGGGACGCTTTTCTGGGGTCCCCGGCCTTGTAAAAAGATACGAATAGGAATTTGTATAGGGGGGGGGCAGCGCGGCGCCGCGCCTGGGGCATTCGAGGCGAAGTCCCATCTCTCTGACGTTGCCCCCCCAGCCCCAGTCCTCTCCCCACCCACTCTTCCCGTCCAACTCTCTCCCTTCGGCCCGCCTCTGAATCGAGCCTGGTCGCTATCTCGCAGACGTTGCCGAGCCCATTCAAAGCGAGTGCAGTTTTCGTAGTCCGTATCCTTGTTCTCCCCAGCAAGGCTTTGCTTGAGGGGTTCGTGCCTCTTTCTTGCAGCAGGCCCAGTGGCAATGACCCCTCTCCACCCCTGCTCCCTGATAGCCTCTCGGCGTTCCGATTCCAGGATTCCTTGAGGACCCCTCCCTCGGGGTGGACGCCGGGAGGTTGGGGGTGGGAAAGGCTCGGTTTCTCGATGTGCTGCAAGGCGGCTATTTTTGTTGGCCCCGCCGTAGGGCACCCTCCACTTCCCTAGATGCGCTGTCGTCCTGGCGCCTCGAGGCCCTGATTCGCCATTCCTTTTACAATTCCCACCCCTAATCCACCCCGAGAAGCCACTGCTTTGTATCAGTTGCCTGTCCCTTGCCCTCACCTTGCCTCCAGCTCGGTCTCTGCTACCTTTTGCCTGCACCGCCAGAAGAGGAGCACCGTTTGCGGCAGTCGTTCAGCTGTTGATGTAGCAGGTTTTGTTCGAGGCCTTTGGCAGCCCTCTTGGGGCTTCTTTGTGGCCGTTTGGGAGGTCTTGGAGCTCTCAAGAATCTCCTATACCTTTTTCGAGGCCTTGGAGGCCCTCCGGTGCCGATCTGGGAGACCATGCATCAAAAAGAGGGCGGTCCTGAAATGACGCGCCCTCTTTGGAGCACGAAACATCGCCTCTGGAGGCCCTGTTGGAGCGCTCTTGGGGCGCTCTTGGGTGCTTTTGGGGGGCATCTTGGGGCCATTCTGGGCATCTCTTTCGCTATCCTGGGGGTGTCTTGAATCCTCGGAAGCCCATCAGAAGCGAGAGCGCGAATCATTTTTGAATGACAGTTGGCTGCTCAGTTATTCTTAGAGGCTTACGCTATTCCGGCAGCCGTCTGATATGTGCGGATTACGATTATGTCGTCGGAGGTTGGGGGGTGAGATCGCAGTGGAACGGAGACCCCCAACCGGGAAATCGTTTCGTTTCGTTCGTGTCGTGCGTGCGGGCGAGGCGAAGCTGCGTGGGTGCGCGAGAGGAATGAACCCGCCGGTGCTAGGGCGAAGTCGAGGCACATGTTTCTCCTTCGTCCGTCCGTCCGGCGGTGGCCCTAGCGGTGTCCCGTGATGTCCCGTTGAGTGAGATCGACAATGATATCGATACTGAGATCGATGTGGTGTCCCGTGGTGTCCTATGATGTCCCGTTGAGTGAGATCGATAGCGAGATCGATAGTGAGACCGATAGTGAGATCGAGAGGTGTCCCGCGGTGTCCCGCGGTGGCCCGTGGTGTCCCGTGGTGTCCCGTTGAGTGAGATCGATAGTGAGATCGATAGTGAGATCGACAAGTGTCCCGTGGTGTCCCGTGGTGTCCCGTTGAGTGAGATCGATAGTGAGATCGATTGAGTCAGATGTTGGATTCCCCCCCTCTCCCCCCCACAACCTGCTTATCACCCGAAGGGTGGTCGTATAGGTATGTGTTTTTGCTGACGTACTGCAAGCGTTTAGTTGTTGTTGCTGATTCGTCCTCCTTTCCTCCGCGTCTGTTGCGAGGCTACTTGGGGAGCTTAGTTCACTTGCGAACGGGGGTGCAACAATCGGCGGCGAGCGAGGGGGGGAAGTGAGAAGAAGAAGGCCTTCTCAGAAGGTTCGGAAGTCCCCCGGCCTTCTGAAAAGTTTTCTAAGCCTTCCCTGAAGACAAAATACTTCTCAGAAGGCGCGAGGGCTTCTGAGAAGTCCCGCCGCCTTCTGAGAAGGCCTTCTCCTTCTCATTTCCCCCCTCGCTCGCCGCCAAAACAAGAGCGGGCGGTGTGGACGTGGAGCGGAACGACAACTTGTCGTTACTGTTTTGGGTACAAGTAGCGCCCGCTCTTATTCAGGGGGGATAAGTCGCAGTGAACGATTTGCAGCTTTTGCTCACGCCTTCCGCTTTGGGAGGGCCTCGGTCTCAATGGTGCAGGGGACACCCACGCCAAGGCGGGGATGGCCGCGCCGCCTGCGGGTCTCGCGCCACTGCCAGGGCCAAGAGGGGCTGCCACCTCTGGGGCGCCGGTGCGGGCACCAGGCTTCAGCTACAGAGGTATGCATGTCGCCATGGCCGTGTTGACGCTGGGCTTCAACACGGAGATACCTTCCTTGATCTTGGCGTCGGTTCTGGGGGTGGTGATGATACCACCTTGGCGGACTTGTTCTCCATTTTTTCCTAACCCTCCTGTGTTGGGTACACGTTTTGAATAGAGCACTGTGGTCTCCACCTCCTCCTCCTCCTCCTCCTCCTCCTCCTCCTCCTCCTCCTCCTCCTCCCCCTCCCCCTCCCCCTCCCCCTCCTCCTTCCTCCATTGTCCTCCTCGTTTTCTTCCTCCTTCCTGCCTCGTGACCTCGCCGCCCCCTGGGGGGCTGCGATCTGCGAAACTGTCGCGCTCCTGGGAGGTCAAGCGGAGCGGTGTCCCACGCAGATCATCACGAGACCTCGCCGCCCGCTGGGGGGCTGCGACCTGCGAAACCGTCGCCACTTTCGTGGGCTCCTGGGAGGTCCAGCGGAGGGGAGCTTCCCACGCAGATCATCACGATATCTCGCCGTCCCTGGGGAGCTGCGACCTGCGAAACTGTCGCCACTTTCGTGGGCTCCTGGGAGGTCCAGCGGAGGGGTGTCCCACGCAGATCACCATCAGACCTCGCCGCCCACTGGGGGGCTGCGACCTGCGAAACCGTCGCCACTTTCGTGGGCTCCTGGGAGATCCAGCGGAGGGGGGGGGTCCCACGCAGATCACCACGAGACCTTGCCGTCCCTGGGGGGCTGCGATGTTCGAAGCTGTCGCCACTTTCGTGGGCTCCTTGGAGGTCCAGCGGAGGGGGGGGGGTCCCCACGCAGATCACCACGAGACCTTGCCGTCCCAGTGGGGCTGCGATCTTCGAAGCTGTTGCCACTTTCGTGGGTTCCTGGGAGGTCCAGCGGGGCGGTGTCCCACGCAGATCACTACGAGACCTCGCCGCCCGCTGGGGGGCTGCGATCTGCGAAGCTGTCGCCACCTTCGTGGGCTCTTTGGTGGTTCAGCAGAGGGGTGTCCCAAGGGGATGACCACGAGATCTCGCGGTCCCTGGGGGGCTGCGGCCTGCGAAACTGTCGCCACTTTCGTGGGCTCCTTGGAGGTCCAGCGGAGGGGTGTCCCACGCAGATCACCATCAGACCTCGCCGCCCGCTGGTGGCCTGCGACCTGCGAAACCGTCGCCACTTTCGTGGGCTCCTGTGAGGTCCAGCAGAGGGGTGTCACATGTCCAGCTTAGGGGTGTCCCACGCAGATCACCACCAGACCTCGCCGTCCCTGGGGGGCTGCGATCTGGGAAACTGTCGCCAACAGTCCCATGAGGCATGGGCGGCCGGGTATATAAGCCCGGCATGGCTGGACACATGAGGCACAGGCAGGTGTGATCCCAGCCCTGCTTATAGTCGCCCCGTGGACGCACGACCTCTCCCCGTCGCATAGCGCATGGCGCTGTTAGATTGCACATCGCGGCGTGTGCGAACGCCGCGCAGCGAATACCGCATGGCGCTGTCCGTTGTCCATGCCGCATCCCTCCTTCAGCTGCCTGTTGCTTGTAATGCATGCGGGCATATGCTACGTTTAGCGCAGAGCGCTGTACTGTCATAGCGCGCAGAGCGCTGTCCTGCAATGCGAACACAACGCAAGGCGCTGCTACTCCAACGAATTCTGTCTCCAATCGTTCCTCCCCTCGTGGTCGCTCTCCTACCAACCGCCTGACTCTAAAGAGTGACGCCGCATATGTGAAACCTCGGACTCTGGCCCGACGTTCTTTGGCGAAGCGTTCAAGGGCATGGCGGATCATTCAATGATTGCTTGTGTATTGAGCGATCCGATGTGTACTCGCAACATGCTTAAAAGGGTTGGGTACGTCCCCGGGTAATTTCGAGGCTGACCTCCGCGACGCCACTGCGGCGATTCAGGGTCCCGACGGCGAGCCGTTGAAGGGCTTGCGCGCGGGCGCTTAGCACGTGAGCTGCGCGAGATGGGGCACGTCGGTGGCTAAGACCTTCCCCAGCTTGGCGCTCTCACGTCGCAGCGCCCGCAGTCGGACGGCAACCAGGCCAACGGAGGTGCCCGTCGAGGCAGTCGGCGGCGACGGCTGATGGCCGCGGCCACCAGTTCAGGACGATCATCATCCACGGCGACCGGCGGGAATGCCGCACGAGGACAATTTGAAGGAATTCGACGCCATCTTCGATTCCACCATCGGTGATGCTGCGGCGGAATACGAGGACACGACTCACGAGCAGGTGTCCGCTCTGACGCCTCCAGAAGCACCAACGCCAGCACCGATCCCATCATGAACGCCTGTGACAGCGCCGGCACCAATGCCAGCGCCGACGCCAGCACCGACGCCAGCACGTACGCCGGCGCCTGTGCCGGCACCTACGCCAGCGCCTACACCAGCACCAATGCACTACGGGCCATTCTTATTTAATCGCTTCGCTCATGCCGCCGGCCCTGGAGCCCTCTTTAGGGCCTCTTGGGGGCCTCTTGGGGACCTCTTGGGAGTCTCTTGGGGCTCCTTGGCGGCGTTTTGGAGGCCCCCAGGGCCTCTTGGGGGGCTCTTGGGGGTAGTCGATTGCGGCTCCCCCCTCGGAGGCCACGATCCTCGTGAGGGGTGTCGAAAAATACCCTCCCCTGGAGTGGTCTGGGGGCTTCTGCCGGGCTTCTCTCGGGACCTTGCCGGGGTACTTTTCGTCCGGGGGCCCCCAGGGGCCGCTCCGCGCGCGCGAACTGGAAATATTGTTAACAAGGTACCGGAGATCTTAGCACGCCTCTGGCCCGTTGGGCCGGCGAATTTGCCGAACGACTTTGGGCGGCTCGACGGGTGCCAGCTGCACGACCCGCAGCAGAACGGGTTCGGGCTGTAGTTCTGAGGCGGGCCTCACACCGTTGGTCCAGGCAGTCCGGAGTAAGGGTTCCAGGCTACCTGGCGGTTGGAGGCCGGGACGTCCTGCGCGAGCATTTGCCCCCTATCACCCCCTCTTTTTCCTTGCTCTCTCCTCTCCTTCCCTGCCCTCTTTTTCCAATTGCTGCTGTGGCACTGCTTGCACACTGGCCGAGGCCGTCCCCTCGCCTGGCACTGCCCGACCTTGCGGGCCGCCGCGATTCCTGGGCCCGTCTCAGGCTTGCATCGTGTTTTCGGCGGGGCTTGGCTTTTCCATGGCCGCCCTAGAACATGTTGATTATGTCGTGTGCTTCGCACCCAGATTTCTAGCATTGCTATATGCCATCCGTGCTCGCGGGCCTGCCGGGCGCGTCATTATAGTTGTTGTGGGTGTTTGTGTTTGCGTTTCTCTCTGTAGTTATCTCTGGTTATGGCCCCTCCGTTTCTGTTTATCCCCTCCCATTATTGCTTCTTGCTCCCGTGCGATAGTAATCCGGGCATTATTGCTATTAGCCGCGTGGCCGCTTAGGCTGCAAATTGTTTTTGGTACTGTACTATGCCCTCACGCTAGTCCGTACTCGCGTCTTTGTGTGATGCCTTGTTCTATTAATGGTCGGATGGGCCATGTGGGGACGCACACACACACACCGCCTGTATCAGTCTCTCTCGCCCCCCTTCTGTCCTCCCCTCCTCGTCCTCTCCTTCTTCCGCCTCCTCCATGTGACATGTTTGCAGCTGGCCAGGTGCTCCGATGCACGCTGCGGGGCAGCATTGCTATGGCGGTTTGCAGTCTGGGATATCGTGAAGTCAAAGATGGAGATGCTTCGCGCCGCTGCTCAGGAAAAACAGACATGCGTGGTAGAGGACCGCGTGCGGAGGTCGCGCCGCTGGATGACCCAGAAAGTCAATGAAAAACTGCAGCCCCTGCCCCCAGCACAACGATTATAAGTAACACCGGCGCCGCATTAGACTGCCAGATCGGGGGTCGACAGATTCACTCCTGCTTCATATTTCAGTCGACGGTGTTGGTTCTTCCTCGCAGCGCGCGGAAAGGCTGCGATGCACCTTTGCTCGCCCCAGGAGGGGTCCGATTTTCCCAGAAGATCCTGTGGCAAAATATTTTGCGTTCAGTATCCATGCCACGAGGTTTATTTTTGCAAGAGTCTCGCTTTTGCTTAAAGCTCGCTGTTTTGTACTACGAATTCCTTGCCCTGTACTACGGATCCCGGGTCCTTCGATGTTGGGCCGCTTCCCCCTCCATCCTCCTTGCTCCCTCTCTCCTCCTTGATTTACTCTTCTACCGCTGCTTCTGCTCTCCTATCTCGCCCGCCCCTCCTCTCCCGTCGTCCTGCCCCCCCCCCCTCTCTCTTTACCCAGTCCGTCGTCCTGGAAACTCCCCCCCTTCGAAAGGGTGGGTGGGTGGGGGGGGGAACACCCTCCCTTTCCCCCTCCTCTGGCCACGTCGCCCCCCTGGCTCTGGAACCCTACCCCCTAACCTCACCACCCTAACCGTGGCACCCGAACTCTAGCCCCCCTACCGCCCTAACCCTAACATTCTGACGCCTCAACACCCTAACACCGGAACGCCGTAATGTTCTGACCCGAACACCACAGCCCGAACATCTTTACCCTAGCACCCCAAATGCCCTGACACCCTGGCCCTAGCACCCTAGACCGGACTGGACCACCACAAGCCCCAACCCGAACACCCTAATCCGATTTCTACCGCCTTAGCCCTAACCCCCGAACTCACCTAGCCTTATGGTTTCATTCCGAGCCCCACTGCCCGAATCCGAACCCTGCCATCCTAAATGTAACACCTTGCCCTTCACACCGTTATCCTAACACCCCAACGCTGCCCCAACACCGTAACGCTGACACCCTGGCCCTAGCACCCGAACCCATTCACGCTAAGCCCACTGCCCTAACCCTAACGCACTAAGCCGAACACCCGAAACCTAACACCTTATCTAACACCCGAACCCTAATACCCTAAGCCTAACATCCGAGGGAACGCGATCCGCCGTCGCTGGCCTGAGTCAAATTGTAATGGTGGGTCAGAAACCAGGGTTTCTTTTCTTCGCCCAAATTAAACAAGTCCTGATGGGGGGGTCAGAAACCAAGGGCCCCCCGTTCCCTAACCACTCTTCAATTCCCCCCCCCCCGCAAAGTACGGGGCGGCTTCCGGACCCCCCCCCAGACACTTAGTCGGGGAGGTCCAGAACCCCCCCCCCTTCGAGGAAAATGATTCGGAAGGTCCAGGATCCCCCTGGCAACGACGCCTACGACGACGCCAGCGACGGCGACAGCGTCAACGGCTGCGGCGGCGCACCTGACGCCGGTGCCTTGACCAGGCGCCGGCTCTGATAGAACGCTCGTGGGGCTCGATCCACTTCCTCAGTATCTTAGTAGGGCATTGCTGTACTGCCTCTATACAGCTCAGCTCTACTCTAGTCTGCTCTGATCTACTCTACCCATCTACTCATCTCTATGCGACTTTCATCCAGTTCAAACTGATTTACTCCTCCGTACTCTATTTCACCCTACCCTGCTCTATTTCACCCTACCGTATCCCGCCCCATTCTACTCGACCCCATGTGACTCGATTGATTCTACCACACAGGGTAAAATTACCTTGTGACGTACCCAACCCATTTGCATCAACTGACAAGAGGACCTGGCCCAGACTTGCCAGGACAATGGCAGTGCTAACGCCGTTATATGTTGCGCAAGAAGCATGGGATGCGCTGACGTGGCACGATTCACAGCACAACAGCCGAACGACCAGGAACGAGGACCCAGGCTTGAGGAGGACATGGGGCAGGAACGAAGGGCAGGAAAAGGACGCCCGGGGAGCCGAGCCGTCAGCGCGGCAGCAGCAGAGAGAAGGTAGCAGGGGGCAGAGGACGACGACGGAAGTGTCGGTAAGAAACCGAAGTGCGTTGCGTTAGTCGATCGCGCGCGAAAGACTCAGCGCAGCCTGCGCCATGTCGCTGCGGCGCTTAAAATAATAATGATATTAATAACGATGAGAATAATAAAAGTGATAACAATGATAATAACATGCTGACATTTAGTGCAAGAAGCGAGCGAGTCCTAGCTCGCCCGCCAGCTTCTCTGCTCCCTTCCTGCACTTTTCAGTGCGGGAGCTAACCGCTCGAAGGCGCGCCGCCAGGTCTACCCTGCACCCTTGCCCGGACTCTGACCCCGGAAATCGAAACAACCCTCAGGGAACAGAAGAACTGCGTCACTCCACCGGACCCCAGGGATGGCAAGGTCTCCTGATGGCCCGCGTGAGAATTCACGTCGCTGGACCCCCCAGCAGCCTTCTAAAGTGGCGACTGTTTCGCAGATCGCAGCCCCCTAGGGATGGCGAGGTTTCCTGGTGGTCTGCGTAAGACGCCACTCTGCTGGAGCTCGCAGCAGCCTTCGAAAATGGCGACCGTTTCGCAGATCGCAGCCCAATCGGGATGGCGAGGTTTCATATGAATTTTGGTGTGATGTCACTCCGATGGACCGCCGAGCAGCCCCCGAACGTGGTGACACTCGCACATCGCAGCCCCGCAGGGATGGCGAGGTTTCATCTGCATCTGGGTAGGACGTCCTTCCGCTGGACCCCCAGCAGCCCTCGACAATTGTGACATTTTCGCACATCGCAGCCCCCCAAGGATAGCGAGGTTTCATCATAATCTGGGTAGGACGTCGCCCCGTTGGACCCTTTTTTCCAGCCCTTGACAGTGGCGACAGTTTTGCAGATCGCAGCCCTCCAGGCATGGCGAGGTCTCATCTAGGCTGGGTAAGACGTCGCTCCGCTGCCCCCCCCCCCCCAACAGCCCTCGAAACTGGCGACGCTCTCGCAAACCGCAGCCTTCCGGGGATGGCGATGTCTCATCTGACTCTGGTAAGACGTCACCCCGTTGGACCCTCGACAGTGGCGGCTTTGCAGATCGCAACTATCGCGAGGTCTGATTCAGGCTGGGTAAAACGTCATTCCGCTGGACCCCCCAGCAATTTTCGAAAGTGGCGACACTTGCGCAAATCGCAACCCCAGGGATGGCGAGGACTCCTCATAATCGGGGTAGGATGTCACTCCGCCGGACCCACCAGCAATCGTTGAAAAGGCGACAACGTCGCATATCGCAGCCCCCCAAAGGATGGCGAGGTCGCACCTGAATCTGGGTAGGACGTCGCTCTGCTGGACTCCGCGGCCGCCTTCGAAAGTGGCGACTGCTTCGCAGGATGCCCAGGTAGGAGGCAAGCTGGCACGCAGGAGGGAACGATGTCAGAGGCAGGAGAGGAGAAGAGAGGAGGCGGGAGGCGGGAGGAGAAGAAGCTCGGGCAGTGCTCTATTCAAAACCAGAACCCAACGCAGGAGGACAGGGTTGAATTATTGTACCGTGCGCTACTTATTATATGATACGCCTACTCTATGTTGCTCGTCGTCGTCTTCGTCCTTTTCGTTTCCGTCGTCGTTTTCGTCGCTGTCGTCGACTTACGTCGTGCGTCGTCGTTCTCGTTGTCGTCGTCGTCGTCGTCGTCGTCCGCGTCGTTCGTTTGCTGGTGGCGTCAACGTCGATGACGCATGGCCGATGATGCTCCTCTCGTGCCGAGGCCAGACATTGGACACTGCTCGCCTCCATCCCCTCGGTGGCATGCGTGGTCACTTGGCTACACATCTGGATGGCGATCAGAATGATGTTCTTGCCGCTGAGGCTCCCTCCCCGATGCTCGCAGCGGTGTTTCAGATTGCGCGCAGCTGGAAAAATTGACTGGCGGTCGACCCTGCTGCTCTAAACATGGTAGAGCACGGAAAAGAAGAGGGTGAGGAGATTGATGAAGATGATGTGGAAGATGAAGACGAGGGGGAGGAGGACTAGGACCAGTGTAAACCCAGAGTCATCAACGATGTTGGAATTAACCCTCCCTCCAAGCTCCCTCTTCATAGGCCCCTACAACGGTTCATTTCCATTGAGGGAACTGCTTCGTTGGAAGACAACCGTTTGAAGACCTTGAAGCATGCCGAGACATTGTCCTCGAGATTTCCACGCCACGGATCAACTTGACTGGTGCGTGCTGACGATCTGGAATCGTGCCAAAACGCCCTTTTTGGGACTGCAGCACCGCGAATCAACATAACAGTCGCGCCCGCATAATCCTGAATCCTTCCCAGACACCATGTCTGGTACGTTGATCATGGGAACCAGTGAAACTCTTGCAAGTGTTCAAAACGATTGTTCGCGGCTCTAAAGCGAGAGCCACATTTGAAAAACAACCGCCTCGATCGATGCAATTCTTGCAAATGTTTAAGAATAATGTGCGCGGCGCCAAGGCGAGAGCCGCTTTTTGAAAACCACCCGCCCTCAATCCGTGAAGGCCTTGCAAAGTTTTGAAACGAATGTGCGCTGTGGTAAGGCGAAACCAACATTCTGAAAACGACCCGCCCTCCATCTGTGAAGCTTTTGCCATTGTTTAGCTTCAGAGCCAGAAGTGTTGAGGAAGTATCAGGCGAAACGCCCGGCCCGCCCTAAAAATTGACCTCGTGGTGCGGCGGGGAGAAGTTATGTAGAAGGAAAAGGAATGGAGGAGGAAAGTACCCGTCTGCACGTTCCCCTTCATTGTTCCACGACACCCTCAGCGTGTGACACGTCGCGATAGTTGGACGACCGAAAATTTGCGATCTACCACCTTAGATTGTGACCCAAGGCTGGAACATATGTGCTTCTTGAATTCGGAAGAGGTCCTCACATTAGCGAACACGTTTATATGCGTGTACGTCGTGTCCTATCCGTGCAGGGGCGCTGTGTGCCCTCTTGTGGGGCAGACCTTGCACTTCATACAGTGCGTGTGCGTGCGTGCGTGCGTGGGCGGGCGGGCGTGGGCGGGCGGGCGTGCGTGCTTGCGTGTGCGTGTGCGTGTGCGTGTGCGTGTGCGTGTGCGTGTGCGTGTGCGTGTGCGTGTGCGTGTGCGTGTGCGTGTGCGTGTGCGTGTGCGTGTGCGTGTGCGTGTGTGTGCGTGCGTGTGTGTGTGTGTGTGTGTGTGTGCGTGTGTGTGTGTGGTGTGTGTGTGTGCGTGCGTGTGTGCGTGTGTGCGTGCGTGCGTGCGTGTGTGCGTGTGTGTGCGTGCGTGCGTGCGTGCGTGCGTGCGTGCGTGCGTGCGTGCGTGTGTGTGTGTGTGTGTGCGTGTGTGTGTGTGTGTACGTGAGTGTGTGTGTGTGTGGGCGGGCGGGCGGGCGGGCGGGTGGGCGGGCGGGCGTGTGTGTGTGTGTGTTTGTGTGTGCGTGTGTGTGCGTGTGTCCTGTGCTTGTATGTGTGTATGCTATTAGTCCGCTCTCTGACCGACTTACTCCGCCTCGTCGCTGCGCGCGAGGCCCCCAAAATATGTGTTTGGTTTGTGCGCGTATGTGCATGTGTGTGTGCTTTGAGTTCGAGATGGCTCCGATTTTAGACCGAATGGCCTTCGCCGCACTGCTCCACTTGGGCGACGCAGACACAACGGGGTCGACTGCGCGGTCATTCTCGCGTAAGCTGCCCGCATAGGGTCGCGCGTAAGCGCCCTTGATTCCATTGTGGCGTGCCGTGCTGGCGGCTCGCGTAAGGCACCGCGTAGGGTCGCTATGCAATCTTGCTTGAAAGCTGGTTTTTTTCGTCGCCCACTTGACCTCTGACGTTGCTCGTGGGCAGCACTGCTCCTGGGCGCTCCAGTGCGGGCCGGGCCCCTCGACAGTGTCTTTCGTCATGGGACCCGCATCGATCAGATATGCAGTGCACGATTCGTTGCCCAGGAGGCAGGGCACGTCTTCCTAGCTTCAGGTCACCCCCGTTGGTCGAATAATGAAAAAGGGCATAAGCATAATTGTTCTGAGCTTCCGCGCGGATTTCTTGAATCGGCGCTCGGCCCGCCTGGCGGCGCCTCCCGCGCCGCCTGATGTAGTTTTTTTTTCTCTAGTGGAAGATCTGTGCGGCGAGACTGACGGAGGGCAATGGATCGCACGTCCAACGACTAAATTGTTGAGCCTGGACTTGGCCTGAGATGCTTTTCGATCGAGTGTCGTACGGGGAGTTTTGTGAATAGAGCGAGGGATAGTCAGAAAGGACCAGGTCGCGTCACCCCCTGCATGCGCGATGGCCGATTCTCGCGGCGCCTCTCGCAAATCTTTGTGCTACCACTGCTTTGCTGCGTGCGCGGCTTCAATGATCGCATGTGGAGGTTCCTCGGCCTCTGGCAGTACGGAGACACCGGCTTAGGCGTCGGCTGGCAGGGCGTTGTTCCCCGGAAGGCGCGTGCGTGGGCAGCATCAGGAACGGGCATTGGTCAGAACACGGAACGACGCCCCCACCCCCAGTCCCACCAGTTTTTTCTTGTGTCCAGAGGCGGCGGCATTGTGGACAGAGCTGACCTTGCCAGCCATGCAGCCTCGTGAGGAAAGGCAACCTTCCAGCATCGCGAGCGAGACATATATCGAAGACGCGTACGGCGAATCCCTGCCGCCCATTGTGTTTCGGCAGCGCCTATGTGGCCAAGCGTTTGGACGAAGTCTTGCCACGCTGTTGGGCCATCTGTTCCCCGAGCCGTTCTGGAATCCCCTGGGGGAGCATTTAGCGGAGCAAGAGAGAGAAGGAGAGGGAGGAGAAAGATGAGGAGGATGAGGAGCATGCTTCTTGGGGCCTCCTGCGGGCTTCCTGGGAGCGTCTTTAAGGTTTTTGAAGGCCCCTTGGGGGCCTCCTTGGGCCTCTTGGGGGCCTCTGGGGCCTGTAAGGGGCCGCTTGGTCTTCGGATGCCGTCTTGCGGGCCTCACTGGACCGTCTTGGGGCCCTCGGAGGACGCCTTCAGGCCGTCTTGGAGGTTTCTTTTCTGGGCCGCCTTGGAAGCCTCTTGGGGCCGTCTTGGGGGCCTCCTGGGCCATCTTGGGGCCCTCATGGTCCGTCGCGGGGCTCTCTTGGAGGCCTTTGGGGCCGTCTTGAGAAGTCAGAGCCTGATAAGGCGATAATGCGGAACCTTCTATAAAACCTGAGGAACATCAGCGAGGTTGGCGTCTTAGGGCCGTGTTGGGGGCCATCTTGAGTCCATATTGGACGTCTTGTGTCCATCTTGGGCCGTCTTGGAGACATGTTGGGGCAATGTCGGACTCTCTTGGGTCATCTTGGCCGTCTTGGAAGCGGTCTTGGGGCCGTATTGGTGGCCATTTGGGGCATCTTGGCAGTATTGGAGGCATGTCTTCCAGACATGAAGCTTTTTCCGCATGGCCAGCTGGATGAACCGAGACCCCATTGGGATCTTTTTGGAAGGGTTCAAACGGTTAACCTTCGCAACACCAACCAGGCAACAGGGGGCCACGGATCGAATACGTATACGGGTATACGGAGAAGTATTGCCGCCCCTTGCTTTTTGGAAACGCCTATGTGGCCAAACGTTGGGCCAAAGTTTGGCCCAGCTATTGGGCCATGCATTTCTCCGTGATGTTTGCTGGCCAGATGGTCACTAATCATGTGATCTCTTCTGCGGGCAATGGTATTTCGAACATGGTTCGATTATCTGACGGGCTCCGAGCTTTTTTGGTGCCGCGGGGGTGTTTACAGTAACCAGACACTTTGCTGGAATCGCGACGTCGTGCTTGTGATTGGTGCAGCGATGGATCCGCAATGTGGTCAAGAGAAAGGCGAGTGAGGGAGGCGCACAAGATGGCGAAAACATCGTACAAGCAGGCGAGGCCATATTTGGATGGTCCCCGCGACTGGCTGAAGAGGCCACGCGCCTTGTTTTCTGCATCCTCGAAGCCGCTAGTGAGTGTGCACCCTGGCCCATGAGCGTGCATGCGCGCGTGTGCAGAAGCGCATGGCTTCTTGCTTCCCTAGGTGCTCGAGGAAGCATTCATCCGAGTTTCGAGGGGTGGTCGTATGGGCTTGGCTGCGTCAGCCAGTGCGCGTTGTTTGTCATCAGTGCGTGCGAACGAGATTCCAGGCTGAAAAATGGGACGGTGACCGGTTGCTTTTATCATGGGAATTGGCCCTTCGTTGGCGAGCGAAGAGGACCAGGAGGAAGACTGGGAGGAGGATGATCGTGTTCTCAGTCGCGCCGTCGCCGTCGACCTCTTTGACCCACCTGGGTGCCGCTCGCCAATTACAGTGGCAGTAGTGGGCTGTACCGCAAGTCTGCTGGTGACGGGACTCAGGGTGTTTCTATAGCCGCGGCCAGGCTTGCTGGGCCGATTTTCCACCACCGCTACTATAGGAAGGAGAGGGGAGGAGGAGGAGGAGGAGGAGGAGGACGAGGAGGAGGAGGAGGAGGAGGAAGAGGAGGATGAGGAGGAGGAGGAGGAGGGCGAGAATGAGGAGGGCGAGAAGGAGGAGGAGGAGGACCTCCCCATCCTTCCGTCTCCCGTCGTATCTATGGTAGTGCTTGTTGAAATTTGGCCCATCAAGGCTTGGCCTTTGATGCTGACGCTCGGCCTTGGTGCGGCGCCCCCCCTCCATCCTCCCTCGCCGCATCATCCGAGAACGTGGGCACCGTTTGAGCAGCTCTCTTCCGCGCGTGGTGTGCGCCCCCGCATATTGGAGACAAGACGTGGCATTACTGCTTATGGGGGTGCTGACATCCCCGCGTCGCGGCCAGCCGCCGTTGGCAGCAACGCGCAGTGATTGTGTCATGCGGTGGTGATATGGTCGGACCGAGGTAGAAGATCGAGGATGGTTCGGGGAGGGTGCCCTAATATTCTTCGTGTTTGTTGGATGTTCTTGTGCACTCTGGGACAGGGTACCCTCGAATATTCTTTAGTTGGGTTGGCGGAGGGTCTCATGTTCTAGAAGGATTGTCTTTTGGTGGTCTTGTCGTTGATGATGTGTATACATATATATATATGTACACATATATGTGTGTAGAGACATACGCATTTGCATACACAAAGCACCGTACTTTAATATAACCGGCGTCCGGGGCCCAGGCCCAGGGGCAGCACGCTCTTCCCAAATTCGCCCCTCCCTCCCTTGGTATCCACTTTTAGGCCAGGGGATGGCCAGGCCCTTCTCAAGATTCCAGGGTCTGTGTCTCGGCCCCGAGATGGGTGAAGACGCCCGCAAAGATATTTCGTCTCGGGGCTGTCAGGAGACGGCTCTGGACGAAGACCCGGTCCCAGGGAAGGCCCTGGTGTCCATTCATGACTCGTTTCCCTCATGACCCGTTTCGTACATGCTAAGTTGGGTGCATGGTTTGTTAGTTGGACGTCGCTTGTCATTACGCACTACGTTTGTCACCGTCAGGCCACTCTCATTAGTGATTGCTCCTCAGGGCTGGAACCAGAAACGGATGAGACAACATGCACGCACACTTTGTGATCACCACTTTTGTGATCCAGTAGTGGCAACATTCGGGCAGGCTATATATTGCTTTGCACCACATCGCCTAAGTTGAGAAGCATGGCAGTTCGGTTCTGCATCTGTGCTCCACTCACCGCAAACACTAGAGTATGATGATGAGGGGGTTGGTGAGAGGAGGGTTGAGGAAGCCGGGAGGATGAGGATCATCATGGGAATAATCGTGACTAGGAGGAGGTGAAGCAGGAGCCTAATGAGGATACGAATGCGGAGGCAGAGGCAAGTGACAATGATGAGAGGAGTCGGAGGAGCAGAGGCCGATGACAATTAGCACAGGATTCGGAGGAGGATATCGAGCTGAAAGCTCATGAAGAGCAGGCTAATGTGGAAACTGAGCAGTATAACGGTGAGGACGGGAATGGAGACTGAATCACAGAAGTCGGAGTTTGAAGCATAGGGCGGAGGAGGTGAAAAGTAAGACGAGGACCCGTCGTGCCCCGCACCGATCCCTGTCAGGGTTGATCCGAAGAAGCTCGTGTCCAAGATCAGGCCGCAGCTGAAGCAGGCCACTGGAGGGAAGCAGCTAGAGAGAATTGCGTCGCCAGCCCCACTCTGCAGAAGCTGCCCTCTTCTTCCGGCTCCTCCTCGTTCACATTCTCCTTCCCGCGCCTTTCCGTTTTTTGATTATCATTGTCCCCCTCCCCATCTTATTCTAGATTCTTCGCGTGATCCCACCAGCCCATCTAGAAACGATTCTCGGGCGAGGTGCCCAGATCAGGGATGTGGAGGAGCATGCTGTGTAATAAGAGGGCAGGGGAAGCCGTCATACCCAAGATGGGAAGGATGGAGAAGGAATCTGGGAGGAGGGGGAGGAGGGGTAGGAGGAGGAGGAGGAGGAGGAGGAGGAGGAGGAGGAGGAAGAGGAGGAGGAGGAGGAGGAGGAGGAGGAGGAGGGAGGCGGAGGGAAGGAGGGAGGCGGAGGGGGAGGAGGAGGAGGAGGAGGAGGAGGAGGAGGAGGCGGAGGGGAGGAGGAGGAGGAGGAGGAGGAGAGGAGGAGGAGGGGGGAAGAGGAGAAGGGGGAGGAGGAGGAGGAGGGGGGAAGGAGGAAGGAGAAGGGAGGAGGAGGAGGAGGAGGAGGAGGAGGAGGAGGGAGAAGGAGGAGGAGGAGGTGGAGGAGGAAGAGAAGGAGGAGGAGGGGGAGGGGGAGGGGGAAAAGGGAGGATGCAGGAGGAGGAACAGGCGGAGGAGGGGAAGGAGTAGGAGGGCGAGCAGAAAAGCCAGAGGCCTCTTGGATGCCTCTCGGAGTCTCTTCTAGTGTCACTTGAAAGCATCCTGGAGTCCTTTTAGGGCGTCTTAGGGGCCTCTTTGCGGTCCTGGGGGCCTCTTGGAGCGTCTTAGGTGCCTCGGGGGAGCCTCTTGGGGCCTCTCGCGGGTCTCTTGGGAGCCTCTAGGGGACCTCTCGGGGGCGTCTTGAGGCCTCCCAGCAGGCGCCTCTTGGGGCCCTCTTGGGGCACTCGTGGGAGCCTTGGGGGTTATCTTGGGGCCATTTTGGAGGAGGTCTTTCAAAGAAGGGGGAGGTTCAAATAGCGCCCCCCGCCCAGGAGGCCAACATGAACCCCCAAATTTATGACTCGCCTCGCGGGGTGCACGTCTGGAGCACGGCAAGACTGGGCTTCGGTCAGACGGGGCTATGACGAGGATAAATCCGTTCCGAAGCGTTCCGGAACGCTCTCAGAGAGTTCCAGACCGTTGTGAGAAGGCTGCGGCGCCCGAGAGATCCTCCAGAGCCGCTGGATCTCAGAAATGCTCGATCTATCCCCCCCCGATTTTATCCTCGTCATGGCTTCGTCTTCTCGTCTGCCCGGCTTGCGCCACATCCGCCGACCCCCATGTGTAAACTAATGGGGGCAAACGATTTGGAATATGCCCCACCCCCACCCCGCCGCCCCGGGGACCCCAACATGAGTGAGTGAGGCAAAACAATTTAATAGAATTCACCCGCTGGGAGCTGCTTTTTGATCGTCTGCCCCTTTTGGCGTTTTATTTTGCCGCCTTGCGGAAACAGATTTTCTATTCGCCCTCCTGCGTTCGTTTGATCACCCGCGGCCGCGAGAGGAGGATTGCGAAGAGGGGGCGCCGGAAGCGCCGCTAGGGAGTCCCAGCGCAGATCCAGGAAGTCCACGGAGGACCGCAACAAAAAATATGTGCATGCAGTTTGTTTCATCCCCGACTTAAGAAACAACCTGAGGACGGCCCAGCTGTCGTCCTCGCGGACGGCGGTTGGAGCTTGAAAACGCAGCCAAGGCAGCCGTGGGAGCAGCGTGCCGGAAGAACCGAGCAAGTTCGGATTGAACAACAGATATGAACAACACACTCCCCCAACCTTCTCTGTAAAAACATAGCACGCGGGAGGGTTCGAACCGAGCGGAAGCTCGAACATGAGGCCAGCGTTACAGCGGGAACAACATGTCCGAAGAGCCGAACACGTTCTGTTTGAAAGCAAATCTGAGAAACGGATTCGCGCCAAAACTTCGTGTAGTTACAAACGCAATATGCGGTGCGGTGCAGGCAATCTTCCGGAGTGCATCAGGGGAGAACGGGGAATATTATTCATATTGAATAACTGTAGAGGAACAGTAACTAGCAGGGGGCAGGTGACAAGGGATAGAAGAGTGAGGGGAAGGAGGAGGAGGAGGAGGAGGAGGAGGAGGAGGAGGAGGAGGAGAGGGAGGAGGGGGAGGAGAATAGGAAGATGAGGTGGGAAAGGAGGTCGCTGTCTGAAGGCGGCGCAGAATGTCTGCCTTCCGCGCAGGACTGGCGGATCAGACATTTCTACTTCCCAATCAGGGCTGGCCAAAAGTAATCCCCGCGGCCTCGAATTGTCCGCCCTTGCGGATTCGAATCGTCAGCCCGCGAAGTCCTTCCCAGCTTTTGCTTGCCCGGCTCTGAATTGACCCCTCGCCCCCCCGCCCTGAATTGTCAGCCCCGCGCCCTCCCCCGGGCTTCCAGACAACACGGGATTGTCCGCTCTCCGTCTGCCTGCCCCGCCCCCCCGCTTTTGCGGTGGCGCGGAGGCCCGCGAAACTATTTGTTTCATCGTCCGCCCCAGAAACTTGTTTTAACCGCTTGTTCTCATTACTGCGCCTCCAGGGCTGAAGTCCACGGCGCTTCTTTCCGAATTAGGGCGCGGCCACGCCGTCGGCGGCGTGCCTTGTTGCTGTTTTCGTACGTAGTCTTCTTTTCGTTGCCGTCGCGCGACGCTGCTGTTGCTGCGCCTTGGTTTGTTGCAATCATCGCTGTCGCTGTTGTCGTCGTCGTTGTCGTTGTCGCCGTCGGTCGGCGTCGCTTTTCTTCGTCGTCGTCATCATCGATATTGTCGTCGTTGTTGTTGTCGTTGTTGAATTCGCATGCTTTCATAACACTTATTGTTGATACCCCCTCCGGTGCCCACTGGTTTCCCATTGGTGTGCCTTTCCTGGGGTTCGCACCCTGTTTTGTCCAACCATCCTGTAGCGTTGTGTCTTCGTTTTGAAGAGACAAAGCCCCGCATCCCTCCCTCCTCTGCAGAACTTGCTCCCAATTGAGTCCGCCTGTCTGTTGCTCTGTCGCTTAGACTTTTTGGCTCAATCTCTGCTCCCTGCATGTGGGAGCATATTTACGGCTGGCTGCCCAAACTTCTCGACCTCTCCCTACAGTCTGCTGTGTCGGCCGCCATCTGCGCGCGGCACGACACTGGTGAATCTCTCCTGTCCAGCGCCGCCGCCAGCGCAGGTCGATTTGCACTGCCCCCAGGTGCGTACCCCGCCTGTCCACGTGGAGTGCGTGGCGAGCGGCCCTGGTCTCATTGGGTACCTGGCGTACGAGATCGCGGTGATTGGTGTTTTCGTCGCCAACTGGGTTTGTGGGGCTCTCCTCGCGGTACCGACCTGGCTCTGCGCTGGACGACGTGCTGCTCGAACCGAGCAGGAAAAATCGGTGGCTGTGACGCCCGCCCCCGATCACGACTTGCAGGATCTCGCCCAGAAGCAGCTGGCCTTCATCCACGCGCGTCGGCATGGCGAGAGCAGGTGATGTGCTCCTCCTCAAGTGCAATGTACCTGGGGCGGACCTCTGGCATGAGAGGATCGTGCTGGCGGTTCACCCCACCGACGCAGGATGGGGATGCGTATGTGGAGGACTGCTCCCCCGCCTCACCAGACGTTGAGAGAAGATCCGCGTGACGGTGGGCCTTGGGGATACACCCCACGGTCTTCAGGGGGCCAGCATCTACCGTTTCAGAGGCCCCCCTGCCATCGAGGAGCTGCGCCAGCACTTCATCGATGCGGCCTTGGCGCTCGGACTGCCAGCCCCCGCGGACGGTCTCCGGGTGCGACGTGTCGGAGGTGAAGATATCGTTCCTCGAGCTGGACCTCCGCCGCCACAGGGGCCCGCCGACCGCCGACGTCCCGGTCAGGGGGTCCAGGCGGCGGGCCTCGCCGCCCCCGCCCCGCGGGCGGACCTCGTCTGGGTCGCGGCTGAGGACGCCGAGGACCTGCCGAAGGGCACGGAGATGGAGCTGACGGCCGACACCATCTCAGCGGGAGATCGCGCCATCATGCCGTGGAAGGGGGGCTACGTCTTCGTGAGGCAGCTCAGGCGCCCTGAGGTGCATCGTTTCACGCATGATGATATTCGGGTTCAGCCTGTGCTTTTCGATGCGGGCGGGTCGAGGCGCGTCGGCTTCAGTGAGGGCGCGCAGAGACAGGATGATACCCTGCCCGCTGGCGGCCTCGACCGACAGGGCCCGCGCACGGCCGCCTGGTTCTGCAGGCGCATCGCGGAGAACGGCCCGACGCCCCAAGCGGCGCGCGAGGCCTGGCTTCGCAGGGCCAGGCTGCACGAGGGGGATCGGGCCATCCACGAGCACTTCATCCTGTCGCAGGCGCTCGCTGCCGCGGTCTGCCACGATCAGCTCAACGCGCCAGCGCCGAAGTGCATGGAGCTCGTCACCGGGAGGCTCCATCTGATCAGGTCAGCCTACGCGCAGTCGGCCTCTGCGCCCGACTTCTCGGGGGCTGGCCATTTCATGGGGCGGGGGCCAGCCGCGGCCCCCGCCTCAGTGGCGCCCGAGCTGGCGGCGCACGTGGCTACCAAGTCCAGGGGCGAGGCCGCCATCCTCAAGGAGTCTCGGAAGGCTGCCGAGGAGCGGCGCACCGAGCAGGGCAAGGGAGGAGGTCGAGGTGGCAGAGGCAGAGGTGGAAAAGGAGGGCTCGCCCCGGCCGACGGGGAGGGGGGCGAATGATCCCGCCGCCTTCCGGCTCGCGGACCTGGCCCCCCCGCGCCGCCTTGCCCAGAGACCCCGCCCCGGCAGGTTTTGAGAGGCATGTGGATGCTAGTCGCCAGCGTGACCGATTTCCACTGCCAGCTGCTGAGGTGGGCGAGCGTCCTGGCCCGTGCCTGTCCTCCACCGCGTTCAAGCGTGTGTCGAGGAGGCGTGCGAGACAGCTACTCGCCAATGGGGTCATTGACGTGCTCGACGACTCGTCCTCCACGGCTGCCATCTCTTCTTCTCGACCGACGGGCGTGCGCCGCGCGGCCCATGGGCAAATGTTGTCTACGTTGGCAGCAAGGTCTTCTTACCCATCTTTGTGCAAAGACCGCGAAGCCCTGGAGGCGCTTTGAGGAATGGAGTTCTCGTTTGCTGGTGGGGGCCCCAGTTGCAGCGTGGAGGCGCATGATCGAGGCCGGGTCTCGATGCCAGCTGGAGTTTCGCCCCCGTGGCTGTCGGGCGTCATCGATGATTCCGGCAGAGGCGCAATCGGCGGCTACACCACCGCGGTGCCCCGCTCGCCTGTCGAGATGGGAGCCATCATGGACCAGCAAGCATGCATTAAGCCCTACATGGGCGTGAGGCTCAAACGGGATCGGTCATTGCACTACCAGTTCGTCCGCGACCTGCTCGAGTCTAACCTCGTGGATGTTGGGGCGGAGGCGATTGAGACCGTGCATCCTTTCTTCGCGCGCTGGCGCGGCGGCTGGCGCGGGGCAGCGGCTGGCAGCGGGGGCAGCGGCTGCAGCGGGGCTGCAGCGGCTGGCGCGGGGCTGCCGAGTTGCCGACGAGCGATGGCGCAGTCCGCCCAAGATCCGCACGGCGAGCGGCTCCGCCTTCGCCGGCCTCCAGGCCCCCCCTGAGCTGCAGGAGCGCGGCATGTGAGGTGCTGGCTCCGACGTCGCAGACAGCTTCTTCTGGTTGGCTATGCCCCCTGAGCTGCGGCCATTCTCTGCGCTGCCGCCCGTGCTTGGCCCCCTGCTCCTACGGCGGGGCGTGCCCGCCCATCTTGGCGGGGCTCTGCGCGGGCTCTCAGAGGTGAGGCCTCGTCTTCGCTCGGCGCCCATGGGCTGGGCCTGGGCGATGTGGTTGGCGCGACGTGTTCACGCCCATCAAATCTGTCTTGCGCTGCCTTGGGCACCCACGAGGCTCATGGAGGAGGGGGCCCCCGTTCCCGAGTGGTGCGCAGACCTCCCCGTGTCGAACGTGTATTGCGATAACTTGGTGGTTCTAGCGCGACCCTGGCTGCGTCTGCCCGCGGTGCTATCATCGCCCAGCTTGCCAGATCTGGTTTTCTTCTCCATGAGGTTCTTGGTACAGTCAGACAGTTTGCCGCTCTGGGATACTACATCGATGGGGGAGCTCTGAAAGTCTGGGCCGATCCGTTACGCATGGGAAGGATTGCAGCCGCTGCCCAGGCTTTGCCCCGTCGGCCGCGGACCGCAGGGCTTGCGTTGAGTCGATTCATTGGTCATTGCACTGCTGCCTTCCTGATCTTCCGCCGTGGACTTTCAGTATTTAGGCGTATGTACGATGTTGCTGCTAAGTTGGGGGCTGTTCCAGGCCGGCTTTGGGGTGGGGCCGCGCAAGAGGCCCGACAAGTGTCCTATCTCATCCAGGTGACGATGCCGGATTTGCGTCTGGAGTGGTCGGAGAGGGTCATCGCCACCGATGTCTGCCTCTCGGGCAATGCTGTTGCGGCCTCACGCTGGCCTCAGGACGTTATCAAGAGCTATGGGTCCGTCCGGGGGAAGTGGAGGCATCGCAGTTGGTTACCTTCTGCCGTTGTTCCTCGCGCAGCTGCCCTGCCTGCCTTCGCCGACCCGTTCAGCGGCATTAACGCCGTTAAGACCATCGTTCAGCCGAAGCCGATCTCGCCGCACGAGCCGAATCCCGATTTCGTCGAGATGGACCCAGGGTACCTTCGGAAGGACGACTGGAAGCTACAGTGCGCCGCGATGTTTTGAGGGCGTGATGGTCTTATGTCGGTTCTATAAGGGGTTGGTATGGCTTCGGGGATCCGACGCACGGCGAGGGGTACCCATGGCTTTAGGAGACGGCACCTCCTCTTAGCGGACAACCTGGGCATTGTCTTGGCCATGGGGAAGGGGCGTTCCTCATCCTTTGCCTTCAACAAGTCGTGCCGTAAGACTGCAGCCTTTTCAGTGGCTTCGGGTTCTTGTTGCGTATATCGCTGGATCCCATCAGAAAGGAATCGCGCCGACGAGGGCTCCTGGCTCTGGGGGCCGCGAGGGCGGGCTGCGCGCTCAGCGTGCCCTGCGCCCGGCTCAGGAGCCACCATCTCGCTTGCAGGGTGGCTGGAGCTGGACGAAGAGGACGATGCTCGCCTCTGGGGCCGCCACGAGGCAGGCACGGGCGGCCTCCCGCGCTTCCCTGGCGGGCTCCGCGGGGGCGAAGGCCGCGGCGGGGCAGGGCGCCTTCCTCGAGTCCAGCTCCGCGAGCGCCAAGACGTACAAGGACTACGCGCAGCGCCGCGCCGACTTCGAGGAGTGGGTCTCAGCCAAGCACCTTTCAGGTCAGTTGGAGAAGCAGCCCGACTCCGCCCTCGCGGATTTCATCGATCACCCGTGGAAGTCGGGCCACGACGCTTCCGAGGGGACGAAGGTGTTGGCGGCCTACATGTACTTCCACCCGGAGTCCTCCAAGGCTGGCACGCCGGTTCTCCCGTGGGCGCGCGAGGGGCTCAGGGGCCGCCCCGGCCCGCCCATGGCGGCGAATTCCCCCGCCTCTGAGCGCCCCCCCCCTCCGCCCGCGGCGCCCTTGCCCCCCTTCCGTTCTTGCGCGCCGGACAATTAGCTTAGTGGCGCCCCTGCCTCGCTCCTTCGCTGGCGCGGATTGCCCCGCCTCACCGCCGACGGAAAAATTGCGCGCTAGGCCGCCATCCCCGATCATCCCTGTCATAGAAATAAGTATCATGCGCGGCCATCCCGCGATCACTGCCCATGGTTATTGACAGGGGCGGCTAGGGGGCTGGCACGCTGCCTGCACGCGCGGTGGCCGCCCCTCCACGATCGCGCAGTGGTTTTCGACCAGGATGAGGGAGGAGGGGGGGGGGAGGGGCGCGCTCCCCGACGCGCGCCGCCACGCGCGCGGTCGCGCCTGGCACATTCTGCGCGCGCCCTGAACGCGGCGCAGATGGCGTGGATGGGGCGCGCGCAGCCGATGGCGCATCTGGCGCACCGAGCGCGCCTGGCACGGTTGGGCCCCAGGGGTGCCCGGCGCATCTGGCGCGCGTGGCGCGTCTGGCACGCGTGGCGCACATCGCCCCAGCGTCGCGAACGTGTGGTCTGTTTTGGTTCGACGTAGCTGCCCATCCTCGCACGACCGCTGAGCGCGCTGAGGCTCGGGTGCTTCTTATGTGTCGGGGGGGCGGGTTGGGGTGGGCGAGACAGCTTGCGGGCGGGGGGGGGGGCTCGACCCCCCCCCGCACCTCCTCCCCGGGACCTGGGTGGGAGGGGGCCCGACCCATTCGAACGTCCAAGAGGGCGTCGGAGAGGAGGCGCACATCCACCGACCCTCTGCGGGTCTCCAAATGTGGCCCCTGCCAAATTCGCAAACCGCCATTGCCGAGCCATTTGACAGCGGCGCCCCGCTGTCAACGAAGAGAGCTGCGCTGCCCACCCGCTTCGCACTGACAGCGGGCCCAACAATCAGATGCGCGCCCCCGCCCAGGTCCGAAACCACTTGGCACAGGCACCGCGCTGGCAACAGAAGGACCCACGCCGTTCGCCCACCCCCGCGTGGACGGCACGGCCCCGCTGTCAAACGCACGCCCCGGCCTGCGCCCCATACCCATTTCGCAGCGGCGCCCCGCCGTCAACGGGGGCGCCCGCGCTGCCAGCCCGCTGTCGCATGCGCATTCCCACCCTGGCCGTTCTAGGCCCTGTGACAGCGCCGCCCCAATGTCAAAGAGGAGACCTGGCTCATGATTCCTCCTTCCGACGACGCTCCATTTCGCTGTGCATCAGACGACCCGCGCCATGAAAACTTACACCAGTGCGACCCGACCTAGAAGTTGGAGCCCCTAGGAAAGCAGCATTTGTTGCTATGATATGCTATGGTATGCCATGCTATGCTGCGCTATGCTATGATATGCTGTACTTCGCTCAGTTATGCTATGATATGATATGATGCGCTATGTTATGGTATGCTGGGCTATGCTATGATATGCTATGCTGCGCTATGCTATGCTGTGTTCTGCGATGCTAAAGATCAGCGAAGGTAACATGAAGGTAAGCTGAGCTAAGATAACCCTGAGCTAAGATGAAGCTAAGCTGAGCGAAGATGGAATAGGCTAAGCTAAGATGAGATAAGCAACGCTAAGCTAAGGGGACGTAGCTGGGGGAACCGTGGGGCGGATTCTGGGGGAACCGCCCGGGGCGCTTTCCACTGCCCGGCCCCTGTAAGCCCAGCGAGCAAGAACCCTTCTAGGCAGAGCCTAGGTAGGGAACAACCCCGCAACCTGGCGCGCATCGCGTCTGCGGCCCCGTGTCCGCGCGACGCCCCCGCGTGACTCGCCATGGCTGGCATCCATATATTGCGGGCGCATATCCCAGGAACCTCCGTTTGCACCGCTCGCGTTCGTTTTGCAAAATCAACTGCGCCTCCCGCCCTTCCCATCGCGCCCTTTGCGCGCGCATCGGTCTCTCTATGCGCCCCCATTCGGCCGCCGACGCGCGCTGAAGACGCCGTCCTAAGCCGCGTTGGCAGCCTCATTGGGCCACGTTGGGTTCCTCGTCGCGTCGTTGAGCTGCGTTTGATCATCTGCGCGACTGCCCGCTCGCCGCCCCCGGACCGCCTTCAAAAGCTGGGGGCGCCAGCTTGCGCCGAAAAGGTCTGGCGCACCGAGCAGGTTGATGATTTGGCGCGGCGTGGCCCCAATTTTGGCGCGCTCTATTCAGGCGCGCACGGTGGGAACACCTCGGGATAACATTGAGCGACAAGGGCAACGACGGCAGCAACAACGCGCATTTGAAAACTGTTCGCGTTCATCTGCTTGCGCACATTTTAACAAGCATACCCCAAGCCCTCGATGCCCGCCCTCGTAGTCTCCGATCGCACCCCTTTTCGGGGGTATGTCTTCCCTGCCTGCCGCGCGTCGCTGGCGCGCCCCGTAAAACAGCGGAAGTGTGGTAGGAGGGAAAAGCCAAGGGGGAACGATAATAATGGAGCACGGTAGAGATTTGCAGCAGAAGAGGGTTAGGAACACAGAACCACGCGGCAAAACCAGACGGGCGAATCGGGGGGCGGACCCCAACGGGCCTCCTGGGCGCGCGGGCCCAGACGGCCAGGTCAAACAGGTGGGTCGCTGAGGCATCGCCCAACGTGAAACGCGAGGAAGTGTCGTGCAATGGCGCGATTCTCACATGAAACGTCACGAAGTCCAAAGCGAGAGTGTGATTACTGAGTGTCGAAGGCGCAGCGTCTCAACCAATTATGAAGAAGTCTCACGCGGGGGCGCGATCCCTGTATAAGTCATGAGCATGCCCCGCGCGAGAGCGCGATTTTGAATGAATTGTGAGGAAGTGTCGAGCGGGGGCCGCTTTGGTGGTAAACCACGGGCCAGCAACGTAATCTTAGGCTCAAGACCTTGCTCGGTAAATCGTGAGATTCAACCACCAGCAGCTCGAACATCGCGAGACAACTGAGAAGAAGGAAGGGGTCAGGAAAAGAACAGCGGCGTTGACCGGGCAGGAGAAGCCGTTGGGCCCGCGAGGTACGCACTGTTTGGCGCGAGCCCCGTGCGCAGCCATTTCGTGCCGGCTTCCTTCCCAGCTCATTTACTCCTCTCCTTGTTACCAGTGCGCGGCGTTGCGTTCTTGCCCGCCTGGCCCGCAGTGGCCCGAGCCCTGGGCCCCGCCGTTTTGTATCCAATACCTTCTCCCGCATTTCTCCCTTCTTTGTCCTTGCGCCCCGGCGACCGCGGCTCTGCGCACCGCGCGCTGCCGAGTCCCCGCGGCGCGCGCCATTCGCCCCGAAGGAATCCTGGCGACCCGCCCAGGTTGTCCGCGGCACGGAGCAACACAAACAGAGCGCGCGGGCGTCGGCCAGCTCTTGAAAGCAGAGCACACGGGAATTTGTGCGAGCCTATTGGGCCACGCAACGCGTGGATGGTGTGCCGTTGGTGGACTTCCTTGCGGGGCCACGAGAAGTGTGAGGGGTGTGCCGAGATGGATATGCGGTGGGCAAGGAGCCGCATGCGAACCCTGCCAGTGGAGCCCTTGTTGGAGCTCCTTACGGGGCCGCGAAACGTGTGAGGGGTGTTCTGTGGGCTGGGAGCCGCATGCGAACCCTACCAGTGGGGCACTCGGTGGAGCTCCCTATGAGGCCGCGAAACGTGCAAGGGGTGTGCCGACAAGGACATGCTGTGGGCGGGGAGCAGCATGGGTGTGCCGACATCGACATGCGGTGGGCGGGGAGCCGCATATGGACCCTGCCATTGGGGACCTGGGTGGACCTCCCTATGGAGCCGCGAAACGTGTGACAGCGGTGGGCGGGGAGCCGCATGTGAACCATGCCATTGGGGCTTTCGGTGTGCTCCCTGTGGGACAACGAACCGTGCGAGGGGTGCGCCGCACGGCTGGCTGATGCGGAGGCAGAAGTAAGGAGGGTGAGGAGGAGGAGGAGGAAGAGGAGGAGGAGGAGGAGGAAGAGGAGGATGAGAAGAGGCGGACGAGGAGGAGGAGGGCGAGGATGAGACCGATGCCTCTTTACATCCGTTGCCACATCAACTGCGAGGTGCTTTTGCAGGCTTGGGCGATGCACATGGAAACGAAGTGAAAGACAGGCGAGCTCAAGCCTGCAGAACATTACACTCCAAAATCCAGAATGAGAGTGCAGCCAGCAACGAGCTACAAAGCACACGGGCGCGGGTGCTGCAGCTGCCTGACGCGAAGACCTTTAAAGTGCAGGTGCCACGAGGTCGGCGAGCAGGGCACAGAGCTCGCGAGGGTATGGCTGCGCCCTGGCCGTGCGCCAAACACCGTTGGCGTCTTTCCCTTCCAGAATAGTGTGAGCTTGACAAGAACGGGAGCACACGCCTCTGGAGGGGCGACACCGTGGGAGAGCCAACGGTGGCCAGTTTACAAAAAGGATCTTAGTGGCCTTCTTCCAAGGCGTGCCGAATTGGCAGAAGTCCGCCACCTGCATGTTAGTATTAGGCAGCAGTGCGAGTGTCTTGACCTCCTCTGTGAGCCAGACCCGGCTCGTGGAGGGATTCTCAAGAGCACAGGGGCAGCCGCAGGATGCCGCCAATTGAAAATTTCTAGCAGTCTGTCGCAAAAGCAAGTTGTGTAGATGTACCTTCTCACCGTCGCTGGGCGAGAGATCGGGCAAGCCATACAGATGAGCAGCATCATCTCTGAGTGGGCCCGGCCCTCTGCCGTCCCAGCGCTTGGCTCTCGACCACGTCTGACATGGCAACCCAAACCAGACGAGGCAGGTGGAGCGATCCAAAATCCCCTTTTCTATCTTACTGAGTGACTCGGGCCTCAAAAAGTCAGCCGCCTCGCCTTGCTCGATGTCCCAGGCCTCTGCTGGGACGCCGGCGCAGGCGAGAGCCTCCGAGAGGCGCCCACAGCCGGAGAAGATTTCGACGGCCTGGCACCCTTGGACGAGACGGTGGCCCGTGGGAACAAAGAGGTGTGGAACGCGTCCTGCAACTTGTCTAGAGCCAGGGTACCCTTCTTGTTCGTGTCGTCTGTGACCTTCGACTGCTGCTGCAGCAGCCGGCCATGAGCCTCGTACCGTCTCACTGTGCGATCGGACAACCACCGGCCCCTTGCCTTGACGCTTGGGAGCGACCTCCTCTTGTACAGGATGTCGTGGCTGGGGCCGGAGTGCCTCATGTGGGTAGGGCGAGATCTTGAGCTTGTCGAGGCCGACCCTCTTGGCGGCCGCCGCCATGGTCGGGCCGAGCAGGGAGTACTTGAAGTCGAAGAAGAGCCTGTCCGGCTGGCCCTTGCGGAGGCCCGCGAGGAGCGCCCCCAGCCACGGCAGGTCGAGCACCAGGCTCTCCTCGAAGAGGTTGACCTTGGAGGGGTGCTGGTCCATCTCCTCGTGCATGTGCAGGCTCCACATTACGACGGCCGAGGTACGAGGGGGCGCCACGAGGGCCTTCTCCTTCAACCTCATCGCCTCCCCTGGCCGTAGGTACGCGACCCACATCGTGACCAGCGCGAGCGCCATGATCGGGTGCCCCATGCCGATCATGGTCGCTCACCGCGGTCTCTATCCGTCCCAGGGTCGCGACGCGTGGCAGGCGTGGCACTTTCTCGACACCAGAGGGGGTGCGCAGGGGATGGTCCCTCACCGCGGTCTCTATCCGTCCCAGGGTCGCGGGGCGTGGCAGGCGTGGCACTTTCTCGACACCAGAAGGGGTGCACAGGGGGTGGTCCTTCACCGCGGTCTCTGTCCGTCCCGGGGTCGCAGGGCATGGCAGGTGTAGTACTTTCTCGACACCAGAAGGGGTGCACAGGGGGTGGTCCCTCACCGCGGTCTCTGTCCGTCCCGGGGTCGCGGGGCGTGGCAGGCGTGGCAGTTTCTCGACACCAGAGGGGGTGCGCAGGGGGTGGTCCCTCACCGCTGTCTGGGGTCGCGGGGACACCAGAGGGGGTGCGCATGGGGGGAGGTCTCGCCGTTGCATTCCATCAGTTGCACTAGCAGGGTTTGCGCAGCATCCAGATCTGTAAACACTTTGGCTGAAGCCGGCTCGGAGCGCCAGGGTACCCAAGCGAAGGTCGCAGTTGTTTGTTGCTTGGTGCGCACATGCCATAAAATAGGTATGTGGGGGTCCTCGGTCGTTCTCGAGCTTCCACCGCTCCAAGACGGCCGAAGACTCTTCGAAGATCGCCCCAAGACCGCCGAAGAGGCCCCAAAAAGAGACCCAAGACGGACCTGGAGAGCCTGAAGATTGCCCAAGAGCAGCCCAAAACTGCCCACGAGAATCCCAGGAGAGGCCCAAGATGGGCTCCAGAGCGGGAGCGGGAGGCCCCAAGGCGCTCCAAGACGGCCTAGATGATCCCAACGTGGGCCAAGATGAGCTCAAAACGGCAAACACACAGCCCAAGAGGCCCCCACGAGGCCCCAAGAGAGCTTCGAGAGGCGTCCCGAGAGAGCCCGAAGAGGCCCAAATCCTTGGTTTTCATATGTTTTTTAACATATTTTCCACGTTCTCGCGTTCTCGAGTTTCCAACGCTCCAAGACGGCCGAAGACGCCCCCAAGACTGCCCCAAGACCGCCGAAGAAGAGGCCCCCCAAAGAGCCCCCAGACGGCCCCAGAGAGTTGAAAAATGCCCAGGGGGAGCCCCAGACGGCCCAAGAGGCCCCAGGACAGGCCCAAGATCCCAAGATGGGCCACAGAGCGGGAGTTGGAGGCCCCAGGGCGCTCGAAAACGGCCCAGATGGCCCGGGCCTCCCCCCTCCGTCCCTCCTTCCATCTCGCCCCCTCCCCTTGCCTCCATTCCTCCTCTCTCTCCTCTTCCTCCCCTCACCCTTCAGCTTTCGTGCTCCTCCCTCCTCTCCTGGGACGGCCCCACCAGAGCGCCAGACAGGCCCCGCCAGAGCGAGCGGGGCATCGCTATACCCTATCATTTCACAAGTTGTTTTGCCCCTCCCACCCCTCAAGGGCGGTCCCGGCAGAGCGAGAGGGGTGTTGCTATACCATAAAGCAGTCCTTGTTTTTGTCTTGCTCTTCCCACCGCACCCGGGGGAGCCCCGTCAGAGCGTACGGTGTGTGGCCATACCATAACTTTCTTCAGGTTTCGTGCTCTCCCCTCCCGTCCTGGGCAAGCCCCGAGAGAGCGTTAGGGGAACCCCCGCCAGAGAGAGCACGGCATCCCTACACCACATAATGTCAGCGATTCTTACTGCTCCTCCTCCCACCCTTGCAGGGCGGACCCGCCCGAGCGAGCGGGGTGTGGCTATACTATACAATTTCTCAGGTTTCGTGCCCCCTCCCTCACCTCCTGCCTTGAACAGCTGGCTTGTGCTTCCCTCGCCGACGACTCCTGGGCCCAAGCGCAGCTGAAACTGAACAAGGGCGGCTTGTGGCTGCGCTCCGCCGAGAAGCACTCGCCTGCGGCCTATCTCTCCTCGCGCGCCGAGAGCAGCGAATTCTGTGCGTCTATGTACGCGGACTACACAGACGACGACGCGGGTGACGCTGGAGCCCTGGCCGCGGCGCTCCATACCCACAGCGCCAGCGTGGCAGAGGCTGACCGGACCGCGCGCTTCGATTGCGAGACACACTCCAACCAGAAGACTCTCGGGCCAGGTCGACGACGTTGCGCGCGCCGCCCTGTGGGGCCGCTCCTCGCCCGCGACGCGCGCCCACCTCGCCCTGGTGGCCGCGCCTGGAGCCAGCGCGTACCTGCAGGCGCCCCCCAGCGAAGCGCTCTGCACAGCGGTCCCGCACAGCCTGATGCAGATCGGGTTCAAGCGACGGCTCTGGGCCCAGCTGATCGACGAGGAACTATTCTGCCCGGCGTGCGGGGAAGTCATGGACGTGCACTGCGACCACGCCTTGGCGTGCGCCTACCAGGGCGACCGCACGCGCCGCCACAACAGGCTGCGGAACGGCACCTTGTTTGCCGCCCAGGCCGCCGGCTCCTCGGGGGCCGAGCTGGAGCGGCCCGGACTGCTGCCGCCGCGGGAACCGGGCGAGGGGCCGAACGCCGAGGAGCCGGACGGCGACGGATTCGACAACGACGGCCGCCGGCCAGCGGATGTTTATGTCCCCCGGTGGCGCGGCGGGCTCCTGGCCGCTCTGGATTTCGCGGCGACGTCTGGCCTGCGCGCGGACCTGATCGCGCGCTCCACCGCCGACCCAGCCGCCGCCCTCGACAGGTGCGGGGAGTGCAAGCGGCAGCGCCAGGGCACGGCCCAGGCCTGCAGCGACGCGGACCTCACCTTCATCCCGATGGTGGTGGAGGCGCACGGCGGGAGCTGGGGCGGCGAGGCGCGCCGCGCCTTCGCCGTGCTGGCCAAGCGCGCGGCCGACGCGCGCGGGAGGAGGCCGCCAGCACGGCGGACAGGCTGGCCCAGCGATTCTCCATCTCCCGTCACCGGGAGAACGCGCGGGCCATCCTGCAGCGGCTGCAGCGGCCGTGGCCAGGGGCGACCCCGGCTCGCCTGGCGGCGGCTGCGCAGGCGGCGGCGGCGGCGGCGGCCGTCGCGCGAGGCGAAGGGGCAGGCGGCGGGCGCCGAGGACGACGAGGCGAAGGAGGGCGACCATGATGATGATGATGATGATGATGATGATGATGATGATGATGATGATGATGATGATGATGCTGATGATGATGATGATGATGATGATGATGATGATGATGATGATGATGATGATGATGATGATGATGATGATGGAGAGGAGGAGGAGGAGGAGGAGGCGGAGGAGGAGGAGGAAAAGGAGCAGCGGCAGGAGAGCGACGACGAGACCGTGAGGAGGCATCGAAGATGCGCTGAGGAAGCCCAAAGGGGGCGGCCAGGACGGCGGCGACGAGGTGGCCCCAGAAGGAAGCGGGAGGCAACGCAAGACGAGCGCCGAGGAGGAGGAGGAGGAGGAGGAGGAGGAGGGCGAGGAGGAGGAGGAGGAGGAGGAGGTGGAGGAGGACGAGGACGAGACAATGAGGACGTGGCAGTGGAGCGCAGTGGTAGCCTTGAAGAGGCCCGCCAGGACGTGAGCGAGGCGAGGCAGGAGGAAGCGGCGCAGGAGGGCGCCGGCGGGAGGGGGCCCGAGAAGCCACGAGGAGGAGGAGGAGGAAAAGGAGGAGGAGGAGGAGGAGGAGCAGGAGGAGCAGGAGGAGCAGGAGGAGGAGCAGGAGGAGGAGGAGGAGGCGACTGCAATGCTGGCGCAGGCCCCCTCGATGCTGCAGCGCGTGCTGGGGCGACAGGCGGCCGCAGGGCGGAGAAGGCCGCCGGCGTGCGCGGGGCCGCCGTGCTGGAAGACGCGGGTTCGCTGATGCAGACTGTGGTGGAGACCGAGGGGTTGGACATCCGCAAACGCCGCCCGCGCGACGAGTTCTGATGCGGCCCGTGCGGCCGGTGCGTCACAACGGTCCAGATTCCTCCTGTTCCATGCCAGCCCAAGACGGCTGGAGGGATCTCCGTCCGTGGAGTTTTTCGGATTCGTGACACCGCTTTTGCTCGCAGCCTGTCGGCGCCGATTGCAGGCCTCGCCAGAGCGCCAAGAAGGTACCGCCAGAGGCCCCGTCAGAACTCCAGGCAACCCCATGCATGGGACTTGCCAGGCAAATCATTGAGCATCCCCCGCGAGCCCGAAGCTTCTCTGATCCCACGTGTGCGATTATCGCCGGCATCAGGTTTGGCGCCCAGCACAAACAAGCTCCCCCATTCCCGTGGACGGATTCGACAGCAACTGATTGCAACGGCGCTGATTACCAGGACTTTGCGCGCGCCCTCTGCAGATACCCGACAGCTGAACGACCGTTGAAAATGAGAAGCTTGGAGCTTAACGAAAAAGAAAAAGCAACGCTCTCCCGCGCGCGCACAAAAAGGCCCCGAACCAATCCCAACATGAGGAGCCAGCGGATGCCTGCGTGATCGGGCATGGGGAAACCGAACAGATGTGCAAAAACATTGAGTGTCACGACGGGGCAGAGCGAATCTGAAAGTGGAGATACATGCGCAGTTCGATAAACCAAACAAAAGCGGTAGCGAGATTGTGAGATACGCGGGAACGTGGCGCCCCGCGTTCTGACTACGCGTTTCTTTGCGTCGATGGCCCGGGCCCGAGAACGCTGGAAATCGTCGTTCTGGCCACAGCGGGGCTTACAGCGACACCCGTGGCTCATGTGCGACTCGAACCAAATCGCGCGCGTAGCGCGCGTGGTTCCAGTGTATACATATGGATGTATAAGCGTAGAGGGAGAGAGTGAGAGAGAGAGAGAGAGACAGAGAGAGGCAGCGAGAAAGAGAGAGAGAGAGAAAGAAACAACAATCAATCACGCATGCACGCGCGCACGCACACATATACAGTAACACCAACAACAACAGAAGGGTCAGCAACATCAACAACAACAACGAAACAACCACACCAACACCAACGACAACAACGACAACACCACCAACAACAACAATTACGTCAACAAAAACAAAAACAAAAACAAGGGCAGCAGCAACAACCGCAAAACCAACAGCAACATCAACACCACCACCAACAACAGCAACGCCAGCAACGCCAGCAACGCCAACCACAACAGCAGCAGCGGCAACACCAACAGCCTAATTTCTTTGGGCTCCCACATGTGCAGCGTCGCGAGGTTCATTAAGCCGCACAAGCTGCGTTTGAGAGACCAGCGTGTTTGATGGGCAGGCAAAAACCGCGTCCGCAACGTTTTGCCTCCTGTTGCTGCTATTCCTCCTCCACGTGCTCCTCCTGCCTTGAACCTGACCTTCAGCCTTGCCATACCCCCCCCCCGCCCTCCTCCGTCCTGCCGCTGCAGTTCATCCTGGACCACCGTTACCCCTTCGTCTTCGTTCTCGTCTTCCTCCTCGTCCTCGCGGGGGGAGCGAGAAGGACCGGCAAGATTGGAAGGATGAGGGTTGGGGAAGGGACGGGGGTAGCGAGTCCGAGGTCACCGGAGGTCCCCAGAGGCTTCGGGAGGCCTCCAGGGTCCCCTAGAGGCGCCTACAGGGGTCAACGCGCTCAAAAACCTCGGCTTTCGAGCCTCGAGGAGGGGGGACGAGGGGGAGGATGAGCAGCACGGGGGGACTTCGTGCAACGGGATGCACCTCGATGGCTCGACAGTCCGACTGTTGACGTGTGCGCTCGGACATCCAGCTTCTGGTTTCAAGCGGCGAGGACGGAAGGAAGAGAGCAAGGTGGTGGGGGAGCGAGGGGGGGAGGTAGGGAGGGAGGGAGGAGGGAGAGAGGAGGGAAGGGAGGGGGCGCTATGCTGGGAGGGAGGGCTGGAAGGGCGTGAGGGCGAGGGGGATGGAGGGAGAAAAGGAATGCTGAATGAGGGAGGGCGGGAGGGAGGGGGGCATCCAACAAAAATGGATCGAGCTGCAAGTGGCTTGTGCATGACACTTCGTTTGTGGGGCGGCGCCAGCGATCAGCTGCAGCTCGCCTGTCGTCCAGCCTCGTGGAAGGGCGTGGCTGAGGGCGCGCTGGCAGTTGTAGCAAGTGATCCCAGTAGTTCTTTGTAGTTCCCCTCAGCCCGTTGGTTTTCTTGTGTCCTTCGTCACTCCTCTCACCAGCCTCTTTGAAGGCTGCCGCCGCTTAGGGCGCGCGCATATCTCGTAAATGATTCGATGCTCTTATCATTATTTCCCAGCTCTTATCACTATTTCCCAGCATGTGCTGGTTTGCCTCATTTTTGGGTGTGCTAGGCCAGGGAGGGCAGGAGGGAGAGGAGAGGGGGAGACAAGGAGGGAGGGAGGGAGGGCGGGAGGGAGAGGGAGGGAGGGAGGGAGGGAGGAGGCAGTGCGAGAGGAGGGAGGGAGGAAGGGGGAGGGGGGGGGCGCCCAAACCCTGCAGGGCGTTTCCGCCGCGGGAGGTCATGGAGGATGCCCTGCACCGGGCGGGCACCCGGCACTTCCACAGGACGGGCCAGCGGGCGCTGTTCGAGGGCACGCGCGTGACGCTGTCCGAGGCGTGCGCGGGGGGCCCCTGCGGGCCCCGCTTCTGTCGGGGATCCCTCGGGCACCTCGACAGGATGATGAGGAGCAGTTGGCCAGCCTCGAGCTTATCTCTATCCCTGAGATCGGCAAGCTCAAGGCCATGACAGTCTTAGTCAGGAGGGGAAGAAACACACAGACACAATTAATCCTCGATTCCCCAGAAAATATGGGAAAATATGGGCAGTGGGGGGGAAGACAAAAACCCAGAAAATATGGGAAAATATGGGGGATATTTTTATTTGTGTGTATTTATTTGTGTGTCTTAATTTCCCTTTACTTAGGGGCGTGCCCTCCGAAACAATGATAATTCTTCAGATCGGCTTCGAGATTCGGCGATGTCAATCGTAGGGATAAGGATAAGTTCCAGGCAGGTAAATAATGATGCCATGCCCGCCCGCGGTTGGGGATACGAGTGAGGGGGCGGGGAGGGGTCGTCGGCAGCCTGCCAGGCTCGAAAGACCTGTCTGGACATGCCCGCCACCAGGCCCTTCTTCGCTCGGGATCCTCCGGGCACCTCGACAGGAGGGTGAGGAATGATGATGCCATGCCCACCCAACAGTGGCGGATATGAGCTAGGGGTCGTGGAGGGCTCGTCGGCAGCCTGCAAGACTCGGACGAGTTTTTGAAAAAGCCCGCCGCAGGCGCCGATGCTTTTCACTCCTTCTTCAACGAGCTCGCCACAGGCGTCGATTCTTGTTCGTCAAAGCAACGTGGGTGGGTCGCGGCGGGTGGGTCGCGGGTGGGTCCCGGGTGGGTCACGGGTGGGTCGCGGGTGGGTCGCCGGTGAGTCGTGGTCTGCGGGCGACGACACAAGAACAGTAGCGACAATAATGGCAAGAACGGCAACAGCAAGAGCAGCAATCCGAAGCGCAGAAACCCACTGCAGCCACGCACCGTGTAAGGCCGTTCGGCCTCCTTCCTTTCATCACTAAGACAAAAGTAACAATAGTGACGAGATCGAGAGATGGCACAGAACCACCGGCGGTGCAAGGCTCTGTGCTAATGTTCTGCAGGGCGTGCGGCCCTGGTGTTAAGGCGGATGGCCGAGCCGACGCAGCGACTCTGCGTGGAGGGGGCTCACCACCCACCGAGGTCTCTGCAAGGCAGGGTCGCGACAGGAGAACGGGAGGGGGGCAGGGGGGAAGGCAGGACCGAGGATCGAGATTCGTTTTTTCGAGAGCGCCTCGCCTTTTCTTGGTGCCTCTGGGAGGCTCCCCACCAGAACGGCTGGGTACACCTCGAGAGTCTGGCCTGGCCGCGCCCGCAGCAGAGGTCGGGGGGGGTCCGGCTTGTGGGGAAGAGGGGCGGGAGGAGGAGGAGCAGGAGGAGGAGGAGGAGGGAACGGGGGATTGTGGCAGACCTCGCCATTCGGATGGTGTTTTCGTATGGTTTTCCTACGGTTATCTCATCCTTCGTCCTAGTCCTCCTCTTGCTCTCCTTCTCTCTCCTCATCTTCCTCTTCTTCCTCATCCTCGCACAAATCCTCGTCGTTCTCCTCCCCTTCCCAAATGGAGCACTGGCTTATTTATTGTTGCCCCCCAAACAAAACATCGTAAACAAACAAAAAAAACAAATAACTGGCGTCGCCCCTCCCTCCCCCTTTTTTTGGGGGGGTCGCCCCCTCTTTCTCCTCTTCCTCCTCCAACCCTTCGTCCCACCCTCCCTCCTCTTCCTCATTCTCCTCCTCCTTTCTTCCTCCTCCTCCTGCTATTTTTTCGTTCCGTTCCCCCCAATACAGCAGAACATAGATTTGTTTCCCCTTTTTGGCGGGGGCGGGAGAACAATCCTCTGTGGTGCTTTCCAATGATGTCCTTTTGTGCGGGTTTCCCATACATCCATACGGGGTGTTTTCCGATGCATTTTTTGGTTGAGAACAGTTCCTATTGAATTCCCTCTGTGGCGCTTTCCAAAAGATTCCTGCTGTGAGGATTTCCTATCTAATCCCCTTTGTGGTGTTTCCACAGGATTCCCACTGTGACGGTTTCCAATCGAATCCCTTTGGGGCGTTTTCCAATTGATTCCTGTTGTGATGGTTTCCAATCGAATCCCTTTGGGGCGTTTTCCAATTGATTCCTGTTGTGATGGTTTCCAATCGAATCTCTTTGTGGCACTTCCCGATGGATTCCGATTGTGAGGCTTTCCAATCGAATATGTTCGTGGTGGTTTCCAACGGGTTTTTTTGTGCTGCTTCCTTGTGGAATCTCCTTGTGGTGTTTTCCAGCGGATTCCTGTCGTGATGCTTTACAGTTGAACCCGATCCAAAGGACTCCTATTGTGAGGATTTCTCGTCGAATCCCTTTGTGGCGCTTTCCAAAGGGTATTTTTTTCCAAGGCTTTCCAATCTAATCTCTGTGTGGTGTTTTCCAGAGGAGTCCTGTCGTGAGGCTTTCCAATAAAATCCTTCCGCGGCGCTATACAACAGATTCCTGTCGTGAGGCTTCCCAATTGAATCCGTCTGTGATGTTTTCCGATGGATTCTCTTTTGCGCGGCTTTCAAATAGGAACCCTCAGTGGTGCTTTCAAACTGGTTTTCTGGTGTGAGGTTTCCCCATGGTATCCTTCTGTGATGCTTTCCAAAGGATAATCGCTGTGACGGTTTCCAATCGAATGCTGTTGTTGTGCTTTTTCAAAGGATTCCTGTTGTGAGGCTTTCCAGCAGAATCTCCGCGTGGTGCTTTCCAAGCGATTTCGATTGTGAGGCTTTTTGGTAGAAACCCTTTATTGTGTCTTCCAACTGATTATTTGTGCGTTGCTTCCGAATAGAATATCCTTCTGGTGCTTACCGTAAGATTTGAGTTGTGATGTTTTCCCAAAGCAACCATGTGCGGCGCGATCCAAAGGATTTCCACCGTGCGGATTTCCCGTAGAATCCCGCTGTGGCGTTTTTCCAGAAGATCTTCGCTACGAGATGTTCAGTCGAATTTTTGTGCGGTGTGTTCACAAGGAGTCGTCCTGTCGTGAGGATTTCCAGTCGAATCCCCTTGCTGCGCGACCCAACGGATTTATGTTGTGAGGCGTCCTGGTTGAATCCCTCTGTTGTGCTTTCCGATGGCTTCCTTTTTTGCGTACGGCTTCCCAATAGGAGCCCTCAGTTGTGTTTTCAAGATTTGTTTCTGGTGTGAGGCCGTTCCATGGGATCCTTCTGTGGTGTTTTCCGATGGGTTCCGTCCCGCGCGGCCTCCCAATAGGAACCCCTTAGTGGCGCCTTCCAATTCAATAGAATACACGTGTCGTATTTTCCAGGGGATCCCTTTTTGTTGTGTTTTCCAGTTTTCCAAAAGGAGCCCGTCGTCGCGTTTTCCAGAGGATCTTTGTTGTGATGTTTTCCTGTAGGAGCCCTCTGCGCTGCTTTCCAACGGATTTCTCTTGTGAGGCTTTCCCATCCAATCCCTGCGTGGTGTTTTCCAAAGGGTTCATGTTGGCAGGAGCTCCGATCGAATCCATCCTGCTGCGCTGCTGAAAGGATCTCTACTGCGAGGCCGTCCGATCAAACCTCTTACCACATAATCATTTTGGGGCGCTTTCCATCGGATTCCACTCATGTTTGTTTCTAACAAAATGCCTGTTGCTAGGCAGCGCTTTCCAAATCATCCCTGTCGTGACGCCATGGTCCTGCGTAGAATTTCGCACAATGTTCCATGCCCGATGCCTTCCGATCGAACATCTAATGTTGTCCAAACGTTTCCTCCTGTGATGCGTCCCACTAGAACCCCCCAGCCATGCTTTCCAAACGGTTTCGTTTACGACGTTGTCCTATCTAATTGCGGCTCCGATCGGATTCCTGTTGCGAGACCACAGAAACACTTTGGGGTGATTTTCGAAGGATTTCTATTGCGGGCGCTCCAATCCAACCTTGTTTTGTGTTGGTCAAAAGATCTCTGTTGTGAAACCGTCCGATACAGTCTTAAAGATTTCTTTCCACCAGATTCCAAGTGCAAAGTTTCCTCACAGTCCCTCTGAAACGCTTTCCAACATGTTCCAAGTATGATTGTGTCGGACAACATGTCTTTGTCGCGTTGTCTCATCGACCCCTGCTGCGTAGCACTTAGCACAGAATTCCGAGGGCGAGGCTTTCCATTCGAATCTTGTTTGGCGCTTTCCAACGGTTCCTGATGTGAGGCTCTCAATAGAATATGTTCGTGGCGCTTCTCAGAGGATTTCTCTTGTGATGCTGTCCAATAGAAGCCCTCAGCAGTGCTTTCCAAACGGCTCCGACGATGAAGCTTTCTAATCGAATCCTTAGGTACTGATTACCAGCGGATTCGTGCTGCGTGGACATATGATATCTTTACTTCGCTTTTTGGTGGAATGCGCTTGTGATGTTTAAGGAAGGGGATGCGTATAATGTGTATGTGGGAGAGAGGCGCAGGGAGAAGACGAGAGAGGAAATATAATGAGAATGCCGGAGACAATATTGACAGCTCGTGAAAACTCCTCTGGCGAAATTCCAGCCCCATGCCGTTTGGCACAGGGCTGGAGTTCCGAAGACCATGCTCGGAGGGTCATTTGTTTGGAAAGAGGCTGGCGAGGAGTAAGAGAGACAAATGAGAGAGAGGGAGGGAACAAACAAACAAACATAGCCTGACGAAGGACCAAACCATATGCAGCCGCGAGTACCGCGAAGGATATGAGGCGGAGCCTGCCACTGGAGCCTCCGGTGGAGCTCCTTGTGGGGCCACGAACTGTGTGAGGGGTGCGCCAATATGGGGCGGCGCGCCTTCGGTGGAGCTCCCTATGGAGCTACGAACCGTGTGAGGGGTGCGCCAAAATGGGGCGGCGCCGCCGAGTGGACCCTGCTACTGGGGCCGTCGGTGGAGCTCCGTATGGGGCCACGAACCGTGTGAAGGGGTGCGCCACAACGGGGCGGCGCCGCCGTGTGGACTTTGCCGCTGGGGCCTTCGGTGGGTTCCCTATGGGGCCACGCACTGTGTGACGGGTGCGCCAAAACGGGGTGGCGCAGCCATGTGGACCCTGGTCGTGGGGCCTTCGGTAGAGCTCCCGATGGGGCCACGCACTGTGTGAGGGGTGCGCCAAAATGGAGTGGCGCCGCCATATGGACCCTGCCACTGGGGCATTCGGTGGAGGTCCCTATGGGGCCACGAACCGTGTGAGGGGTGCGCCAAAATGGTGCGGCGCCTCCATGTGGACCTTGCCAGTGGGGCTTTCGGTGGGGCTCCCTATGAGGCCACGAACCGTGTGAGCAGCGCGTCGAAATGGAGTGGCGCCGCAATGTGGACCCTGCCAGTGGGGCCTTCGGTGGAGCTCCCTATGGAGCCACGAACCGCGCGAGGGGTGCGTCAAAATGGGGCGGCGCCGCCATGTGGACCCTGCCATTGGGGCCTTCGGTGGAGCTCCCTATGGGGCCACTGCCACTGGACGCTGACGATGACGATGACGAGGCGGATGGGAAGAGGGAGGAGGGGGAGAAGGATGAGGAGGAGGAGGAGGAGGAGGAGGCAGAGGAGAGGAGGAGAGGAGGAGACGCGGGGCGCTGTCTCTTCAAAACGAGGACCCAACACCACAGGATGGTTGGGAAAAGAGAGAGAGAGAGATGGATCATAATATCATAAGACTATCACGATAAAAATAACGAAACAATCACGGAATCACTACAACAAATCACTCAAAACATTGAGGTCCGCCACAATCCCCCGGCCTCGATGAGGAGGAGGAGGAGGAGGAGGAGGAGGAGGAGGCCGAGTTGGGGGCCCGAGGGCGAGGCGGAGTTGGTGGGGTAGTTGGAGCTGGAGGAGGGGAGGAGCAGCAGGGGGGCATCGATCAGGATGTTGGAGGAGGAGGTTCGTCGCGGTCACTAGCGCGTCTCCGGAGGCGCTCAGTGGATGTGGCCGCGCGTCGCCCTGACGTTGTCTGCTGTCTCAGGAAGAAGAGGAGGCCGATGGTGACGAGCACCTGAAGAAACAGCATCAGTCTCGAAACGCATGAACGCTTGATGCGGTGGAGGAGCGTCTGCCACCGCGGGCCTGTCGCTGCAGGTGGGTGGTCAGTGCCAGGTAGCGGAGCGTGTTTCCAGTTCCAGACTTACGTGCCTGGTCCTGGGTGTTGGGGCTGCCGCAGGGCAGGAAGAGGATGAGCAGCGGTGAAATTGGACGGGGGGGGAAAGCTGTGACGGAGTCCAGCAGCAGTTCTTGCCCATCTTGAGCAAGCCTCGCCGTCAGTGTCGCCAGGACGACGTCCAGTCGGGGCGAAGGTCGCCCGCGCAACCGCGGCCGTCGTCGTAACACTCATGGCCGGGCAGCATCCCCGCCTGCTCCGCCCCCCCGGTCGGAGCAGGACAGACGGCAAGTGGGACGAGACAGTCACTTAGTCCACGTCCGTAGTATCACGTAGTGCGCATGTCCGCCAGCAGGGTCGTAGCGGGTGCTGGGGGCGAAATAGCCCCTAACCGCGGCGATGGCCCGACGGACGCCGCCAGCGCCAGGCGCGGCGCCCAGACGGACGAGCCCGGACAGACGAGCCCGCTGGCCGCGGTCCGCCGCTGCTTCGGCGGCCTGAGCTCCGACTCGCGCAAGCTCCCGACGACAGAACGCCGTGTTCGGAGACCCAGGGCCCAAAGATGTTGACGCCTCGTTTTTGCGTCCGCCGCCTTCCCCCAGCCTTCCGCCGGCGGTGACTGCGAGACATGTGCTGACAAGCGAAGCCCGTTTTGCAACTCCCGAGCCACGCGATGCCATCGCTGAGATAATGCGAGGGCCCGACGCACCAGCCCGCCCACGTCGGCCTGCGCCAGTCCCGGCGAACCCGGCGGAGAGGTATTTGGAGGGTCGATACGCGTGATGTGATTGGCTTGGGCGAGAGAGGGATGCGCATTTGGCCGCGCGTCAGCGCTCGGCCCTCGTGTGGTGGGGCACGCCGGCTTTTCGCACATGTGTCCAGCAGGTGTTTGGACGCCCGAAATGGGTACGGAAAGAATGGGTACAGTGCCCAACAGCAGTTCCCGTTCATTTTGAACAGGATTCGCTGTCCACGCCGCCGCGGCCTGTGTCCATTGGAGACAGAAGGCTGCCTGCCCAACAGCGGCCGCTGTTGGTTTGGGATCACATTTGTTGTTGGGCATTGTGCCCATTCTTTTCGTGCCCAGTTCGGGCGTCCGACCGGTGGACGCACGATTTTCCGAACGTGGATCCAGCCATGTGTGTTTCCTGCTTTGCCTCCTCCCGGCCTCGCCCTGAGGCTGCGCTCTCCCCCCCCCCCTTCCTCCCCCCCATTGTTAATTCAAGCTTCGCGCGGGCCGCTTAGTTTCGACCGGAAGAGGTGCGCTCTCGACACGCGAATCAAAAACATGTTTCCTGCTTCCGGTCGCTGACGGACGCGTGGAGCCGCATGCGCAGGACGACGACCAAGAATCAAGACGTGCCATGGGTCGCCCCGTCACGCAGCGGCGCCCTGGGCGATTATTCGTCAGTTGGATTCTGGGCCTGCTGGTGAGCGTCGCCTTCATTGTTTTTAGCTACCAGAAGGTACGTTTTAAACTTCCCCCATGCTTGACACCTAGTCATCATTCGCTCAGACTTGCAGGGACGCTGCCCTCCGGTTTGAGGCTTTACACTTGTTTCCTACATCTATGACACCGTGCCCAGCGTGCCCTACCGCGGCAGTTGCTATCCTGTCAACGACGTTAACGCAAAGCTACATCGCCTCCAACGCCAGGCTGCAGTGCCGACGACGTTCAGCAAGGTCACACTGCCCCAGTCTTCAATTTCGAATGGAGACGCCGCGTGGCTGGTCCTCCATTCGCACCCAGGGTCATGGACGGGCGGAAGGCGGATATTACGCCACCGTGTGCGAAGCCCCAGCACCGACGACATTTCAAGAGATAGCACAGCTGGCTACTACGCCGCCGAGCACCAACGACACCCCGACGCCGCAGGCTCCACACGAACCCGCGAAGGCGCCGATCGATATCGTCTGCCAGGGCACCTGCATCGCCTACCATAGGTTCGACGGCACAGCGCAGACCTTTAGTCAATCGCTGGCTTGCCGGGGCTGCCGCCAGCAGCCCGCCCGATCACCAGCGACCGAGCAGCCCAACGACTTAGTTGCCAAGTATGTCCGCGCTTCGGTCGGTTCGGCTGCGTCGCAGTCGGTTGCGTTTCGTCGGTTCGGTGTTGCGTCGCTGCGCACTTCCACGCTGCTTGTTGTTTCTCGGTTTTGTCGGTTCGGTCGATTGTCCGTTGTGTTGTCGCCGCGGACGGCCTTGGTCGACCACCCGCACCGCGGGTAGCCAGCAGCGCGGACTGCCCGCGGGGAGGTCCGCGCGGCTCGCACGCGCCTCCCATCTCAGGCGACGGTGCCGACGCCGACCCTTCCTGTGAAGGGCCGAGCAGCCTGTGGGCACGAACCGCCCCCCCCCCCCCCCCGCCGTTCCCAGGCTGCGCCTGTCCTGGGCCCAGAGTCTTGGCGGCGCGCGCGTAGGGGCCTTAGGGGGAAGGGGGGAGGTTTCTTAGAAGCATCCTTGCTTCTTGGAAGGCGCGGGCCTTGTCTGTAGATGGAAGGCTTGCGCCTTCTAAGAAGCAGCCTCCTTCTAAGAAACCTTCCCCCTCCCCCTACAGTGGAAACCCATGCCAAGAAACACCAGCGCCCGCCTAGAGGACAGCTCGTACCTTAGTGTGACGAGCCCCCGTAGCCACGTCTCACGGTACGCTCCTTAAGATTCATTGGTGCGCGTTGCCCCAGTTTCGTATGTAAAAAGAATGAGGCGGTGCAACGTAAGCAATCCTTGGGTTGCTACCCTTTGTGAGCAAACTGTGACTTCCGCTAGTTTGCCCACCCCAAGTACAGTTGGCTCCGAGCTAGCTGTGCAACGCTTGGCTGGCTCGTGCTTGCCTGGCTGGCCAGTAGTGCTTGCATTCTGTGCCTCTACCCCAGTCTGGGAGAGGAGCCACAACGTAGCTTGCAATCATTGGGCTGCTACCCTGGAGGATCGGGAGGACATAGATGGGAGGGAGGGAGCAGCAGTAGATAATATGAGCAGGAGGTAGGAGGGAGGATTATGTGTGAGAGCTTGCTGGGCAATGCCTGGCTGTCTCATAGAAATAGAAAGAGTGGCAGCGCAGCATCTGCAATCCTGGGGCTTGCGAGGGAATCTGTGATGGTACAATGTTTTATTTACTAGATTATCAGAGTGGCAATGCATCGCATGCAATTATTGAGCTGCTACACTTGTGCGCAAAGAAACGTAGAATGGCTGCGCTACGTCAGGCTTACCCTCCTCCGTCTCCTCCTCCTCTTCCCCTCCTCTTCCTCCTCCTCCTCCTCCTCCTCCTCCTCGTCCGTTTCCTCCGTCGTTCGCGCTTCTTCATCCTCCCCCTCCTCGTCCTCCTCCTCCTCCTCGTCCGTTTCCTCTTCCGCCCGCGCTTCTTCCTCCTTCTCCTCCTCCTCCTCCTCCTCCTCCTCCTCCTCCCCTTCTCCTCCTCCTCCTCCTCCTCCTCCTCCTCCTCCTCCTCCCGGCTGATCCGCAAGCCCGGCACGCACCTAGCTTTGAGTTGCGTGTCCACCAGGGCCAGGCGCTTCGGCAGGAGAAAAGTCCAAAGCACAGTTTTGCGGCACAGGGTGGCTGACGCATCCCCTTTGGTCGGGGCCTTTTCCGCCACCGCCCTGTGCACGCACACTCGGCGCAGCAGCCGCGCCTAGAATCTGCGCGAAAAGCTCGCAGTGCCTTTGAAAATCTGGACCCAGAGCCGGAACGAGGAGGAGGAAGGGAGGAGGGGGAGAGCCTAAAGGCAAACGCAGTGGCAGGGGCGGCTCGGCAGGGGAAAGGGAGGGGGAACTGGGAGCGGGGGGCGGGGACGGTCGTGGTGGTCGTGCTGGTGGCGGTGGACGTGTTGGGGGTCGTGGTGGTCAGGCAGGTGGTGCTCGTGCCGGTTGTCGCGGTGGTGGCGGTCGTGCTGGTCGTAGCCGCGGCGGTGGTCGTGGTGGGCGTGGCTGTGGCCGTTGGAGCACCTGGTCGCAGTAGTGGGCGCCATGGTGGTGGCGGCTGCGGCTCACGGCCGCCCCGGCCGCTGTGGAGCTGTTGGCGGCCCCAGAGCTGCTGCGCGCGGCGCGCCCTCTCGGCGGCGTGCTCCTGGTAGCGCTCTCACCGCCCCACGGCCGCCAAGATGGCCTCGGCGCTGCCGAGGTGCAACCGCGTGCTCAACTGCTGCCAGCCATAGCGGATGACCTCTGCCCGCTCCGCAGGGGCCATGTCGTGGCCCCATGAGCGGACGTACGCCAGGGTGGCGTCTCCCGGGCGGCCCCTCGTTTTGAACACCACAGGGATGAGCTGGCCCCTCGGGCGGTAGCGCTCCCGCTTGGCGTCCTCCGCGTTGGTGGCGGCGAGGCCGTCCTTGTTCGCTCGGGCCTGCTGGCGCGGCGCGGTGCCGCTGTGTGCGCAGGTGGGAGCTGCGCCTCTTCGAGTCTGTCACAAATCGATGCGGCTCGCAATATGGCGCAGAAAGATGGGGTCCGGGGCTCTGGTCGTGGTTCCCCACGATGTCCCAAGTCTCTCCGAGGCGTCGGAGCTCAGGACCTGCCTCGTTGGCGTTCTCCCAGACCTCTCAGGGGCACCGGCTCCTGCGGGGAGCCCGGCCGCGTGCGACCACCGCCTCGTGCCCACAGAAGACCTCTCAGGAGAGGAGGGGGAGGAGTCCCCGATCGGCGCCGCCCGCCGCGCGGGCCTCCTCGCCCCCCTGTCGTCCTCCGCGTCGTCATCTCGCTCAGGAGCGAAAGAAAGACGTGCCCGTACACGTACACGAACCCGCGTTGGTTTCGAAAGTCTGCATCGAGCGACCGTGCGTATCACGAGGTTGGTCTCGCGGACTGGGGGGCCGTATGCATGTGCGTGGTTGGGCGCGCACGTTTTTTGTGGGCTCCCTACTCGCCTCGACCGTTCGGTCCGTGTCGTGCCCTCCCCTGCACTTTGCCCTCGCCTGGCTCCGTGCCGCCGCCTGCAGTGCCTCTGGCTGTTCCGCCGGAAGCGTTCCCCGTCCCTCGCCCTCTCTCGTGCCGACCCCTCTATCCAGCGTCGAACGTGTCCTTATCCCTTGTGTTCCGCGAAGCCCCCTGGGTCTGGATGGCCCAAGAAATTAAGGCACCCGCCAAAAAGAGTTTAAACAGAGTCGATGTGTCGCTTGTGAAGTTCCTAGCAAAAATGATCTAAAAAGAGTTCACAACCTCGACAATGACACGGCAAAGCCCGATTTCACCACTGCCGCCCCGTAAGTCTGACACGCCCGCTCTGTTTTTACAATCTGAACGCCTCGATTTTGGAACCGTGGAATTGAACGAGAGTTGGATCCCTTCAGACTCCGCTGCAAGTGATTGGCGCCCCTCCAAAAAACACCATTGAGTAGATAGGTTTAGATCACACGTGATCCAATATAATGTTACTGTAAATGCGCACGGTCGTCGCACGGGGTACCACGCAACACAAACATAAAAAGAAACCCAAGGCCTCACGCCTTCCACTCCCTTGTCGGAAAGGGAGGGTGGACTACATTCATGCGCCTCATGATTTCCACATTCCGTCAATTGACATCCTCATTTGTTACATTATCTCATCCTTGTTCCATTCATTGTGTCCCCTCCTCCTCCTCCTCCTCCATCGTGTTCTTCCTTTCTTCCTGGGTTCGTTCCGTCAAGTCTCATATGCCCGCGCTGATCACTCCCGCCTGCCATCCGTCCTCGCACTCCTCCCATCCGTCCGCGTTGAGACATTTGGCTTCAGGGTTTGGGGCGGCCCGTCGGCCGCGCTGCATGTCCTCCGACAACGGCTGTGAGGACAGCCGAGAGGAGGACGCGGCAGCCTGGGCCGAGGAGTTCGCCGCCGTGTGCGGCGGCGGCGACGGCGGCAGCTCTTCCGCCGACCAGTGCGCCGCGCCGTCAGGGGAGCCGTCGCTGCTGCGGGCGCTCGCCGCGGGCGGTGCTGAGCTCGGGTTGCTGGGCGGCGCCGAGCCGCGGCGCGCGGCGAAGCGCCGCCGTCTGGGTGCGGCGGCGCGGGAGGCCCTGGCGTCGGTTGCGCTCCCCGAGGCGGCGGCGCCTGCTGAACCAGCCGCCGACCGAAGTGCCGCGAGGGCTCGGGAAGCCAAAGCTGCCAAGGCAGATCCCGGGCGAGAGGACGCCGCGTTGGCCAGCCAGCTTCGGAGGGAGACGAAGCAGGTGCCAGCCGACGTGGTCGACATTGCTCGGCTCCCGACGCAGAGTCGAGCGCTGGCATGGCCTCTGACGCATGCAATTCAAGAGTTAGCAGCTCGACCTTCAAGTTTAGACACGGGGTTTGCACGCCGACGCAGTAGTCGTCAAGATTGCCGATCATTTGTTTGATCGCGGGAGTGGCATCGTCTTGACGAAGGAGGCCCTCAGTAATATCATTGGCGTGGATGCCCGCAGGATTGGCCCATCAGAAATCACACTGGCTGAGGTTATCTTGCATGCAGGTCGGCTGGCACGATCAACGCCGGAGACACGATTGGCCTTGATCGTTGATAAAGACCGCTTTTTGGATATGATCGAATTTGACAGACAGGTTGAGACGCCAATGGCTGTTGCTCGGCATGCGTGGCACCCCGCTCAGAACTCTGCACAACAGTGCGTTGGCCGTTGCATCCAGGAGTCACTCGTTCTTGTCCCGCCTGGGGGAAGCTCTCAGCTGCATTTCACGGGCGCGGCGAACCAAGTCTAAGATTATCCTGGCAAAATCGTGTTAAACATGCCGTTTTGTGGGGAGCGTTGGCCCGATCATCACTATCATTGGCCATTGCGCGAACACGCTCCAGCTGGTTGACCGCGCAACTGGCGAGTGCTCGAGGACAGCGTGGCGGCATCGTGCATCCATCAAGCAAGATGGGTACTGGAAGTTCAACACGCACGCCAGGAGCACGTGCGCCGACGGCGCTGGCAGTGGCGATCGCTGTGAACGCGCACTTCTATCGGATTTCGGTGGCGGTTGGCATCGGTTACGCTTCAAGTGCGACGTCCACGCTGCTGTCAACAACTGCCACGATTCCACGTTTGTGCGCGACGATTTCATGAAGGCCCAGAGGCGGCGGGCACCGAGTATAAATTGTAATACTGGCATCACGATGCATGGCGAAACTTTGGAGGAGTTTGTTTTCGAGCGCATTGACCTGCGATGCGGTGAGCCACCAGGCGAGTTCCAAGCTTACCGCAAGTGCGCCACGTGCATCTGCATGCAGAATGTTCCGAACCAGGTCGAGATGCCCCTTGCAAGCACCTGCCAATTGGCAATTGGCGCAACCATGAGAAGGTCGAGGTGCACGTTTCCTTGGGTACCAGGGCCAACCCGCGGGCGATTCCATCAGCCATTAGCTGGAGCATAAAGCAGATATTTGCAGGCGCGCTGTTCACCAATCACGTCAAGTCTAAATGGAATGGCATCGCCAAGGCTTTGTCCCAGTTCGCGTTGCCATTTGCGCGTTGCGGCCTGGGCGCACCAGCGCGCGGGCGTTTTGCCGAGCGGGCGCGGGCAACCAACGATCGGATCATCAGGAAGGGCGGTGGCGTGGCTGCAGCTGGCGGCGGCGTTGCTCTTGCGCTGGCCATAGAGGACGGCGGCGGTCGCGCGGGGGGCAGCGGCTTGGCGCTCGGCGGCGACGCCACTGGGGGGGCCCAGGGCAGCGGCGGTGATCCAGCGAGCATGGCCGACTGAGAACAATAAGGACATTGCCATTGGCTTGGCTTTGTCGCAGTCGAGACCTACGAGTAGAACGCTGATAACTAGACAGGTCGCCCTGGCCCACGCGATGTACATGGGACAGCTTCTCGACCAAGGCTCTGTGGACTGGGGGGCGGCCCGGCGCGCGTCGCAGGCCCGAGCGCGCCTTTTCCCGCCGGCGCAGGGCCATCCCATGGCCAGGGGGAGCTTCGAGCTACTCGAGGCCATCAAAGACGGGGCCGATGCATCTTTCTTGGCCGACCTCCATGCGATGATGCGCTCCGCTACCCATAGGGGCGTCTTGGTCGACAACGCCGACAAGACTTTGGAGTGCAGGGCGTTTGCGTTTAAGTTGATCTCCGCGAGTCTACGCGCGACAGAGCGGACGGCGTGTCTGCGTCAGAAGGTCGAGCCCGCTGCGTTCTTCCGATGTTTGTTCAGTGATGCTGGCGCTGAGGAGGTCAAGAACAAGCCGCCATGCCCGCGCGACCCTTGGAGCAAGAGGTTCGTAGAGAACTGCGCCGATGAGCCAGGGGGGTCGCGGCGCGACGAGGCGCGGTCTGCTGCGCGATTCCAGCGCAGGGTCGCCAGGCGCCACGCGGCGGAGATTGAACGCTGGCATGCGTCGCTGCGGAGGCGCCTGCTAATGCGAGGAGTTCAATGCACTGGGCAGGCGTTCGCCGAGGTCAACGCTGAAGCCGCTTGCGATCGCGCGCATGCCCGCGTAGCCCACCATGAGGTAGTCGCGACGCTGAAGAAGATGTCTGCCGCCGGCGCGTGCGACGGGCCCGCCGAGCCCGATGGTGACTACAGTAGCTTGAGGAAAGGAATCGCGGGTATTCTGGCCCTTGGCACGCTTGCGTTCGCTACCGCACCTTCGGGAAAGAAGGGGCCCGCGACTTGTCGAAGCTGGCCGACGCCCACAACGCGCTCGATCGGGAAGAGAAGTAGTTTTACATTAACGCGGCGATGGGCGCCAAGCACCTGTTGACGAAGCTGCGGCCAGGCGAGGGCGCATTCGGCTTCAGGTCGAGGGGCCTCCGGCGCCAGCAACGCAGAGCTGAATGCGCCGCGGCGCCCGATGTTGTTCGGCCTTGCCAGGGCGGCGCAGGTCAAGCGCCTCTGTCTCGGCGGCGAGCTGCGCGCGGGGCAGCGCCGGCGGTCGCGCGCCGCTCGGCAGACCGCAGTCTGCGCGAACTGGCGCGGCTGCGAAGGCGGAGCAGCGGCGCTTGGTGCAGCTTTCGGGCAGGGCCCGAGCTGCCGACAGACAGGCTTTGCGAGTGGGCAAGCACCGAGGGCTCGCCTGGGTGGAGGAGGTCGCGTCCCAGAATCCAGTGTTGCAGCCTTTCAAGCATCAAGCACTTTCTGTACCCCGCGCCCGATGTAGATTACATCGTGCTCGAGCTGATCCTGCGAGCGACGAGCGCCGCGAAGGTTGCAGTGGCTTCGGAGCCATTGGCGCCGAGGTCCAATCTTGGGCTGGCCACGCAGGCGGACTTCGACTCCATGTCCGCGCCCACCCTGCACGAGCTGTCGGAGCCGATCTTGGCCGACGAGAAGAAGAGGACGAAGGGCGGCCCTCCACCGCGCCGCGAGGCGGGGCATCTGCCTGTGCTGCAGCCGCGGCGAGCTCATCTGGAACATGAGAAATCAGTACCGTGCGAAGCTGAAGACCCGTTGCAGGAACGATCCCATGACGAGCATGCTGCGACATCAAGATCTCGTCGTCCGCTTCGACGGTCATTGGAAGCATTTGTTATCGGAATTGGACGTCGGTTGGGGTGGCGAGCTCGCTGCGCTCCTTGGCGGCGAAGAGGCGGGATGTGCTCATCTGGAGTTGTGGCTCCGCATCGGCGCGCACTCCATGAGCCCGTGCCGCTCGGGCTTCCTGTCCTTGTGCACTGACGAGGGCACTGACAGTGCCTAGGTCGTGGACCGCGAGATAATGCTTGTGGACATCGGGCTTGAGCCAAAAGGGCTACTCCTCCCCGTCGCCCTTCCTGCTTCCTCCTCCTCCAGCCACCGCTCTCCTCCACGTCTGTCGCGTCGACGCGTCGTTCTTTGGGCGTTGCCTCCCCCCCCCTCCCAGCTCTAACGGCCCCGCTCTTCGTCGCCCCACCCCGCGCCCCAGGTTCGTCGCGCGCGGCCGTCAGCTAACATCGGCGTTGCCCATGGGCCTTGGGTGCTCTCGGCATTGGCCTCTCCAGTTGGAATGGGGTGGTGGCGTCCCGAGGCATCCTGGGGATGCATTGGTCTTCGTTCTGGCTCACCTGGGCCATGCTAGTGCCGCGCTGCGTGCAGCTGTGCTTCCAAAGGTGCCCAGATGGGGGTGGCGCGCTCCACTTGGGGGGCCGGGATGTCTTCTTAGGGCTTCCGCGAGCTATGTTGGCGCCATCCGCCGTTCGGCGGATGGCGCCGCACCGACCAAATTCGTTCTGCTTGCGCCGTCGCGCTCGCAAGCCCTTTTCCTTGGGGGGTGGACATTCGGATCGGCACCCCGTTTGACGTTAACCGTGGCGCCCCCCCCGGCACCCCAGCCTTTTGGCGCGTCGAACCCGCCGCCCCGCCAGGCAACGGAGAACGCGTGCTTCGATTGCCATTTGTTCAGGGAGATGGACCCGTCCATGGAGGTGTCTATGCAATGTTACGCCATCGTTGACGATCCTATACACATCGGTGCGTTCATCCTGGCCAGGTGTCAGTTCGAGAGATCAAGGGGTGCGAGGGCCTTTCCGTGTTCTGGGCGCCTCTGCTTGCCAGCGCGCGCCGAGGCGGCGGGCGTCGGAGGATCGAGCGCGCGCCGATCGAACTCGACGAGGCTTGCCGCGCCTTGGACGACGACGAGGCGAACCCCGATGGCGAGCCCGACGGGGACCTCGAGGAGCCTGACGGCGACGCCTTCCAGGGCGATCGGGCAAGCGCACGCGCGTTCCATGGGGCAGCCCGCATGCGTTTTTTTGGTGGGGGGGGGGCGCGCCAGGGCCTTTGTAAGGCTCATCTTTTGGTTCCTCAGGGGTGCCCTTTCTGCGCTGGCGAGAAATTCGGGGGGTGACTTCGTTCCTAGCAAGGTTGCACAAGGGGGTCCTCGTTGAGCAAATCATTATTTCAATATTGCTTCACAGCTTCAAATGTTTCGGGGGGGCGACCAGCGGGGCCACGAGGGCCCGCGGGGGGGCGGAGCAGGTGCCATGCGCACGCGTGCGAAGCACGTGCTATCGAATGGGTGCGCGATGGCGCGGGCCTACGGGGTCTCGACGAGACACGCGTGCTATTTGTAGATTGCGCGAGCACGGGCGCATGCACATGCACAACATACCTCGCGCACGCGCGCTGGCCATGCGCGCGCATGTGGGGCCCCGAACGATCGCGCGCCGATCGGTGCGACTCGCGGGCGTCCGACGGGCCCTTCGAGGGCCCGCCTAATTCCAATTTCGCCACAATCATTGTTGGCCGAATGGTGACCAATCATGTCGTGTTAGGCTGCGCCTAAGCCTTTCTTATCTTAGGAGGGCGTCGATGTTGGTGACGTCTCCGGCAGCGACTGGGACTTGGGCGACGGCGAGGGGGTCTCCGACCCGCTCCCGGAGGGCGGCCTTGTTGGCGACGAGGAGGGTGGCGATGGCCCCCCAGAGCCCAGGGCCCCCTGGGGTCGTCAAGGTTAGACTTCCAGGTGGCACCATCAGGTATTTCCTTCCGACAGATACCCAGGAGGCTCGCTTTGAAGCAACATGCAGTCGCGACCATTATATGCAAGGACCGCCCGTGCAGACTCACGCGGTATGTCATCCATACCGAAACCTTCGCTCACACGTGTCTTGACCTTGGCGCGGGGAGTAGGCTTTGCGGCTCTGCGGCTTGATCAAGGATGGGAAAGCGGCAGCGCGTGGTACCACGTACATTTGATGGTGTTGATCTGCTTTGGGGCCAAGTAATGGTCGCTTGGGCAACCTGTGCGACTTCCCGAAGCCGGCCCTCATGATTGCGCGCCTGCCGCCTTCCCGTGCCCACATTTAGCTGCCCCGCCCAAGATGTCTTAGCCTACTAGGCTCCCGACAAGCCGCGCTCACCCTATCCAGTAACATGTTTTGTTCGTTCATACAGGGGGGCATGCGTGCGAAGCCACGTACACTCATGTCGTGTATCGCCTGATTGGGCCTGCAGTTCAATGCCTGCGAACCCAGTGTGGCAACCCAGCGCAGGATACTTCGAATATGATTATACCGCGTGGCAGTGCCGCTTTAAGAAAGGCGCCGCGATTTCTTGTTCGTCTGCCCCCCATACGCATTTCATGTCGTCGCCATCGCCGCCTTCGCCAATGTGATCATCTGCGCTAGCACCTCGCTCTCATCGCACTCACCGCGAACATCGCACGTATGTAGCCGCGGTTGCCAGCAATTGCGCTGTTCATCATTGACGCTCCCTTCGTTGTTCACAGGTACAACGTCCCCATCAACGCCCTGAGCACGCGCACATCGAAACATAGTATGCAACCCGTGTCGCGATTTCAACAGGTATCCACCGAAGGCCTCAGGGCGGGCTCGCGAGGCGTTAGAACGCCCGCCTGCATGTCCCAGCACGTTGGCGCGAACGATCGCCGGGAATCTTCGCGGGGGGGTTGTGGGTGTGAGAGCGGGTCTTGAGGGGCGGCTAAAGGGAGTCTTGGGCCCTCCTGCGGCCTTGCGGCATCTCCCAGATGGGCAGCGCCGGGTCCCGCCACGCACTTGCTGCATTATTTCTCTGGGGCGCCCAAGCGACATGCCAAGCTAATGGGTAGTGGAGCAGTCGTAGGCCATCGCGGTATGGGGGAGAGGTTTTCTGGGCAGCGCTGGGCTTCCGAGGAAGCTCTAGAGGTTTCTTCAGACGGCCTCAAGAGGAGCCCGAGAGGGCCTCGAGGGTGGCCCTAGTAGGGCTTACCTGTCCGTGACATGCACCCTGGATGTTTCAGATGGGCATCCAGCCGCATGCTATTAGGAGCTTGTGATTGCAGTGTTGGGGCGTTGTTTATGACTTGGGCAAAGGGGCCCCAAGCTGGGCCAACCGATGGTACCATGTACGAGTTCGCAACAGGGGGCGATACTTCTGGTGCGCATGACGCGCGTTGGTTTGTTAGGCCCAGTGGGTCTTCTTTGGGGCCTCTTTCGCGTTGTCTGGCGCCCCTCTGGCGTCTCCAAGAAGGCGCCAAGAAGGGATCTGTCGGCCTCCCAGGATGCATGTACCTTGGTATATCTCTGGGGCGCTCCAGGAGGCATGCCACATGCACGCGCATTTTGGCTGTAGTGCGTCCTCTTGGGGCCATCGGGGGTCCACCGTCGGGGTCCTCCTTGGTTTGCGCGGGGGCGTCGGTAACTCTTCTAGCCCTCTTTGGAAAACCCCAGTGGCCCAGTCAATCTGCCGGGGGCAAGAGCGGCCGCCAAATGGCCAGCGCCCGTCGTCCAATCAAACGCCGTGAGGGCCCAAGTGGGCCCCAAGATGAACACAGGTGGTCGGGCCGCCTCGCCCATCCGCGATTGTTTACAGCCTGGCTGAGCGCCCCGGCGGGGCTGGCTGAGCCGTGGCTCGATTGCGAGTGCGCCGCCAAGGATGAGCACCAACGCGTTTTTTCCTCGCGGGCATTCGCCGCGAGAGACGCTGCGCCGCCATGGAGTGCCATCCGAAGGCGCCGCAATGGCGAGCTCTTGCTCGGCAAGGAGGGCCCTCGCCGCCCTGGCGAGGCCGAGGGGCCCGCGTGCGAGAGCCACAAGGTTTAGCATCAGAGTGAATACGTGCTCGGGATCCCTACCTTTTCTTTGACCCTGGAGGTCACGTCGTGCCATGGTAGGTGGGCGATGGGGTCAATCTCGGACGAGCGTGGTCAACTCGCGCGGAGTGAAGGGTTGGGTCTTTCGTTTCGTTCGGGTGGAGGGAAAGGTCGGGCCCCTCGATTGTCCGGCGTCGGATCAGGCAGGAGGTGGGGGGGCCGCCGCCGCGCCCCGCGTCAGGCCTCCCTTCTGCCACCCAGAAGTGACACCGAGCGTGTCAATTTGAGGGCGTCGTCCCCAGAAACGACACGCGGGGTGTCACGATCCTCGATCCATTCGCCAACTCGGATGTGCAAATCCCCAAAATTGACACGCAGCGTGTCGCGCCGCCGTCGTATGTGGGTTTCAGAGACACGCGGGGTGTTTCCCTCGGGGCGCCTGGGGGTCCCCGAGTCACGCGCCCTGTCGCCCGCGGCGTCGGGGCTTGCTTCCCGGGCCTTGGGGGGCCCCGCAGGGTAAGCGAGAGGGCGCGGGGGGTGGGGGAGCCAGGGGGGGGGGGGCTGGAGGAGCGGAGGGCGCGAGGACTCGGGGGTGGTGAGGGAAGGCCGAGGGCGATGGGCGACGAGGGCGAGGGCCCCCCTGGGACCGATCCTCCAGGCCTTCCAGGTTTCAGGGTCTTCTGCGGTTTACCGAATGTTCCCCCTGCGGCACTCCCGAGGTCGGGCGCTGTGCCTTGTCATTCTGGCGATTGTCAGCCCTGTCCCGAAGCCTTCGTCGGCCCTTTAATTCTGCTTTTGGGGGGGGGGGGAGTTCTGCGGGGGCGTGAAACCTTTCGGGGCGGCAATCTCCCTTGCCCCAAAGTTGCGACGTTCCCTGGGCCATCTCGGAAGTTGCCGCGCCCCCTCCCCTCGGCCTGACCCCCGCTGGAAGCCCGAGCCACATTTGTGACCCTGAGCTGCGAGTAGCTTGGATGCCGATCGTCCGTCGACGTTTGAGGCTCCAGAAAATAGAAGTATTGTTTCTCGGTGGCACCGGGGCCACTTCCAGTGCACCTCCCGCTCTCGTTGCCGACGATGGGCGCTGGCGGCCGCGGCCGCGGCCGCGGTCGCTGCTGCGTTCGGAAGGGCAACGGCGGCGTCGGCAGCGCCAAGAAGTCCGTCGCGCACGCTTCCGGCCCCAAGAAGCAGCAGCGCGCGCAGGCGCAGACGATTGCCGCTGCCGCTGGCTTCTGTGCTTGGAGCAGGGCGAGGTTCACCGAGGACCGAGGGCCCCCTGTTTGCTTATCTTATAGTCTAGCTTGCTTTCTCTTTCACGCAGTCGGCCCGCGCCAGTTTTAAGCATGCCCCACCGTTCTTACCGGGCTCTTGGCGTTGGGCCTTCGTTTTGCTCGGGGGGGTCCAGCGTTTTCTTCGCCAATCTTAACGTCGCCCCCCGTTGCCCGACACCCTCGAGACCCGCGTCGCCGTCGCCCACGCGCAATCAGCACCATTTGCATCGCCATGACCTTCATGACCTTGACAACCGTCAACACCCCAACCAAGAGCTTAATGCTGATCTCTTGCCCCTCACTTACACATTTCGAAACCAGGTTCACGCATGCGCGCACCGCGCGCAACTCGCACGCCTCACAGTAGATGTAGGCCATTCAGCGTGCCGCCCTGTGGCCTTCATTTGCTCGGCGGCGAAAGCAGTCTTCTCTGGCTGGGTCCTTCACAAGGACTCGGATGCCCCCCCTGTATTTCTCCTTGCCTCGGCATGCCTTCAACTCTCCCTCGTCCCAACTGCCGATGTCTCGCGCGCCCCTCGCACTGGCCCCCCCAGACGCGATCGGAGCCCCGACTGGCCCGCGTTGTTTGCGCTGATCAGACGTTGCCCAAGAGAGGGGGCCATTGCACCGGATTGGTTGGGATGTCGGGGGGCTTATCTTATCGACTGCCCCCTGAAGGGTCCATTGCCCCCCGCCGCCCGCGCGCCTGCAGTCATCATCGTACCCGTTGTGGCTCTAGAATGTGCCAACTCCGACGCCAAGGTCGGTGCGTTTTTTTCGCTTACGATCGAGGCCCGGCGTCGCCCCCTCGGCGCAACCAGGCCAGCCGCGCAGAGCCCGCAACTGCCGATGAGACGACGTTGACCCCCGAGCCCGCGGATAATCGCACCCGCGCCCGTTCTGAGACACCCGACGGCGGGAGGGAGACGCCAACGCAGCAGAAGATCATCGGCGAAGTTCTAGACGAGGCACCCTTCCACCATCCCCTCAAGTGCCCGTGCTGCCCGCCCTTGCCAAGCTTTCGCTATCTAGGGTGCAAGCCTTGCCTTGCTTCATATAACATGTCGCCTCGCCTGCTACTGCGGTGTTCCCGCCTGCCCTCCTGCTGCCCTGCTGCCCCCCCACGTGTGCTGTCCTCGTGTCTTGCTGCCTGCCCATTCGCGTTCGCTTCCGTTGTTGTTTCCTTCGCTCCTTTCATTGCCGCTCGGTCTTGTTACCATCGCTTCCTCGACCCTCAGCCCCGCCCCGCTCTCCCGAGACCCTCGGACTCCAAGGCGAGCACCAGCGCCGCTTGCAGGCAGCCGAGCAGGAAAACAGCAGCCAGAAGGACCGCCCGTGCGAGCTCGAGAAAACAGCGGGGATGGGGCCCGACTGACGGGGTCGATGTGGCCGCCCCAGTGAGCGGCGACATCCTGGTAAGCGACGGGGAGGGCGATGCCGATTCATTCCAGTCCGACGGCGAGGATAGCACCACATACTACGCCGAGAACTATCTTGTCGACGCCGAGATCGACGCGAGCGACGTCGGCATCGCCCACCGCTCGGAGCCGACGTTCACGAGCCGAGCCACTTCCCCATCGCCCCCGCGAAGGTGCCCGACGCCGTTCGCGACGAGACCCGCGCCAGCGAGGGCGCGCCCGCGGTCGCGCCCCCGCTCGAGCTCCCAGGGACCCCTTGGTCAACCGCCCCCCGGGAGAACGCGCCCATTTACTGGCCCCTCACGGGTCATGCCAGCTCGTGCTCTTACGTGCCATATCGCCCTGATGAGTTCGACGATGAGGATTCGGACTCCGCCCCGCCAGGTGGTCATGCTTACGCGGGCGACTCCGATTGAAGTGATCGCGTGTAGTGGTCTCGGCAGTTTGTTTCAATGTGAATGTTTTGTAGCGCGCTTGCCTTTCCCCCCCAGGTTTCTCGACCCTTCCTCCCCCGCTCATCGGCCACGTATCCATCCTACCTCTTGCGTCGCGCGCATCTCCCCTGCTCCTCCTCGCTTCGCCGTGCCCGAACGTGGCGGGCGGCTGTTGGCGCATAGCCCGACGCGCGCACCCCTCGGGAGGTTGCCGGCGCGTTGGCCACTGGCGCCGCGCGCGCTCCGAGGTCTTCCCGCGATGAAAAGTAGCTTTGCAGAGGCCGCTACCGTTCCTAGGGATATTGAGATAAAGCATCAACATCCCACTGCGGCGCGGCCACCACCCCCCCCGCGCGACGAGGGGGGTGGCGGAGCAACGTTGAAGAGGGCTGGCGGAGCGACCCAGGGGGGGGGGCGCGCGGGGGGGGGGGGGCGTAGCCTACGCAAAGCAAGAAGCACACCCGCAGGCCGCCCTTCAAATGCAACGCCACCAATGTTTGTTCGACGCAAGGACTTCGGGGCAAAATCGTTCGCCACGCGTGTTGTGTCTGCGCGCTGGATGCAAGATCTTGCGGGATAGGTTTGGGGGTGTCAAGGTCACGGTGCCCCTTCGCGCCCCCCCGCTTCATCCTCCGCGAGGTCCCACCCCTTGTCCGCTTCAATCCCTCACATACCCCTGCCCGCTCGCATGCAACCCTCTCATCATGCCAACCCTCCTCGCCCCCCCTCCCCTCCTCCTCCCCCTCCTCCTCCTCCTCCTCCTCCTCCTCCTCCTCCTCTCGCGCCGATGGGCCCCACCTCAACCCAGCATGTTGCTCGCTCGCGGGCGGTCTTCGGGTCGAGGCCCGGGGCGCGTATCCAATGGGCGTTTTTTCGCCCCAGGCTCCCCGGGGAACCCTGGGCGGCATAGGGGTTGACCGATGCCAGCCTGCAGACGCGGCGCATTCTGTCTGATCCATGGGCTCGTCTCGGTAGCGGGCTTGCCCAGGCGCGCCCGCGGTCGTTCTGTTTTGCATGCCGCGTCGGCGGTCATTCAACCCAGCGCTGTAGCTCGGGCCTCCGAGGGGGCCGCCTCCAGAGGGTCTCCGTCGGCGGCCCCGCGGGGCGGCTGGGCGAGGGCTAGGGCGGGGGGCGTCTCATTGCCGCCCCCCCCCCCCCCCTCCTCCTCCCGAGGGCGACCAAGTGGCCGTCGCTGGTCGCGAAGGCCTCCCCGCGCCAGCCGAGCGCAGCGTCGCCGAGCTGTGCATCCGCATCTTCTCGCGCGTGCCGATCGACGAGGTCATCGAGCGCAAGAGCGGCAAGGCCGCCGAGAACAGCTGCCCCCAGCAGCAGGTGCACGCGGCGGAGGCGTCTCGGGCGAAGCGCGATCACCGCGCCGCGCTCGATGCGGTCGGCTCGATGGGCGGCGGCGACAACGTCTCGGTGGATTACGGCAACGTCGTCAAGGTGAAGCGCAAGTTTGCCATCTTGAACAAGGCGGACTTCAAGTGCTACCTCGGCGGCAACGCCCCTTGCAGCGCGCTATGCGCCACCACCCGAGCACGTCGATTCCCGGCCGACTTGCTCGCCAAGATCAACGCGGAAAGGGGGGGGGGGTAAGTTTCGAGGTTGAGCTGAAGCAAGCTGCCGACGCCGAAAGCGCGTCGCAGGAAGTCCCGGAGGCCGCGAAGTCCACAATGGAGAGGGTCACGGGCATGAGCGTCAACGACGAGGACGCGAACGGTGATTTGAAGAAGGTCGTTGACAGGTGCGTCCATATCCTGATGGACACCGACCCGAATGGCGAGGCGCTGCGGTCTGCGGCGTCGGGCGCGCTTGCAGCTGCCCTTGAGCGCCTGCCAGCGCACAGCCTCCACCTGGGCGTGTTCGGCGCCCTGGGGCGGCGGAATGAACTGGTGGCCTTGGTGGCCGAGTTCAGGACGAAGCACTTCTCCGATGCTGGCGTGAACCTGGGGTCCGCGCACAAGGGCGAGACCTGAGTTGCTATGAAGGGATCGACCAAAGTGCCGTTCGAGAAGATCTCTACCGTGAACTTTCCGGACCACGAGGGGGCTGCGTTCATCGAGATGGTTGCGAAGGTGCGCTGCGACGAGACGCGCGAGCTGATCAACCAGGTCGCTTCCCACGGGCTTCAGGCGATGCTGGCCGCGCATTAGGCCGCGACGGTGCAGGGGCTGAGGAACGAGCAGGGCGGCCCCAATAACGGCGCTTGGTGGATCGACGGGCTGCCTGGTGGCATGGGCGAGAAGTGGGAGAATGCCCGCTCCGTCGGCAAGGCCACCCTGCTGGCGGACGGCATCGGCGCCATCCTCCGCAAGAAGGTCGACGCCGCCGTGCAGTGCCGCAGTGGGTTTCCACACGCCTGCTGTTCAGGAGCGGGAGGGGGGTCGGCTGGGCGGGGCTGGGTTTGCGAGGCGCCGATGATGGGGGGAGGGGATGGGGGCGCACTGACCCCGCCCCCTCCTCGCCGTCGGCCGCCGCGCTCCCAGACACCCCCATGCACCTGCTGCCGCTCCTCCCGCGCGCCCTCATTACCCCGGGCGGCCCCCTTCTTGTTGCGGCTGGGCCTTGCAACCCTTTTCCCTCGCAGGGGGGGGCGGCCATTCGCAAGTGGGCCACGATGTTCGACGTGGCGGTCGACGAGAAGCGCGTCGAGGACGGCTCGGACACCACGCGCAAGTGCATCCTCGCGCGGGGTGCGTCGCTAATGATCAAGGCTTTCTGCGACGGGCTCGACAAGGTGAGCTTTCGGAAGGCTGCCATGGCGGCCCAGACAGAGCTCAGCAAGCACGGGATGACGCCAGAGGCCCTCCAGCCGACTTCGCTGGCCAAGAAGACGGCCGATGCGATGCAGTTCAAGTGAACCATCGGCGTCTAGGCCGCGAGGCGCCTCGCGTTTGGCCCGACCAGGGCGGGCACGGAGGAGGAGGAGGAGGAGGAGGAGGAGGAGGAGGAGGAAAAGGAGGAGGAAGGGTGGAGGGAGGGAGGGGGGGGGGGAGGAGGGAGGAGGAGGGAGGAGGAGGGAGGAGGAAAAGGAGGAGGAGGAGGAGGGCTCAGAGGACGCCCTCCCCCTAGACATCCAGGACAGGGCATCCAGGACAGCTTCACCCAGGACCCAGGACTCAGGACAGCTGGTCGGCCTCGCGCTCCGGCGCAGTCGGTGCCCGCCGCTTAGGCTGCGGGCCGCAGCGCGGCAGGAGGCGCGCGCCGCCGATGCGGATCGAGCATCGCGCCTCGCGCGGCAGGTCGCAGCGCAGCCAAATCCAAACAGTTTCCTTCTCCTCCCCCAGCGTCGCCGTCGTCAGATTATTTATGTTGCTCCTCCCCTCCCTCTCATTCAATGATACTCTGCCCTGCTTTCCCATCCCGTCCTCCTTAGGTCCTCAGCTGCCGCCCCCGCCTCCACAATTACTCAATATGAATACTACTCTCCCTCTTCCCCTGATGACGGCTTGAAAGTATTACCCCCCCCGCGTACTGTTTTTTACACAGGATTCCCCGGAGTTGGGTTTTCGCTTGCATTTGTTTCCAAAATGCTGCTCTCGCTGAGGCGCCGGCCTCATTTTCGGGCCCCGCTCGTTCCGAATCGTGCTCCCGCTGCAGCGCTGGCCTCATTTCCGTGCTTCCGCTCGTTCCGAGTCGCGCTCCCGCTGCAGCGTTGGACTCATTTCCGTGCTTCCGCTCGTTCCGACTCGTGCTCCCGCTGCAGCGCTGGCGTCATTTCCAGTGCCATGCCACGGCATGTAATGCAATGCAATGCTAGGTTGATGCTACGCTTTGCGGTGCTCTTCTGCGCCATGCCACGCCGTGCTCTACAATGCATCGCGTACCCTTTCGGGATCATGTCCCTGCTCGACATCCGACTGTGCGAGTAGAGAGGGGATCTACGCCATGGTAAGGGATGGGAGGGAGGGGTGGAATGTCAGATATGACGCGAGCGTACCTAGCTTGCCCCCCCCCCCCGCCCCCTTCCCCCCTCAGCTGCCTCGAAAAATGCACCCCGTGCATCCCTGAACGCTCGAGCCGCTCCCCCCCCCCCACAGTTTTCAAGTTGCCACGCGTCATGGGGTGTCAGCGTGGTGGGGCGACGGCGTCCGACGCTAGTCCAAAGCGGGCCGTTTGCTATGTCATTGGTCGTCGAATGCATATCCGAGCTCGTGCGGGGCCTTCGGGGCCCTCAGTGATTGGCGCTTGATTTCCATCCCCCTCTTCCGTCCCACCCGCTCCCCGCCCAGTTCCTCCCCGCCCTTGGGCGCGGCTCCTCAGCCAACCGTTTGCTTGTTCGAGGCTGACCGTTTCCTCCCGCCGCGCCAGGGCTCGGCCGCGGGAGAGAAACGCACGGGTCGGATGAAAGCGCTCGGTCTTGCGTTCGTGGGGGGCATCATCCAGGCCATTCAAATTTTTCAGAGTCCAGTCGGCTCCCCCCCGGAACCGCCTTCGAACCCTCTTGGGACCCCCTGTGTTTCTCTCGGCCGGCGTGGGGAGGGACGTGGATTGGGGGGAAAAGCGGATGAAGAGAAACGAGGAGAGGATGAGAGAGGAATTTTCGGCTCAAGGTAACCGTCGTCACTATCTGATTTGTGCTGCTGCGATTTTCCTCGGTAGTAAGTGCGCCCGATATGGGCACTGTACGATTTTTACGGAATGTTGATGTCGGTTTCGATTGTTGCCGCCGTGATTTCGACATGGGCAAACACCATGTTAAATTGCTTTGGAGACGCGTGTCGGGATTGGGTTTTGACAGTTTGCGTGTCCCTCGGGGCTTCCCTTTTATGTTTTGCTTGTGTCCCAGCTCCAGGGGGCGCGGCGGAATATAACCCATCCCTAACATTGGCAAGCCCAAGGCGGTGGCAGTCTTAGGGATGCGCCTTCAGGAACTGAGGGAATCTTTCACCATCGAGAATAATAGAACCCGTAGCCCTAATAACTAATAACACAGTGACGACGTGGCTTCGCTTATGTCACCGTTTTTGCATGAGGGGTATTAAATATGTACGATTTGGCTGGATACATCTGCCGAAGAAACCCCATTATCCCTGATGTGTCCGGCTCCCCTAACTTAGGTCCCCTCCTGTATGGTTATGGGTATTTCTATTGTTAAGTATTGGAAATCGGCGCCGATGTAGGGTGATGCCTCAAGATGGTAGCCCTCTCCAGCGTTTCCTGTCTTCGGGCCTCCGTTGGAGCATTTTGCGTAGTAGGCTGCAGGGTTGCTTTTGGCCGCAGTTCAACAGGAGGGGAAGCAACTGCCGACAGCGTCAAGCGTCAAAGAGAAGGAGCAGGAGGATAGGGATGAGGATAGGGGATGGGGAGAATGGCTAAGGAAGAGGGCGACAAGGAGGAGGGGGGGGGCGCACCTCTTTCGTCCCTGTTTCCTCTGGGAGAGGCTGGAGTATGAATGCCATGCTTTCCGTTTGCTTCCAAGCGTTGTGTTCCTGGTTTTTTGCTGCCGTCCTGGTGCCAGGCGCAATTGCAAAGGAGTGGGCCTAGACCCGATCGTATCCAGACATGAAATCTGTGTTTGCGCTATCCCCCGCTTCTGCCTCGGCTTGCTGCCTCTCGTTGCAGGGAGATGGGATGCACCAGGCGCGGCGCACGAAAACGCGCGTGGAGGCAGCAGGAATGAACCGCGCGGTTGGGTAAGGAGGCCCGTCGGAGTCGAGATCTTTACGGGGGCGCGCCCTGATAGGCAGGTACGCGCCACGCGATTTTATCGTTGCGGACGGCCTTGGGGTAAGTTTGCGCGTGATGATGCCACGGTCCAGGGTTGGCGAGCGAATGATTTCCAGAGTCGTGGATGGTACAAGGTTGCGGCCTGGCCAGTGGGCACATACAAATGCAGTCCAGACCGCTTTAGGTCGGTATGCCCTCACGTTTCACCAGCAAGTGTTTGCCTTTAGGGGTTCTTACTTCGGTTACTTCCGTAATTGGGCGGGTATGCCGGGTTTTCGCTACGTTGGCGCCTCGTGCCCGCGCCCCTGCCCATTCGTAGCTCGTGCCCGCTCGTGGGCGCCTCACTGGATGGGTATGTTGAGGTTTCGCCGCGCTGGCGTCCATGCCCGCTCGTGGGCGCCCCATCTGGATGGACATCCCGAGGTTTCGCCGCGCTGGTGCCCGTGCCGGCTCGTGGGTGCCTCTCGGGCGCCCATACTGGTTTACACAACAAGGCTTGCACCGCACAGCTCGCACCGCACAGCTCACACCGCGTAGCTCACACCGCGTAGCTTACACAACACATGTTACGCAAACAACTGGCACCACCTAGCTTGCACACCCTAGCTTACACCACATGGCTCACACCGTATAGCTTATACACTTACGTTTCGCCATATAGCTTGCACACCATCGATTTGAGTACAGCTCACGCCGGGTAGTTTACACACCATAGCTTACACCGCATAGCGCACACCACACATTTCACACAACATGTCTTCCACGCAGCATAGCTTGCACCCCATAGCTCGCACCGCATAGCCTACATACACCACGCAGCTTCCACCTCCGCAGTGCAATTACTTACTGCTTGGGGCCCACGCTGGCTAGCATCATTGCAAACTCAGTTTGTTTGCTGTCTTCGAATGCTGATCGATATGACGCCCAGCACGACTAGCACATACATGCGCACGCGTCTAAACATTATATATCAGCAAGCCCCCATTCTTTTCGGACTCATTGGAATGTGCGGGCTGGGAGGCCGCATTTGTCAAGGTCCACGAGAACTGCGGTGACTTGTGGGAGCAGTTCACGGAGCTCCAGGGGATTCAAACCAGTTGCGGTTGTTAGGCCGATTCAATTGTGACCTCCATTTTCGAAGTTTGCGCGATCTGATAATGTCTCCGGTCGCGCTGAAACGGAGGTCCGCCATCGTGTTTGGGGGCGCATTGGGTCATTGCGAGGTTGGATTCAGAGTAGCAGGGTTCGGAGCGGAAAGTAACGACACATTTTGTGTTTGACGTTTCTGATTGCAACTGTGGCCAAGAAAGGCCCTGCCGTAAACCTAGGAAGACTTCTAGCTTCGTCGTATAACGTCAAGAGGTCGTGAAGGAGGTACGGCCTGGGCGACCATCCCCTCATATCTTTCGCGCCGCGGACTGGAGCCATAGGTGGAGCTCCCAGTGGGGAGGGATCTGCGTGAGGAGTGTCAAGGGAAGCGGGGACGCTTGCGAGCACCCTCACTGGGGCCCTGCGTGGAGCTCCCCACGGGGGCATAAGGTTTGTGAGGGGTGTGCCGAAATGGCCGCGGGGCGGCATTTGGTCACCGCACTGGGGCCGTCGGTAGAGATCCTTTGGGGGCACGAATCGGGCCAAGGGTTTGCCGAACCAGGCGCGTGGGCGGCATGCGAGCATTCTTACTGGGCGTAGGTGAAGTTCTCGACGGGAGCACCCAGCGTATGAGGGGTATGCCGACATAGGCGCGGGGCGGCATGCCATGGCTCTCACTGAAGACGTAGGTTGAGCTCCCCACAGGGGCACGATCCGCGTGTAGGGTGTGCTGGAATAGGCATGTGGACGCAGGGAAGGGGCAGGGAGAGGAGGAGGAGGGGAGGAGTAGGAGGAGGAGAAGAATGATGAGAACGATGAGGAGGAGAACGAGGAGGAGGAGGAGGAGGAGAGGAGGAGGAGGAGAGGAGGAGGAGGAGAGGAGGAGGAGGAGGAGGAGGAGGAGGAGGAGGAGAAGCAGAAGGAGCGGGAGGAGTGAGGTGAGACGTGCGGCGCTGCTGATTCAAAGCAATTACCTAATAATGCAGGAAAGCTGGGAACAATCCATGCTGTCTTTCGCAGGCCTTGGAGTGTTGCAAGCTTGGGGGACATCGATGTGGTTCGCCAGCGGTTGTGCCGCTACATCGTGTGCCACGGTTATTCTAGGACGCGCCGGTGTGCGTGAAAGAGAGGGCGTATGTGCGTGCGTCATTCAGTCCGCCCGTTCCATGGATGCTGTAGCTGCTAGGAATGTTTGCATCGATGATCTACTGGTATCGCCGTATCTGTTTGCGACTTGAGGATTTCCAGACGGGCTCTAGAGTATCATTGCATACTCATTTCGTGTGAAGGACTTACTATGTGATCCAGATATTGGTATTGACAACGACGGTATGATCGTCAAGGTCTTCACAGAAAACAAGGAGACGTTGAACCGGTTCTTTCTGACGTTGGGCGAGCAAGAATTCAAGTTTATCGAGTCGTTCGGAGGGCATGGGGGCCAGAGCTCATTCAGTACGTATGCACTATGCGCTACCATGTTGGAAGCGTGCGTTTTATCGAGATGTCAGGGCACATGATCTAGGAAACGGTGCATGTGGATCGGACCAAGCACGTTAATGCGTACGCGTCTGATTGCCAGCAATGTTCGTAACATTCGCAGCGGGAAGTGGGCGCATCCTACGATCGCACACGATGGAACACGAAACATTACTGATGATCGCAAGCTGCGATGGAGCTGCAAAGAGGAAGGCACCCTCTGATGCTCTCATGCGCTGTTGGTGATGGGCCCAGATGAGCACACGAGCAGGATACCTGCTGGAGTAATGGGCGACACAGGCGTCCAGCGCCAGGATGCAGCATCTTGGTTAACGATGCCTGCTGGAGTGATGGGCGATACAGGCGTCCAGTGCCAGGATGCAGCATTTTGGCTAGCCCGCTTGCCCCTTAGTTTCGACCATCCGTGGCCTGTGGTGCCGCCACCCGCCGTGCCTCGAGGGGCAGAGGGGCGCACAGGCGCCTTGCTGGGGTTCCTCTGCGGCCTGCTGCAGCTGTTCTTTTACAACCGGATGGACGAGCGGGGGCGCGCCATCTTGCTGCCGGCCACCGGCTTCTTCCTAGGGCGGGGAGGGGGCAGATCGAAGTTGCCGGGCTTCGTGCGGCGCGTGTCCACCCCTCCATCCTCACCCCTCTCCCCCCCCCTCTCCCCCCTCCCCCCGGGGGGGGGGAGGAACAGAAGCAACCTGCCCTGCGCTCGCCTTTCTCCCTCTGGCCTGCGCAGGGCCCGGGAGTGCGTCCAGACATACCCTCAGAGGTGTGCCTGGCCGCATTCGGAAGTTCAGCCCGCGGCGGTCGCAACACCTCAACCCCAACCTCGGGGCGGCCCGTGCACTGGCCAGCGCCGCTGGAGGCGGCGCTGAGGTGGGGGGATCGCCCCAGGCTTCAGTGGAGGAAAAGATACCGACTTCGCTCCGCGTTTCTTTCTGGGCCTCCTGGGAGGCCCTCGTCGCCACCGCTGGATTCGCCTCGAAGTTCTGGTCAGAACGCACCCCGGGAGAGGTCCGGGGAGTAGCGGCATCGGTACTTTTAGGTTTTTCCAAGGCTGCCCCAGTCGGCTTGTTGGAGCCTCCCGGGGCCATCTCTGGGGGCCGTCCGCGCGCAGCCCTGCTCTCTCGCCCGCTGCCTCCCCGCTCAGGTCCCCCCCGCCTCATCCGAGATCGGAGCCAGCAGCTCCCAGGCGATGTGCGGACTGGAGATGAATGCGGCGTGTCGGAAGCGATCTGACGTGTTTTCTTGTAAGCATGGAGTTCTCCTCCAGCCCCTCCCTCCGCCTCTTGCGTTGTCTGGGCCATCCTCCATTTCCTCCTCCTCCTCCTCCTCCTCCTCCTCCTCCTCCGTAACCTTGGAACGCCAAATGCTGGGCCGCTCCCGCCTCGATCGCTCAGAACCTGGCCGTCGCAGAGATCGGAGCCAACTACCCGATGCTCAAGGGCTCTATCTTCAAGGTCATGCTCCGCAAACTGCAGAACGAACAGCAAGCTCATCACCATCTGCGCCGTGCCCATGACCTTGCCCGCGCTGCTGCCCGCAAGCCTCGTGATGATGCGGATCCCGTTCACAAGCGTAAGTCGCCGCAATCCATCTACTCGCTCACGCTCCAGCGCCATCTCTACGACGACAACTTCGATCTGACGCTCGCCAAGAGGATCAAGGCCTGTTCCCGACGTCACCTACTGCCCCGCAGTCTGCTCCGCAAGATTCAGCAAGTCACCATCGCCCTCCGCCGATATTTCTTTATCTTCCTGTTACTCCCGATGATACGGACAGAGACAGGCGCGGCGCCTTCGACGAACTCGAGACGCTCACCGAGTCCGTGCACCACTGGGTGAGGAGCTTCATGCGTGGCCGCGCACGGTTGCGCCGCCGAACGGGCTCGGGCCGAGCCTCAGAGCGAAGCGCGCGGCCTTCACCACGTTGATGTGGGCGTGGTAGTCGATCGAGTCCACGGCGGTGCCGAGGGAGATCATGTCCCGGATGTTGTGGTAGACGCGGTATGCGATGGCCAGCCGCGCCAGCACGTGGTCGATGTGGTTGTCCGCGTCGCCGTCGACGGCGAAATTGATGCCATGAAGCCCCAGTTGGGCGAGAACACATTTATGAAGGCGACCACGTGGCAGAGATAAATGATGCCACATGTGCTTGCAGATCAGGTAGTGGGTGAACGCGTTTGGGTTGTGCGCGGGGGCACAGCCGAAGATGCAGCTGCGGCGAACTGGTTGTACATGGAGACGATGTGATGTGGCCCACCCGCCCGCCAGGGTTTTCATCGCTGGCCAAAATCGAGAGGGCGGTAGTTGTGCAACATGAGGTCGTAGCCGACGCCATGGGCTGCGCATGGAGAACGGGATCTGGAAGAGCATGGTCATGTCGTTGCTGTCTGCGTATTGGGTGGTGATGTCCTCGTTGAAGTCAGGAATTTGGTCGGAGCTGTCGTTCTGGAAGTCGGCGCCCAAAATCAA
>CAUYUJ010001115.1:85000-232500 GCA_963575745.1 Prorocentrum cordatum | reverse complement strand
CCAGCAAAAAAATGGGCTTCTCGGAGGTGGGACATCGACCAGTGCTCCACGCCATGAGCACCACTATGCCCTGACCGTGCATCTCCCCCTCTTCAGGCCGCGAGGCCTGATGCACCATTTACCAGCAACACCCCACGTGGCCCCAGTTGTAATGGAATCCTGCCCGCGCCTTCGCTGACAGCCGCGACGATCCTTCGTTTTCTTCCCGTTGTTCTGGCACGACACTGGGTTCTCAGGACGCAACAGTCACGTCGACTCGCGGACTGAAGTCCCAGGAAATGCGTTCTGGCACGGTTGAGGGTTCTCAGATGGCTGTCTTCCACTGTGGCACGTCCAGCAAGGAATGATATTCTCGTGGGGAATTATGAAAGAGGGAATATACGTGGTGGGTGTTTTGTAACATCGTCGATGCGTCGTGGGTTGACACCGGCCCTCTTCCTCCTCATCCTCCTCATCCTCCTCTTTCTCTTTCTCTCTCTCTCTCTCTCTTTTCCTTGCTTTCTCTCTCTCTCTCTCTCGGCGGGCTGGCTTGGAAGTATTGGGCGGAGCCCAGCACACTTGTTGTTTGGATGAAGATGGCGAGGAGGACAACGCGGAGGAGGAGGAGCAAAGCAACGTGAATGCAGGGCGAGGGGGGGCGCGAGGAGAGAAAGAGGGGGGAGGAGGTGAGAGGGTTGAGCAGGGGGAGGTTGGATGAGAAGGGGCAGTACGGCGAGAGGAGTTACAGTGGCCCTTCAATCCTTGTAATTCGTTTCGTTTTCTGGCGCAGTACTGGTTTGCAGTCGCGCAGAAAGAGGATGAGGAGGAGGAGGAGGAGGAACTTTTAAATTTCAAATTTAAGCCGCCCATCTCCCCAAGTTTAGGTCGTATGTTGAAAGCATCCCACATGTAGGCCGCCAATATCACACGTTTAGTTTGTCAAGCAAAAGGCATCCCTGCCGTGCAGGGCGCCATCGCATGCGCCAGCTCTTGTCAAAAAGTTGGTCATGTTCCTTGTCTTGTGTCCACCTTTACGCCCAAGAGGATGTTTCCTCTTTTCCTCGCCTCTTCGCCCGCGCACCCCCACTTCATGGACACGCACTTCGCCAAGCCGCTTATCGTGATCCTCTGCCTGTATCGCTTATGCTTCTCATGTGGCAGAGTGGAGAGATGCTACGACCGCTTGCTCACCCAGGTCTGCGCAACGGAAAACAATTGCGGGAATGCATATGGTAACGATGAGGAGGATGGGGACGGCACCCAAGAAGCTCTTGGGCCTGAGAACGGCTGGTGATCGCCACGAAAGGCACTGCATTTACCGCTAATGTCCGCGGTGCTGGGTGGAATGCACCGGCAGAGCACGCTGGCGACGGCCAGATGCCGAAGCCCGTGGACATCCATGCCCACTTCGCGCCGCACGTTCTCAGCCGCCGCAGGCGCACGTGTGATTTCGAGGAGCACTTATAGGTTTTTCTCCAGCCATCTGCACACCTGTTAAGGCTGCGGGTTGCACACAGACAACCCCCCCAGGTAGCCCTGGCTGGCCTCAACAGGCGCCCCGAGTAGTCCAGGGCGGTCTCAGCACCCGAACTCTGGGACGCCGCTGGAGGCGGCGCCGAGGTGTCGAGGCCGCTCCAGACTACTCGGGAGGCCTGCTGAGGCCAGCCAGGAGTACCTGTTGGGGGCTGTCGCTACGCAGCCCGAAGCTTTCCCATGCACATCCGTGGTCACCAGCGTCCAGCGTCCAGGTCCTCGCTCTGGACGTTCAGGTCAGAGGCTGCGATCGCCGCGCCGCGCAAGGCCGTCACCAGCACGGCCAGCCACGGGTCGCCCGCCGTGAGAGGTGTACCTGGTGGTGCGCTTCCTCTGCCGCAGGCCGGCGGCCAGCTCGGCCTACACGGGGGTGTGTTGGCAGGCTTGCTTTGCCTGCTTTGCTATTTACAATCGAAATGGTTCGCTGTAAGAAATGGCAAATGGTTTCGTTTGCCTTTCTCGGCTGAGCAATGGTCTGCAGTTGAAGACGGATTCCTTCTCGACGTCGCAAAATGAGCGTTACGGCGCCTCGCGCCCATTCCCGTAGTCAGGGCAGCTCTGCTGAGGCGGCGCCCTGAAGACCAGGGCCTCGATACTGACTCAGACGGCTGATAGATCCTCCAGGGGGGCCCTGTCGCGGACCATGGGCAGGTCTATAGCCGTCCCGCCTGTTGTCGACAAAGGTCCACTCGGATGGGCCCCCGTGGGAGGGAGTGTTGTCAGACTGTCGGACTTCTCTCCCCCGCCCGTTCCCCTCAGTGGCGTGCGATCCTCCTCCTCCTCCTCCTCCTCCTCCTTCTCCTCCTCTTCTTCCTCCTCTAGGTAGTACACCAGGCACGCTAGATCCCCACGGGCATAACCTGTTCCCCGATGGCCCTTGGGGGCCCGTGGTGCACCTCACAGAGTCGACCGTCGATTGGAACTGTGCCCCATAGGCATACATTCTCGCAGCATGCCTCGTCGGCTGTACTGCTGTAAGCGTGAACTCCCCCCACGACGGCACGCAGCCTCGCCCGGCCCCGTCGGCGCACCGCGATGGGGAGAGCATGCTACGCATGGAATGAATTCAATGAAAATCAATTGCAGTGGATCCGTGAGTGGATCAATCTTGATTGATGAGGCTATGATGCCTCTTTTGATTTTGAGCGGGCATGATGCCCGCTCGTGCCCACCCCGTCCCGTCTTCAGGGACTTCGCATCCCCCTATGATGGTAGGATGGGAAGACGGGCCGCCGCCCCTGGCACTGCACGTACGGTGCCAGGTTTGTGGGGATTTGGTTCGACCCCCGCAGTCCCAATGATGGAAACTGCGAGGGGTGTGAGACCTCATGGTGGTCCTCACTGGTAAGGCCTATGATGGTCCTCACCGGGGGGGGGGGGGGCAAGGGCGGACGTCCACCAACAACGGTCGTCGTGCTCATCTTCCATGAGGTCGAGGTGCTGCTCGCACTGCCTGTATCGCGGCTCCGATGGGGTGGAGACCAGGAGGAGGAGAAGGAAGAGGAGGACGACGACGACGAGAAAGTTGAGTTCCATGAACAAATTGAGCGCGAAGGCCTATGATGGTCCTTCTTCCCAAGACGAGCCTTGCTGATGGCCCCGAATTGGGTGCGAGGTGCCTATGATGGCCCCTCTGGTTGCCTATGATGGCGGCACTGGACGACCGGCAGGGGACTGAGTCCCGTTCACGGTCCATTAGGGGAGAGCATGCTACGCATGGAATGAATTCAATGAAAATCAATTGCAGTGGATCCGTGAGTGGATCAATCTTGATTGATGAGGCTATGATGCCTCTTTTGATTTTGAGCGGGCATGATGCCCGCTCGTGCCCACCCCGTCCCGTCTTCAGGGACTTCGCATCCCCCTATGATGGTAGGATGGGAAGACGGGCCGCCGCCCCTGGCACTGCACGTACGGTGCCAGGTTTGTGGGGATTTGGTTCGACCCCCGCAGTCCCAATGATGGAAACTGCGAGGGGTGTGAGACCTCATGGTGGTCCTCACTGGTTAGCCGCGGTGTGCGGTGTTAGCCGCGACGGGGGCCTTCGGCGCGCGGTGTGCGGTGTTAGCCGCGACGGGGGCCGATTTGATGTTGTCGGCGGGGTCGCGGCCCCAGTTCTTGTACGCGCAGAGTGTTGATCTGGAGCTGGGAGGCGCGAGATCTCCTCGGGAGGTCTTTGACATTCTCGCGCCCCCCGATCCTTCTCATGGGCTCACGTTCGGCCGCGACTGCCAGCATTCCTCGGCCCAGGCGCAGAGGAGTTGGTTGTGTAGTTCGTTCGCCCTGCTTTCTCGAGCGCGTCTCAGCCGCACCACTCCTTCCTTAGAGAGATCCTCCACCGCCAGTTCCTCCACACTCAGTGTTTGCTGCATTTGCTCGTCGCCGGAAGAGCCGTTGAGCCCAATATAGCAGGTAACAGGAATCAAGGGGGAGGGGGATTGAGGAGGAGGAGGAGGATGAGAGCGGAAGAGGTAGGTGATGATGTTGATGATGATGACGATGATGATGATGATGATGATGATGATGATGATGATGACGACGACGATGCTGATGATACCGATGATACTGATGATGATGAAGATGATGACGATGACGATGATGATGATGATGATAATGATGACGACGACGATGATGATGAAGAGTGATGATGATTAAGAATGATGATGATGATGATGATGATGATGGTGGTGATGATGCTGATGCTGATGATGATTATGCTGATTATGATTATTATGATAATGATGATGATGATGATGATGATGATGATGATGATGATGATGATGATGATGATGGTGATGGTGATGGTGATGGTGATGGTGATGGTGATGATGATGCTGCTGCTGATGCTGATGATGATGAGGAGGAGGAGGATAAGATGGAAGATGAGAAGGAGGAGGATCCGCAGCAGCAGCAGCAACACAAGCGAGGGGGATACGACGCTCATAGGAAGCGTCGTGCATAAGATCAAACACCCACAGGAGTAGGCGGAGAGGCAAGTCAGCCCCCCCGCATCACCAAGAGACCACCGCCCGCCCACCTAAGGATCACGGCGAGCGGTGAAAGGTGAGAGAAAGAAAGGCGGCGGCGGCGGTGGGGGCGGTCCTGGAAGTTGCCGAGGGAGGCTGTGGGCGCGCGGGCGCGCGGGCGCGCGCGCGACGCGCTCGCCGCTCCCCCTCGCTCCGACCGACCGCCGACCGCAGACGCCAACAGAACGGGGCCTCCCGCCCGAGGGCGAGCTCGCGGCACCGCCCCCGCACGTCGCCTCAGACGCGCTCCCCCCCCCCTCTGTCTTCGCTGTCCCTCTCGCCCGCCGCCTCCGCCGCCCCCCTCGTTCAGAGGAGGGAACGGTATCCATACCGCTACCCTTCCCTCGTTTTCCCCTTTCGGGGCCTCCTGGGAGGCCCTCGTCGCCACCGCTGGACTGGTCTCGAAATCTTGGTCAGAGCGCACCCTGGGAGAGGTCCGGGGAGTAGCGGTGTCGTTAGCTTTTGGTTTCCCCGCTCGTCATTGTTTTTCCTTTGCGTCGCGTCCCCATCCGTGTTCCCGTCATACTCTCCCTTTATCTCCTCCTCCCAGCCCCCTCCCCCCTGCTGCTCTCCTTCTCCTCCGCTGTTCGCAACCGCGCTGCAAGGGCGCGGCGAGGGGGTGCGGCAGGATTGCTACGAATTGGATCGCGATTATGATGGTCTTCAAGCCGTGCTTTCCCCATCCCGTGAAGGCCCGCGTGCAGGATGTTTCTGATGTGCATTGCCAATCAGGTAGCAGCATGTCTCGCACATGATTCCCCTACCCAGTTCTTATCCAGCTGCCTGCGGCAATCCCCGCCAGTGTCCCAGCGCAACACATGAGATCCATTCGGAGCGGTCGCACTGCCCTCCCCCGACAGGTTCGGGCAGAGCCACTTTGGGGCACTTTGGGATGCGGCACCGCAATGTGGCCGTGGCGTTTCACTGTTATTGCGTCGGGGCCTCTTGGGGAGGCAGTTTGGGGTGCCGTTGTGGAGGGCCTGTTTGGGGGCCTTTCCCAGGCATGCTCGCGTCGTGGAAAAATCAAGGCGGAAGATGCTCTGCAGTTTTCGGGCTCTGGGGGCCCGCGGCGAACCCCGAGATAAGTCAAACAGCGATTCGGGATGAAAAATGAGACTTGGGGAAATGGTCGGCTTCTGGGTGACCGCGTATGTAAGGCATCGCATTCTGGGTTTGGGGCCGGTGGGGGGCCTTTCGGGGAACTAGGGGTAGTCTTCCAGCTCCCTGGTTCGGCCGGGTTTTCCAGAAGTGGCCTGGTAGAGTCACCGTGGGGCATTCTGGCCGTGTGTTGGGGCCGTCTTGGGGATCTCGTGGGGCGATCTTGTGCTACATTGGTTGGCCATTGAGCCATCTTGGAACCGTCTTTGCGAACCGCCACGTTGTGTGGGCTCGCTGGGGCCGTCTCGGTGGGCCCTGGAGCATTGTCAAGGCCATCTCGGGCAGAAGCGCGTGGGAAGCAAACGCGCGTTGGACAGCGTCGAGTGTTTCGATTTAGTTGGTCTCTCTGTGGTGTGCCGAAGATACCCTTCGTTCCTTCGGCGCCCCTAGGGGCCTTCTTGGAGTCTCGTGGGGCCTCTTGCGAGCACCGCGAGAACTGGGAGGTGGTTGAGCAGTCTTGCCCTGGTCTTGGCGCGCACTGCAGCCATGTTTGGGCGGGCTTGGGCCGACCTGGGGCTGTCTTGAAGTCGAAAAGGCAGTGGCGGAACGGAATGTGATTTAGCGTTGTTGCTTGACGCGGCTCTTGCGAGGGAAGTTGCCCGTGGAAAACTTCAACGGTCCTAGCAGGACGCAAACCGGCATCCGAACCCGCCTCAACGTGCGGATGAACCAGTGGCGCCGGGTCTTGCACCAAATTTAACAGTATCTGCAGGATGCATTGGGACATAGGGACCCAGGACGTAATCAGTCTGTCGACCATGTTGGTCAGTCGGATACGAGCGTCTTGATCGTGTGCAGCTGGGCGTGAGAGCGCAAATAGTGATCAGTTTTTCCTTCCGAAGCCTAGCATGCGAGTGCGCACGTGATAACGTATGTCACCGCGCCGTTTGTTCCGACGCGTACCCTTCCCTCTTGGGGAGGGGCGCCGCGAGCATCAGGGCAAACGCCGCCTCGGGCGCGGTGGGCTTCCCGTGGGGTTTGCCGCGGTGCCGGCCTCGCCTAATTACGTGGGGCGCGGGACGCAGGACTTGCCGTGGGTTTGCCGTGGTGTCGGCGTCGTCCGCTTGGGCGCGTTCAGAACAAACGGCGCAGCCATACATGTGTGTATATAAGGATGTGAGTATACACATATATGCATTACATATGTGTAGATGTGCATGATACATGTATGTGTATACGCGCATAGTATGTATATATATATATATATATATATATGAAAGAGCGTGTTCTACCGCTGCTGGCGGAAAACCGGGGGGGGTCACTACCGGTTCGAACCCCTCCCCCCCCCCCTCCGGAAAACCGGGGGGGGTCACTACCGGTTCGAACCCTCCCCCCCCCCCCGCTCATCATGAAAAGGGGGGGGGGTCACTACCGGTTCGAACCCCCCCCCCCCCCTCCAAAACCCACTACCGGTTCGAAAACCGAGTGGGGGTGCGGACAGTGGTGGGGACGGTGTTGGTGGGGACAGTGGTGAGGGGACAGCGGGACAGTGGTGGGGACAGTGGGGGGACAGTGGGACAGTGGTGGGGACGGTAGTGGTGGGGACAGTGGTGGGGACAACAGTGGGACAGCGGTGGGAACAGTGGTGGGGACAGTGGGACAGGGGGGGACAGTGGACAGTGGTGGTGACGGTGGTGGTGGGGACAGTGGTGTGGGGACAATGGGAATGAGGTGGAAACAGTGGGACAGTGGAGGGTACAATGGTGGTGGGGACAGTGGTGAAGGCGGTGGCGAGGACGGCGGTGGGACAATGGGACAGAGGTACAGTGGGGACAGTGGTGGGGACAGTGGGGACAGTGGTGGGAACAGTGGGACAGCTCAGTGGGACAGCGGAGGAGTCAGTGGGGGACAGTGGGGATAGTCGGGCAGTGGTTGGGGCCGTGGAGACAGTGGGGAGAGTGGAACCGTGGTGGGAACAGTTCTGGGGACAGCGGGGACAGTGCGACAGTGGTGGGGCCACTGGTGGGGACAGTAGGGGCGGTGGTGGAACCAGTGGGGACAGCGGTGGTGAGGACAGTGGTGCTGGGAACACCAGTGGGGGATGTGATGCGGACGGTGGTGGGGACCGGGAGTCGTTTGCTGGCGGTGAGTAGGGGGGGGGGGGGGGGGGGGGGTGCGAACCGGTAGTGGCCCCCCCGGTTTTCCGGATCCGGATAGAGGGGGGGGGGGGGGGGGGAGGGGTTCGAACCGGTAGTGACCCCCCTCGGTTTTTCGAGCGGGGGGGGGGGGGGGGGGGGTCAGGGGAGAGGGGGGGTTTGCCGGGGAGAGGGGGGGGGGGGGGGGGGGGTTCCGGCAGGGGGGGGGGGAATTTCGGAGGGGGGGGGGGGGGAGACCCCCGGGTTCCGGAGGAAAAGGTTGGCAATTTTCCACAGTAAAGCGGCGGTGGATCACGCTCTCTCATATATATACATACACATATATAAACAAATATAGTTCATGCAGCTTGCACGTTGCAGGTAAGAAAGATTTACCCCAAGGGGGGCACGATCGAAGACGAAGAGGGTGGGTATCGAGGGTTCGGGATATACATGTTGAGTGGCCCGCGAGCAGATAAGAACGGACAGTCTTCAACTGATTGTTGTTGTTGTAGGTTGTAAATGTAGTTGTTGTTGATGTTGTTGCTGTTGTTGAATATTATTATCGAAGGAGGACTGGTTGTTGACCTCTGGAAACGGTTGCGCGCGCTGTCGCCTCGACGCAGGCTGCATTTTCTCTGAAAACGAGGCTCCCGCTCGAGCGTTGGATTGAGCCTAAATGTGGGCCCTTGGAGGCCCAGCTACGACAACAACGGCTCCCGCCCGATACTTCCTGTCGCAATTTACTTCGAGACACCCTGGCCAGAGAGGCCCCCGAACTCAGGAACGGCGCTCTCGCTCGAGACTTCCTGGCAATTCAATGAAGTTGGCGGAGGCCCAGCCACGACGACAAGGGCTCCTGCTCGATATTTCCTCACGATTTACTCCGAGAGCCCCTGGCCAAGAAGGCCCCCGAACTCAGGAACGGCGCTCTCGCTCGAGACTTTCCCGTAATTCAGGCAAGTTGGTGGAGGCCCGGACACGGCGACAAGGGCTCCCGTTCGATATTTCTCCATAGTTCTTCCGAGAGCCCCCGGCCAGAGAGGCCCCCGAACTCAGGAACGGCGCTCTCGCTCGAGACTTCTTCGCATATCCGTCAGTGGCCGACAAGGAAGAGATTCCCCCCGAAAGGGGGTGCAATCGAAGACGAAGTGGGCGCGTATCGAGGGTTGGGATATACGGAATGCAAGACACGCGTACCAGTAGGAGCGAACAGTTTTAAAATGATTGTTGTTGTTGTTGGTGATGGTGTTGTTGTTATTATTCTTGCTGTAGTCGTCCTCGCCCGCGACCCACCCGCGACCCACCCCGCGACCCAGTCATGACCCAGCTGCAATTCACCCGCGACCCACCCGCGGCCTACCCCGCGCCTGCCTCCACACCCTTATCCACAATTGCGGGGGGTGCTACACATATACCTGGCGACAGGGTCAGGTGCCCCAGCCCAGGTTGTCAGAGCCACACGGCCATCGCGATGCAAGGCAAGGCATTTGGGCCACCCAAGCCAACTGGTATTGCACGGGCCCGTTCGCGCAAAGGATGGCAATTTCACGGGCCCCTTGGCGCCCAGATTGTCGGAACGTCTCAGGTAGAATTGCCGCTTCGGGGAGAATCTATCTTTCTTCTCAGAGCCTCATGGCCATCACGGTGTAGCAGGCATACCGTGCAAACCGCCCAAAGGGGAGCCGCCGTGTGGATTGTACGGGCCCGTTCGCGTCCTGATTGTCGGGACGTCTCAAGCAGAATCCCCGTTTTGGGGGTAGAGGTTTTCTCCAGAGTTTCATGATCATCGCGAAGTAGCAGGCAGGGCACTCGGGCTCCCCAACGGGGAGTCGCCAGGAGGTACTGCACGGGCCCGTTCGCGCCCAGACTGCGGGGGCGTCCAGGGCAGAATGGCTAAATCGAAGGGGGGGGAAGCGCGTCTCTTGTCAGAGCCACGCGATCACCGCGATGCAGCAGGGATGGCATTTAGGCCACCCACCCTGGAGTCGCCAAGGGTAATGCACGGGCCTCTTGTCGCCCAGATTGTCGAGACGTCTCAGGTAGAACGGTAGTTTTTTGGGGATGGGAGTGGAAAGAGCGTTTTGGCAGACCCACAATCAGAAAAGAGGGGCTTTTCTAACGAACCCCCCCCCCGCCCCTTCAAGAGGGTACGTTTGACGTAGCACCCCGCAGATGCGGATAAGAGTGAGGGGGCGGTGGGGACGTCGGCAGTCTGCGAGACTCCGGGGAAGCCCGCCGCAAGCGCCAAAGTTTCACAAATTATACAAAATGCCCGCCGCAGACGCCGATTTTTTCTTCAAACCAATGTGGATCGGTCGCGGGTGGGTCGCGGCTGGGTCGCGGGGTGGGTCGAAGGTGTCGCGGGTAGGTCGCGGATGGATCGCGGGGTGGGTCGCGGGTTGGTCGCGGGGTGGGTCGCGGGGTGGGTCGCGGGGTGGGTCGCGGGGTGGGTCGCGGGTGGGTCGCGGGTTTGGGTTGCGGGTGGGTCGCGGGGTGGGTCGCGGGGGGGACGACGACAACAAACAACAACGACAACGACAGTAACAACAACAACCATTCCAAGGCTGTGCGCTCTTACTTGCCCGCGTGTTATTCAAAACGAGTTCCCCACACCCTTGATACCCGCCCCTTTTGTCTTCGATCACACCCTCTTTGGGGGGATTATTTCTCTTTGCTGGGGGCGGCGGGCGGCGGCGGGCTTCGACAGGCGGGCAAACCTGAACGGGCGGACAATCTTTCGTGGGCGTACATGTGCCCGCCATTGGCATTGGTGTGGGCCCTGCAAAAAGAGGAGGGGGAGCACGAGGGATAGTGGGAGGAAGGGAGGGGGGAGGGACGAAGGAAGAGGGAACACGCCAGGAGAGAAGGAGCGAAGAGGGGGGCGGTTGATTTGAGGCAGAGAGAGAGAGAGAGAGAGAGAGAGAGAGAGCGAGAGAGAGAGAGAGAGAGAGCGAGGGAGAGAGAGAGAGAAACAAAAAAAAAATAACAAAAAAAAAACATACAAGAGATCTACATAATGAGAGAGATAGAGAGAGGGAGCGAGAGAGAGAAAGAGAGAGCGAAAGAAAGAGGGAGGGAGGAGGCAGGAGAGGGGAGGGAGAAGGGAGGAGGGAAAGGAGGGAGAGGGGATAGGGCAGAGAGGCATAAGGATGAGGGAAGAGTGGAGGGAGAGATAAGGGAGGAAAGGAGGGAGGAGGGAGGAGAGAGAGGGAGGAGGAGCAGGAGGGTAGGAGCGTGAACGTTCGAGGAAGACCTATGCGAAAGCGCCGTTCCTGAAGGAAGTCTCGGGCGGGGGCCCACGACGGGCGGGCGATCCCCTGACGGGCGGGTCGGGTGGGTGGGACATTCAAGCGGTATGCCTGAGTATGGCGAGAGCGCGATTACTAAGTAAATTGTAGAGGCGTCCTTGGCGCAGTGTGTTTCCTGAGCGTCGGAAGCGCGATTTCTTAATACATTGCACGGAAGTCACAGGCGAGAGCGCAATTCCTGAATCAAATGTGAAAGGTTCTCTGGCGGGAGCGGGAGTCCGGATTAAATTGTGAGGAAGTCTTGATCCAATGGCGAGCAAATCTGAAGCGGGAGCGCCGTTCCTGAGTACATTGTGAGGAAGTCTCAGATGGGAGCGGAGGTCCTGAGTAAATTGCGTGGAAGTCACAGGCGGGAGCACCGATCCTGAGAAAATTGTGAGGAAATTTCAGGAGCGGGGGTCCTGAGTAAATTTGGAGGAAGTCTGAAGCGGGAGCCGTTGTCGTTGTTGTAATCCGGGGTGCCAGGGGCCCAGTTTGAACACCAAAAATTTCCCTGTCAACAAACAGGGTGTGAGCGTTGAGGGGCACACTTTGATGGAGAAACACAGCATGGACCGGTGAAGGGGGATTAACAATAATTACTCTTCACAAGTGACAGCTCAACAATCATTCTAAGGCTGTTCGCTTTTACTTGCCTGCTTGTCATTCAAAACGAGTTCCCCACCCTCGATACCCGCCCCTTTTGTCTTCGATCACTCCCCCTTTGGGGGATTCTTTCTCTTTGCGGGGGGCGGCGGGCTTCGACAGGCGGGCAAACCTGAACGGGCGGACAATCTTTCGTGGGCGTACATGTGCCCGCCATTGGCATTGGTGTGGGCCCTGCAAAAAGAGGAGGGGGAGCACGAGGGATAGTGGGAGGAAGGGAGGGGGGAGGGACGAAGGAAGAGGGAAAACGCCAGGAGAGAAGGAGCGAAGAGGGGGGCGGTTGATTTGAGGCAGAACGAGAGAGAGAGAGAGAGAAATACACACAAGAGAGGTAGAGAAAGAGAAAGAGAGAGAAAGAGAGAGAAAGAGAGAGAGACACACACAGACAGAGAAGGGAGACATATAAAGAAAGAGGGAGGGAGGAGGCAGGAGAGGGGAGGGAAAAGGGAGGAGGGAAAGGAGGGAAAGGGAATAGAGGATAGAGGTATAAGGACGAGGCAAGAGAGGAAGGAGAGAGAAGGGAAGAGAGGAGGGAGGAGGGAGAGGGAGGAGGAGCAGGAAGGTAGGAGCGTGAACGTTCGAGGAAGACCTATGCGAAAACGCCGTTCCTGAAGGAAGTCTCTGGCGGGAGCCCGCGACGGGCGGGCGATCCCCTGACGGGCGTGTCGGGTGGGTGGGACATTCAAGCGGTATGCCTGAGTATGGCGAGAGCGCGATTACTAAGTACATTGTAACGCGCAGCGTGTTTCCTGAGCGCCGCAAGCGCGATTTCTGAATACATTGCATGGAAGTCACAGGCGAGGGCGCAATTCCTGAATCACATGTGAAAGGCTCTTTGGCGGGAGCGGGGGTCTTGATTAAATTACGAGGAAGCCTTGACTCAATCGCAAGGAAGTCTCAAGCGGGAGCGCCGTTCCTGAGTACATTGTGAGGAAGTCTCAGATGGGAGCGGGGGTCCTGAGTAAATTGCGAGGAAGTCACAGGCGGGAGCACCGATCCTGAGTAAATTGTGAGGAAGTCTTAGGAGCGGGGGTCCTGAGTAAATTTGGAGGACGTCTTAGGCGGGAACCGTTCTTGTTGTAATCCGGGGGACCAGGGGCACAGTTTGAGCACCAAGATTTTCCCTGTCAAAAAAACAGGGTGCGAGCGTCGAGGGGCACACTTTAATTGAGAAAAACAGCATGCACCGGTGAGGGAGGACCAACAATAGTTATTGCGAATGCCTTGCGGCTGGTGCCGCCGACCCTAAGAACGACGAAGATGAAAACGAGGGGGCGCAGCGGGAGGAGGATGAATGGGAGGTGGAGGAAGGGTGGAGGAGGTGGATGAGGGAGGAGGAGGGGGGGGAGAAGGATGTGGAGGAGAAACAAGACGAGGAGAAGGAGGCAGACGAGAGCAGGAGGAGAGGGAGCAGAGAGGGGGGGAGGAGGAGGAGGAGGAGGAGGAGGAGGAGGAGGAGGAGGAGGAGGAGGAGGAGGAGGAGGAGGAACAAGAAGAAAAATAAGAAGAAAAAGAGGAGGAGGCCAGAGGCTTTCTTGGGACAGCCTCGGGCTCTCTTGAGGCCGTCTTGGGCCGTCCAGGGCTCCTCTTGCGCCGTCTCGATGCACTCTTGGAGGCCTCCTGGGCGGTTTGGGGCTCTCCTGGGCTGTCTTGGGGCAGTTTTGGGGCCCCTTGGGAGCCTCTTGGGGCCTCTTGGGGCTTCTTCGGGGCCTCTTAGGGGCCTCTTGGGGCTGAGAGCTCGAAATGTCCGTTCGGCCCCCCCGTCTGGGTACTCTCCTGGAGCGGTCTTGGGGGCCTCTTGGGCCGTCTTGGAGGGGCCTCTTGGGCCATCTCGGGGCGATTTTGGGGGCCGTCTTGGCGAGTCGGGAAGCGGAAGAGGCAAAAACGCCCAAATCATTCAAAAACGTATTGGAAATCCATGAATTTGACCTTCTGGGGCTCTCGTGGAAAAGCTCCTGGAGGCCTCTTGGGGTGCTTTGCAGGCCTCTTGGGCCCTCTGGAGGCCGTCAAGGCGTCTTGGACAGATCGATCGGCGATTCGGGGTTCTCTTGGGATGTCTTTGGTTGGCCCGTCTTGGGGCTTTTCTGGGCTCCGGGATTCCCAAGGGGGAGGGGTATCTGACCCCCCCTCCTCCCCGGGACCCCTCCCCCCCCCGCCCCCTGGCGGGGGAGGGATCGAAGGGAAGGGGCTTCCCTTCGACTCAATTACGACGTTGCTCAACTTTGCTTTGGCTGGCGCGCTGAGGAGGTCCCTGGGAAAGGGGTGAGCTTCGACGGGCCCAGGGAAAGGGGGGAGGCAGGGAAAGGGGACGACAGAGACGACGACCAACGAATGACGGAGATGAGGACACGACACGCCGACAGGTTCGGCGGATTCTTCAGAAATGAGAGTTCAACTACACCAACAACGACGACAACGACAACCATAATACTAACAACAAACATTATAAGGCTGTTCGCTCGTACTTGCCCGCGTGTCATTCAAAACGAGTTTCCCACACCCTTGATACCCGCCCCTTTTGTCCTCGATCACACCCCCTTTGGGGGATTCTTTCTCTTTGCGGGGGGCGGCGGGCTTAGACAGGCGGGCAAACCTGAACGGGCGGACAATCCTTCGTGGGCGTACATGTGCCCGCCATTGGCATTGGTGTGGGCCGTGCAAAAAGAGGAGGGGGAACACGAGGGATATTGGGAGGAAGGGAGGGGAGGGACGAAGGAATAGGGAAAACGCCAGGAGAGAAGGAGCGACGAGGGGGGGCGGTTGATTAAAGGCAGAGAGAGAGAGAGAGAGAAATACATGTAAGAGAGTTAGAGAAAGAGAGAGAGAGGGGGAGAGAGAGAGAGAGAGAGAGAGAGAGAGAGAAAAATAAAGAAAGAGGGAGGGAGGACGCAGAAGAGGGGAGGGAGAAGGGAGGAGGGAGAGGAGGGAGAGGGGTTAGAGCAGAGAGGCATGAGGATCATCATGAGGATGAGGGAAGAGAGGTGGGAGAGAGAAGGGAGGAGAGGAAGGAGGAGTGAGGAGGGAGAGGGAGGAGGAGCAGGAAGGTAAGAACGTGAACGTTCGAGGAAGTCCTAGGCGAAAGCGCCGTTCCTGAAGAAAGTTTCGGGCGGGAGCCCACGACGGGCGGGCGATCCCCTGATGGGCGGGTCGGGCGGGTGGGACATTCAAGCGGGATGATTGAGTATGGCGAGAGCGCGATTACTAAGTAAATTGTAACGGCGTCCGTGGCGCAGCGTGTTTCCTGAGCGCCGAAAACGCAATTTCTGAATACATCGCATGGACGTCACAGGCGAGGGCGCAATTCCTGAATCAAATGTGAAGGGTTCTCTGGCGGGAGCGGGGGTTTTGATTAAATTGCGAGGAAGCCTTGATTCAATTGCGAGGAAGTCTCAAGCGGGAGCGCCGTTCCTGAGTAACTTGTGAGGAAGTCTGAGATGGGAGGGGGTGTCCGGAGTAAATGGCGAGGAAGTCACAGGCGGGAGCACCGATCTTGAGTAAATTGTGAGGAAGTCTCCGGAGCGGGGATCTTGAATAAATTTGGAGGAAGTCTTAGGCGGGAGCCGTTCTTGTTGTAATCCGGGGGGCCAGGGGCACAGTTTGAGCACCAAGATTTCCCTGTTAAGAAACAGTGTGCAAGCGTCGAGGGGTACACTTTGACTGAGAAAAAACGGCATGCACCGGTGAGGGGGGATTAACAAGAATTGTTCTTCAGAAGTGAGAGTTCAACAACAATCACTTTACCCTCATGCGCGATGCTTCCACACGAAGCATGCGACCATCATGATAGCCATCCACATCATGGGGGACTCTTGTTCTATACCGGGGTCCGTTATTCCCATTCCCAGTTCTCCCGCCCAACGAGGTCTTGCAAGCCTCCTCCGAGGAATTTCAACATATCCCGCCTCGAAAACACATGCCCGCGCCTTGCTGCGCCGATGCGAGACCGCCAGTGGAACCCCAGCGAAGGGTAAAGCACAAGGATGTATCGAACAACAGGATCGCCTTGTTGGGGATGGGGATTGTCGGCGGTGAGGCAAGGACCTGGCCCTGAATAGAAAGGGAGGAAGTCTCGAGCAGGGCTGCTGTTATTGGTGGGAGCGGCGCCGATCCTGAAGAGAGTAGGGCGCTAGTCCAGCGTAGAACAAAACGAAGTATCGAGCGGGAGCGCTGGTTTCGTTGGGACGGCGGCTTCGCGGCGGCGAGGAGGAACACCGCCTTGAGAAAGAAAAGAGGGAGCATCGAGCTGGAGCAGTGGTTTTGTCGGGACGGAGGCTGTCGGCGGCGAGGAACGGCACCGTCCCGAGGAAAAACAAAGGAAATCTCGAGCGGGAGTGTTGTTCTTGTTGGGAGCGGCGCCAATTCAAAAGAGAGTGGGGCGCCAATCCAGCGTAAAACGGAAGGAAGTCTCGGGGGGGCATGGTGGTTTTGTTGGGGTTGCGGCTTTCGGCGGCGAGGAGGAACACCGCCTTGAGTAAGGATGGAAGAAGCATCGAGCGGGAGCCGTGGTTTTGTCGGGACTGGGGTTGTCGGCGGCGAAGAAAAGCACCGTCTTCAGGAAAAAGGGAGGACGCCTGGAGCGGGAGCGTTGTTTTTGCTGGGGGCGGCCCCGATGAGAGAAAGACTAGCGCGCCAGCCCAAGGTAAGACGGGAGGAAGTCTCGAGCGGGAGCGTTGGCTTTGTTAGAACGGCGGCGTTCGGCGGCGAGCAATAACACCAGCCCTGAGTCAATAAAAAGGAGGAAGTCTCGCGCGGGAGCGTTGTTGTTGTTGGGGGGCTGGTTTTGGCGGCCCCCCAAACCGCTCGAGCGTGACCCTCATTTTCAATGAAGATGTAGCCGGCGCCTCGGCGAGAGCGCCAGGGCGCCTGTAAGGGGTCCAACAATAATGAATTAATGTTCGACAACAGCACCACCACCAACAACAACAGCAACACCACCAACAACAACGACAGCAACAGCAACAACAACAAACATTTTAATAATGTTCGTTCCTACCTGCTCACGTGCTCATCAATACGTGTATCCCAAACCCTCGCTACCCGCCCTCGTCGTCTTCGATCGTCCCCCCTTGGGGCATATCTTCCTTACTTGCCTCGTGTATTTAGCGCAGCCCCTAAAACAAGGGAAGAGAGGATGCGTGGAAGGGGGGGGGGGAATAATGGATCACGAGCGAAATTAGCAGGAGGGGGGCAAGGAACAGAAAACAAGTGGAAGAACCAGACGGGCAGATCGGGTGGGCAGACCCATGGCGGGCGGGTCGGGAAGGCGGGCCCAGGCGACGAGGTCGAGCAGGCGGGTTGCTGAAGCGTGGGTCCGCGATTCTTAAATCGTGAGGAAAGCCAGCGTGGGCCACGAAGGGCATACAATCTGAGGCCACAGAGGGCAGCGACGGGGCCGCTGAGGGCAGCACCGGGGCCGCGAAGGGCAGCGAGAGGGCCATAAGGGGCGACAGCGGGGCCACGGAGGGAATGCATATGGGGCCACGACGGGCGCGTGCGAGCGGGGGCCATGAAGGGCATATAATGCGAAGCCACAAAGGGCAGCGACGGAACCCCTGAGGGCAACAACGGGGCCACGAAGGGCAGCGAGCGAAGGCGACCGCGGAACCAGTTCGGGCAGCGAGGGGCATCAAAGGCAGGCGATTGGCAGCGAGCGGCGACTGCAGTCATTAACGGGCTGGTCGGGCGGGCAGGCCCCGACGGGCGGGTCGAGCGGGCGGGTCGTTGAAGCGTGAGTCCTGCTTGAACCGCCCGCCAGGCAGTATGTAGCGGGAGCGCGATTCTTGAGTGTCGAGGACCTGCATCTGAATAAATTGTGAAGAGATATCAAGCGAATTGGTTCGGTGGTGAGTTGCGAGGAAGTCCCAAGCGAGAACGCGATTCTGCAATACGTTGTTACGAAGTATCAAGCAGGAGCCGCGATTCGGTGGTAAATTGCCAGGAAATCCAAAGCGAGAGCGCGATTCTCCAATACACTGTGAGGAAGTACCAGGCGGGAGCCGCTGTTGTTGTAAACCGGGGGCCAACGACACAGTTTGAGCTTCAAGACTTTCCGTGATAAAATCCCGTAGCCATTTTGGCTCAAGTGGCCAAATATCGAGGCAGCTGGCCAGGTCAGCTCGGGCCTGTCTTCAGGCTCGGCCCTCGACGCAAGGGCTTGGGGGCAGGCCCTTTTGGCACAACCTCATCCAGTGTCACTTTCGCAAGTTGGCAGTTCAGAGTCACCCGCGCAGCCATGGGAGATGCCGCGCCTGAGTGGTTCTCGGCCTTCGTCGCAGGACAGTTCGCTGCATTGACGAAGACGGTCACCGACACGAACAGCCAGCTGACGGGCCAGATCAAACAACTGGACGGACGGATGGCTGCATTCGACATCAAAGTACAGCAGGTGGAGATACGTATCCAGGCTTCAGAAGAAGCTATGAAGACAGCATCAATGACAGCCTCTTGCACGCTTGGCACAGACAGGACGAAGCGGGCTAGAGTGGGCATGACAGCTGGGACAGACACCATCGATTCATGTAGAATGTGGGCGAGTGGATATCCACGTGCTTTTCTTGCTGCTACGAGACAGACGACCTGGCAGCAGCTCCAACAAGGAGCACCGAGCCACCTCATGGACGACACCGCAGCGCAGTTTGCAAAAACGAGTCAAAATTTCTCCATCCACTTCAAGAATGAGGACACGGCCAAGAAATTCAAACAATGGCTCATCCAGCAGCAGCTCCAATGGAAGGATGCTCGAGACGGATCATGTCATGCTCTACGCATTCGCACCGACCTCCCAGATGACGTCCGTCATCGACAGAGACGCATGTCACATTAATGGGCGCCGATCGTTCAGTTCTTGAGGAATAGCGACAAGTACCAAGCCGACTACAGAGATCGGCGCAAACGGGTTCCGCAACGAGTTCTTCATCCGCGCATCCGATGACTTATTCATCTGGGCAAAAGGTGAACAGGGCGGGCTGGTGCTCAAGCCCAACACTAGCGACCTCGCCTTCCGGGGTAGTCCCGTAGACCGGATGCAGCGGTGCATTGACGGATGTGGCAGTGCACGCGGATGGTCTCCGACGCCAGCTTCCTCGGCGGCGCGCTGCGCGGGGGCGACAGCGGACATTGCCGCAAACGCGAACTCGCAGATCGCATGCTCATCTTCTTCCTGCTCCATTTCTCCCTGCTCTTCTGACGCTGTTCGCGACCTGGCTAGCCAGCCAGACGATCCCCATTTTTCGCAGCCGCTGCCGCCCCTGACTGTTCCCGACTGGCCCTGTGTCCAGCATGCAGTGCGCCGGCAGTTTTTTTCCCCCCGCCTCCTCACTTGACTTCGTTTCCTGGAGTGCGCCTGGTCTCTCCGGCTCGGCGCGGGCCCGTCGTCAGACGAATGCTCCGATTAGATGCAAGAAATTCTTCTGGCTCTGTAAGCGCCAAAAAGTTGTCTGTGTCCAGGGGGCTCACGGGATTATCGCCGACGCCAACTGTTTCCGACAAGAATTTCGACATGCGAATGTAGGTTGCGCTATGTTTCAGGACTCCACCAGGGCTGGATGGCTCGTCACTTTCATCGCTGCTGATCTTGCGCAGCAGTTCCATACCATTCAACGCCATGTGATTCAGGAAGGCAGGATGCTAATGAGTGTCATGTTGGGAGGGGGGGGGGGGCAAAGGGAACATGGCTATCATGAATGTCCATATTCCGAACGCGTGCGAATCGCTAGCAGTATATGCATGCAGCTTTGACGAGCTAGTCGAGGTTTCACCGCCTGCCGAGCAGTGTTTTTTCGATTATCTTGGGGGGCTGGAATTCTACCTTGGAGGGGGAAGGGGGGATGTGTCCTGACGGGGCGGGTTGATCCCGAGGTGACACGCGTTTCCACGCGCTCTTCAACCAGAAGTGCTCGGACTGGATTGAATTCTTTCAAGCAGATGACACTCGTCGGGAGTTGAGGGGCGGGAACATTGCCCGCGCTGCGCGTTTAGACCGCGTCTACTCCAACATCCCAGCGGCGGTCGCTGCTGACCTCGCTAGTCGTGCTTCAGTTATAGGTAAGCTCTGTCAGGCCCGTGTCTCTGGTCATATCCCAGCGTTGGTCGCACGCGCACTTTCAAGCCCCCCGCCGGCCTGAATAGCGGGGCCCCCGACTGGATTAGCAAGAACGAAGTCTATCAAGAACTACGTGACACGGAGCTTAACAACAAAGCCGAGGAGCTTCATCCACTAAATGTTGTTGATGCTCTGAAGGCTGCTAAAGGCTATCATGTGCCCAGTGGTCAAGCGCGCGCGGCAAATCATTTCCAATCAAGTTGCCTCGACTCTCATTTTGAAGCATCACTGGCGCGTGGTAGCCCTGAGGGGGATACGCGCGCAGCAGGACCACCTGGCGTGCAAGGTTGTCAGCTGTTATCCCGAGCGTCAGAGGTTCTTTGACTGCCAGACCCTGCTCTGTCGCGACCGCCATGGCTTTGCGAATTGGCGCAGGAGGTTTGCTTCGAGATTTCGATTGAGGAGGAGGAGGAGATTGAGAACGATAACGCATGAACGATGATGCCAAAAAAGCTGCACTAGCCAAATTACGGAGGAAGATGGAGCTTTGGGGGAAATTCAGCAGGCGGACCTATCTCACTGCCGTACTAGACGCTAGCGGAAGCCCGTGTACTACACTCGAGCAGTCGACCAACGTGCTTGCTGAATATTTTTTTTCGCCAGCTACGGAAGGTCGTTCCAGGTGGGCGGAAATTCTGAGACATGTCCAGATGGTTCCCGAGGACCCCGAGGTTTCCTGGCAGGTTGAATATTGTATTTTTTTTGGAACATATACGACACTGCCGTAACTCGATGCCTGGACCAGACGGTATTCCATATGCGCGCTTGCGAATTGGAGTTGCGCCGAGATGCCTCTGCAATTTTTATGTTGGGATTGCCGATGGAAGCGTCCCAGAACTGCCTGACGATATGGGAGGGCTATTGGTGGTTTTCCGACCTAAGAGTGAGCAGGGGGGGGGGGGGGGGGGCGGGGCAGGGGGCATTCTTCGGGGTGCAGCATGCACGCGCCCGCTCTCCATGTCCAACACCGATGCGAAGATCCTCTCTGCAGTGTTCTGCCACCCATTGAATGAGTTCTCTACAGTGACTGTTGCACCCCTCCAGAAGTGCGCTGAAGGTAGACAACTGCTCGCGGATGTAGCGCAGGCAGAAAAATGGGGGCTGCAACAAGAGTTGATCGCACATGACTCGGCTGCCATCCTCTCGACTGATTTCCCCGCTGCTTCCCCGTCGCTTCTGCGTGTTTGGATGGTTGCCGTGCTCAATGCTATGAATGCCCCCTCCTTCATCGCTAACGTCTACATCGTGCTCTATAAGAATAACCAGGGCGCGGTAACTCTTGGCGGGCAGAAATTCGAAAGCTTTCCTATCCAGAGGGGGGCTCCTCAGGGCGACCCTAGCTCTATGGCCCTCTTCTGTCCATGCATTGATCCTGCATTGCAATGGATACAACAGAACCCCCCCCCACCACCACCACCACCACCACCACCGCAGATGTTGCTCTGTGCCTTGCATCTGCTGGCGACTGTCTTTTTGGAATGGCGGATGTCTTTCGCTCGACTACTGCCGCGCGGCGCATGCTTCTCGTTCTCGAGTCAGCTATTGGGCTGGCCCTCAACTTTCGCAAGTGCACTTTTCTGATATGTGGGGGGGTTAGAAAGGAGAAGGTCAGTGACATGATGTCCAAGGAGGCGAGGGGTATGGAGTTGGTGGGAGTAAGTTCTGCTATCAAGTACTTGGGGCTGTATATTGGCCCAAATGCTGCTGGTGTGGCATGGGGCGCCCCGCTGTCGGAATTCGTTGCGAGATGTGCGATGCCCCGTCAGCTCGCCCCTGGATATGCGATGACAGTCTCTACCTTTTTTGGCAATGTGCCTCTCTGTACTCCAGTTTGTCCTCCAAGTTGAACCAGTCACGAAACAGGTCATGCATGTGCACAAGCACATGTTACACTGCCTTACATGCTTGTCTCGCTCCAGAAGCTCGGGTTCAGCATCGAGTCCCCAGATCTCGTTGCTCTCTCGCGTGTCTGCCGCGCCCGTCTTGCTGCGAAGTGCCCTGGCATTCGCGAGTACTGGGGCGAGTTGCAGAAGCTCACTGAGAGCAACGCAATATGTTATGCCAGGGCTGTCGACCCACAGGGATGGCATCGCAGGTCGTTTTTACCAGAGATGTTTGAGGTGGTGCAGAGTGTCCAGGATAATGTGCAGCTCTCCGATCTCCCCCTGATACTCTCCAACTGAAACTCAACGCCCGTTTCCGCGCCCTTCCTCTCCCTGGACCTACGGCGTTTGAAGGCTTTCAGTATCGACTGAGAAAGTGGCTGCCTGAAGTGGATTGCAGTAGTCCTCTCCCATCTTGTCCTTCAAAACCGACGCAACGCAGCAGCGACTCCCCCTTGCCTTGCTGCGTGTGTTCTTCGTATCTGCACGCGTGGTGTGTGTGTGTGTGTGTGCGAGTGCTCGCTTCCACTCTCATCCTCGCGGCTGTATCTTTGGGTGTACTCATCGGGAATGTGGGTTTGATCTGTCTCGGGACTATGATGATCTACGTCATTGCAAATTTTGCCATCGTTTCCGCGAGTTATGTGTCCAATGGATGGGTACTGCGTTTCCAATTGCCCTTGTGATGATTCCATGGATTGCTATGCTGATTCAGCTCTATCCTCTTCCCCCGAATGCGTCGCTGCTGTGTGCCTGCATGCGCGATGCTTTCTTGCATGCTCACCACTGCGCGGGGCTGAGCCTGCCTGGCACGGCCCAGCAAAACTTTGAAGCTCGCCTCCGTCTTTTGACTCGGAGGCATGTGGCTGTTGCCGAGGCGTGGGTTGACCTCCGTGCAGGGCCTGGGTGGCTAGTCCCTGCAGGTGTGTCTTCGGGAGCCGAAACAGCTCTGTCCCAGAGGGCCTAAGTAAGCAATATGTCCGATTGTTCACACCCCTTTGGGCTTGCGCACACAGCGTGTGCAAGCAGCGTCGGCAGCGGGCCGACGCCACTGCGCAATGAACTTCAGGGGCAGTGTCGTCTCTGAACGCTGGCCTTCGGCTTTGGCCGCTGCGCCACTGGGGAGGTGGCGCGGCGCTCATCACCTGATCGTGGCCCACGGACACAGCGCGGCCAAAACCCAAGTCCTCGCATCACCCGGTTCCGGAGCTGCGGGGGTGGCGGTTGAGGCCCCGTGGCTAGTGACGCATTGGAATAGAGACGAAACGGCGGAACAAATAATTTGCCCTGATAAAAAAACCGGGTGCGAACCCCGGGAGGGGCACTTCAATCGAAAAATACAATGTGCACGTGGCGGGGGGGATCAACAATAATCGTTTTCAGAAGTGAGAGTTCAATAACAACAATAGCAGCAGCAACAACAACGCAACAGGCAGAATCCTCACCACGGGTTCTCACTTCAGCCACGCACCCAAGGACAATGAGTCACCGTTCGGCCCCCTCACTCGGACCTTACTCAGACCACGCAATAACTGGAGCCCGCGCTGCTGAACCCTACTTCAATTATGCACCCAGGGACAATTCACATTCGCTGTGCGCATTAATTCTGACAGGCATAGGGGTGTGTGTGTGTGTCGGTACTCTCGGCAGCCCCTCATCCTCTTCGGCACGTTCGAATCTGTGATTCCGGATGAACGAGGTTATTTCGGCCAGATCCGTGGCTGCGGATTGACCAAAACACCATGTCCATATCCGTCTCCATGTGCATGCGTGTATGCATACACGTGATCAAGCGTGTACGCGCGCATCTGCTCGTACGTGCACAGGCTCGCGGAGGGTGGCACATGTGTAGGATGGCTTTGGTCATCTAGCTTTCTTTCTGCAAGGAAGCATGCGAGCTTACAGGATGCTAAACTTCACGGGGGTATCGGCTCAGCAATAACACTAACAGGTCACGATGTGTCTGTGCGCGCAGAGAAGTTGGTATACATGTACGCTCGTGCGCACACGCATCCGCACACCAACATGTCCGGTGCAATCATGAATCAGTCGCGCATCTACGAAGGCGTGTGTGCACAAGCTCACGCATGCATACAACGTTGACTCACACCGACGGCCGTCTTATCATGAACGCTGTCACCACCTGTTACAGTATTGACGAGTTCTGACACGAGTCTACGAAGAGGAATCGGTAAAGGAAAGCTGTGTTTGGGCAGTGTCGGTTGGCCAATTTGCCGCCGTCGATTATGCCCCTGATTGTTCTGTCATGGATATCCTGGTCTACATCCTTCTTTCAAGGATGTGCCAGGTTTATGTCCACGCCTGTCCAGGTCTGCGGCTGGCATTTGTTCACCATTCAAGGTGCGGGTCGGGGGCTGGGGGGAGGAGGCCGTGTGAGTTGCGCTCATGGGGGTACAGATCGTGATAGCATGCCGTAAATTTGTAGCATCATTGGCAGCCCTTCCATCATTGCAGCCTGGCGGCGCCCTGGAAGTATGCTCCAGCATCGTTGGTTGATAGTCTAAGCTTGACGATTGCCCAGGTACGACCAAGAGAGAGCAATTGTGTCAATGGCCCGCCCATGCAGCGTCCATCCGAGCCTTAGCTCTCACAGCGACACCAGGGCTAACCCCTGCAAGGAGGCCGCGACCATTCGAGTATGGAGCCCTCACAGCGACGCCCAAGTTGGTCCTGCAAGTATGTCCTCCGTCGGGTCCTGGGGCCGTCAAAAGACGGTCCAGGGTACAAAGCTGGTCCGCAGGGTGAGGTCGAGAGCTCTGTGGGGCTCACGTCGCGAACGCAGTGTGACGTCGGACGTGAATGGAGGAGCAGGAGGAGGAGCAGGAGGAGGAGGAGGAGGAGGAGGAGGAGGAGGAGGAGGAGGAGGGGAAGAGTGGAGGCCGCCGACTTCTCAAACTTGCTCTCACGCCAGCACCTCTATCCCGCACTGAGCTCGCAGAGCTGCGGAACGCCGTTCCAAGAGTTCGGCGCTGGCGGGTCGCCTCCTCAAATTTTGGGGTTCGAGGATCGACGGAATTTCCATTTCTTCCTCGGCGGAAGGCGGCGGAGGGCCAATCGAATCCGGCGGAAGTAAATTGACGGCGTTCCGCCGTCGGAAGCCGGCAGAAAGGCCGGCGGAAGCCGGTGCAAGGATGCCAATTTTTTTGTGGTTTAGGGTGTCAGGAGTCGGCCACATGTATGTGCGTGTGGGGGGCGCCGCTAGGGCATCGGGGAGGGCATCAGCAGCTCTTCGGACATCGGCGACATCGGACAGACATCGGGCGTCTCGGAAGAGTCCGAGGCAACCCGTTGTTGTCGTCTTTTTGACCCTCCGCAGGCTAGGTTTCGGGCCCCACGGGTCCATCAAAAGCCGACGCGGGATGCGAGGATGGATTTGGAGGATGGGGTCGTTCAGGAGCAACGAGAAGGAGGCAGATGTAAATGGGGGGGACGCATCGACCCTCAATCGCCCATTGATCGCCGATTGGGGCCTGATAGCCCCACCCCGCGCAGGAACGTGCGGACTCGCTATCAGGGGACTAACGCCATCTATCGGTGATATATTGCCGATTCCAGGTCGATGTTTCCCCCTGTTGCCCCTCAGTCGTGAGGTCTGGAGAGGCCCCCCATCTGGAAACAATGACGGGCTGCTGGACGTTTGGGTATTGGGGGCGGCGCGCACACGAGGGGGGGAGTCACGGGCTTCGGGAGGTGCGGGCGGCCTTGTCCGCGGGCCCCCCCCTGCGTCCCCCCCGAGAAGTCCCCTGTCAAAAGGCCGCTGCCCTTGTGGCTTGCCGCTGGTATACAAAAGAGGAGGCGGCACCGATACCGCTACCCTTGCCTCACTCTCCCGTTTTTGGGCCTCCTAGGAGGCCCTCGTCGCCGCGGCTGCTTTCGCCTTGAAATTCTGGTCAGAACGCACCCTGGCAGAGGTCCCGGGTACTGGTGGGTCGCTGTAGTTCCCTTCAGGCTTACGCAGGGTGGTCCGCCCTCACTTGCAAGGCCTCGTCTCGCTCCTTGCCTCGGTCGCTTTCCTTAGGGGAGAGAAAAGGCATAATACCGACGCCATTCCCCTGCTTTTTCCTCCTTGAGCTTCCCGGGGGGGGGGGGCCGTCGCCGCCGTCGCCACGGCTGGAGTTGCCTCGGATTCTTGGCCCGAGTGCGGCCTGGTAAAGGTCGCAGGGCAGCGGTATCGGTATGCTCTTGTTCTCCAGCTCCTTCTGGTTGGAGCGCCTGCTTCTTCAGCCTTCAGACCCTTCTTGTTTCTCAGCAGCGTATCTTCAACGCCGGTGCACTCGCAGCGGGGGTCAGGGCTGTTCCTGAAGCGGCAGCCGGAAGTCTGCAAATTGTATGCGAAGATGCTCTGCGAGCACTTCCTGTCTTTTGATAAGGTAGTCGAATATCTTGGTCGGCGGGGCACTGTGCACACTGGTCGGCGACGGTCCAATTTGATGTTATGTCGGCGTTCGGCATGGTCTTGTGCCAGGTCTTGCCCCTGCGTTATGTGCCAGAGGTTGTGTTGACATGTTGTTTCGGGGGAGTGCAGCAGGACACAGTCTGCGTGCGCCGAGAATGCGAGGAGGGCGCAAAGTGCATTGATTGACGTGCGACTTGCTCCAGATCGGTGTGCAGAAACAGCTGTTCTGCCGAACATGCGTACTCGCCCGAGGGAGTTCGACATTATGTATGAGCGCATCATGCAGAGGAGCGTGGTGAGTGATCCTGGTGAGTGATCGTTTGCATCTGAGCTTAGATTCCTGTCCGTAGACGGTGTACACTGTATCGTATTCGTTGTTGGCCAAATTCTGGAAAGCGTAGCATGCCGTTGCAGTCTGACTGGGCGGATGATCCGCCACCGTGCCCCGAGGTACGAAGCGGAGTGTCCCCAGGTTTTTCAGAGTCCTCGTATATGGGATCGTGTGATACTTTTCAGGGGGGCCGCAGCCCCGAGTCCCGGACGTTCCCAGGCGCTCTTGGGGCTTGTCGCGTGCTGGCGCCGTGTCCCCGCATGATTTTTCCAGAGGCGAGAGGGCCTCCAAACGGGCCACGAGGCCCCCAAGAGGCCCCCAAGACGGTCCAAGGGATCCCTGAGTCGCCCAAAGGTCGTTCGAAGACGTCCTACATGGCATCAAGACTGCCCCAGGGGCCCCCAATACGCCCCGAGAGAGCCCCAAGAGCACCATCAAGACCGCCCCGAGAGGCCAAAGCCACTGATTATCCCCTGGTGTTTGACAGATTTTAGTGTTCTCGGCTCTTCGAAATCCCGACGCTCCAAGACGGTCCAAGAGGCCCCCAAGGTCGTCCCAAGACGGCTCAAGTCGGACGGGTCTAGGACGACGGGAAATCCGTCCCAGAGCGGTCCGGAACGCTCTCAGGGCGTTTCGGAACTCTGAGAAGACCTCGGCGCTCGAGATATCCTCCAGAGCCGCCGGATCTCAGAGATTCTCGATTCATCTTCACCCGATTTGATCCTCGTCCTGGCTTCTTCTCATCAAGAGGCCCCCAAGAAGGCCCCAAGACGGCCCAAGGGGTCCCCGAGACGGCCCCAGGAGGCCCCCGATAGGCGAAGCTCGAAGTGACGCGTGTCGAGCCCTTTGCCCCAGCATGAGCCCCGAGACCGCCAGCAGGCCCTCACGAGGCTCCCAAGAAGTCTCAGCCCCAACAAGCCCAAATCAGACCTCAAGAGGCCTCCGATAGGCTCCAAGACAACCCCAAACCGCCTCGACGAGGCTTCGACCTTCGACCTACAACCGAGTCATGGTGGCGGGATGTGCCGAAGCCCACTAGATCCGCCGCTCCCTGTTGATTCATCACAGGGGTGCCTGGCGTGCTAGATGATCTCGGTTTTGGCTCTTTTTCCAAAAGAACTCCCCCTGGGGCTCTATCGCGTCCCGCCGGCCACCCGAAAAGACTACCCTGTTTGCCTGGAGCCGGTTGCCAAGGGTTTTTCCTGCTCCAGACGGCTCCAAGACGGCCCAAGATGGTCTCCAAGACGGCTAAGATGGCCCCAAGATACTTCCAAGACGGCCCAAGATGCACCCAAGACGCCTCCAGAAGGAGCCGAAGAGGCCAGAATCATTGATTTTCCATAGGTTTTCGAAGGATTTGGGTATTTGTTTTTTTCTGCCTTCCGACGGCTCAAGACGGCCCAAGAGGCCCCCAAGATCGCCCCAAGATCGCCCACGAGGCCTCCAAGATGGCCCCATCACGGCACAAGAGGCCCCCAAGACGGCCCCAAAAGGGCCCCAAGACGGACCAAGAGGCCTCCAAGACGCCCAAGATGGCCTCCAAGACGGCTAAGATGGCCCCAAGATGCCTCCAACACGGCCCAAGATGCACCCAAGACGGCCTGAGATGGCCTCCAGATGGCCTAAGACGGCCCAAGAGGCCTCCAAGAAGCCTCCAAGACGGCCCAAGAGGTCCCAAGAGGTCCTCCAGGAGGGCCCGAAGAGGCCAAAATCATTGATCTTCCGTAGGTTTTCGAAGGATTTTGGCATTTGCTTCTTTTCGGCCTTCCGACGGCTCGAGACGGCCCAAGAGGCCCCCAAGATCGTCCAAGAGGCCTCCAAGATGGCCCCATGACGGCCGAAGAGGCCCCCAAGACGGCCCCAAGGCGGCCCAAGGTGCTTCCAAGGCGGCCAAAATGGCTTCCAAGACGGCTGAGATGGCCCCAATGTGCTTCCAAGATGGCCCAAGATACACTCAAGACGGCCTAAGATGGCCTCAAGATGGCCCAAGACGGCCCAAGAGGCCCCCAAGAGGCCTACACGACGGCCCAAAAGGCGTCCAGGAGGTCTTCCAGGAAGGCACGACGAGGCAACATGATTGATGTTCCTAAGGTTTTTGACAGATGTTGGTATTTGCTTCTCCTCGGGATCCTGACGGCTCAATTCGGCGCAATAAGCCCCCAAGATCGCCCAAGAGGCCTCCAAGATGGCCCCATGACGGCCCAAAAGGCCCCCAAGACGGCCCCAAGAGGGCCCCCAAACAACCCAAGAGGCCTACAAGACGCCCAAGATGGCCTCTAAGAACCCCTGATGTGCCCCAAGAGGGCCCCAAGACGATCCAGACAGGCTCCCAAGACGGCTTCCGACGGCGTCAGACAAGCCAGAAACGCCCTAAAACGGCCAAAGAGGCTCCCAAGAAGCCCCAAAAGGCTCCCCAAAACCATCCAAGAGGCCCCCAGGAAGCTCCCAGGAGGCCTCAAGAGTGCCCGAAGAGGCGCCCAAGAGGCCTCCTCCTCCTCCTCCTACTCCTCTTTTCTCTTCATCCTCCCCTCCTCCTCTTCTTGCTCCCTCATGCGTTCCCCGAAGTCTTTCCAAACCGACTCGGGGAACAACTGGCCCGATAGCTTGGCCAAGCTCCGGCCCAGCTGTCAGCCACAGAGGCGCTTCCAAAGAGGCATGGGGCGGCGGTGATTCGCCGTAGGCGTCTTCGATCCGCCTCCCAGTTGATTTATCACACGGGTGCCTGACGTGCTAATTCTCTGATGGTTGCTTGTTTCTTTTAAGATTTCCCTTGGGGCTTCGGCCCAGCGCGTGAGGAAAGACGAGCCTTTCGGATTGGATCTGTCCCCTGCTCCCGCCTTCTTGACCCTTATGACCCTCTCCTGTTCCCTTCTGTCCCCCTCTCCTTTCTTTCTTTCTTGCAACCGGCTCGGCTCGAGCCGGCTTGAGGCGAAATTGTGCTACAGACGCGTGAGCACGAGGTTGAGAAAGACCATCTGTCCCTCGGGCGCTGCCGCGCCCCGCCGCCAGACCCCGCTGTGGAACTGGGAGGGGCAGGAGTCTTGTATCCTTCAGTTCCGCAGTGGTAGCGGAGCGCTGAGGCGCGCCATAGACACGGAGAGCAACAGCTGCCAGGAAAGTTCTGTGCTGAACGAGGGCGGCGACTACGTGAAGTTCGATTTCCACGAATACGAGACCGAGTACGCGACGACGACGAGGAGCGATGAGGCCTTCATCGAGTCCAGGGCGGTTCCCGGCGATGGGCGGCGGCACGCTCTCACCGGACGCCCTTCCGCCACGGCATGGCGGAGGAAGTGGCACCTGGCAGGAGAGAAGGAGCTCCACCAGCTGGGTGCAGGAGCCGGCGTGGACGCCGGCATGGGCGAGCCGCGACCTGGAGGGCATACCTAGCTGGGACGGCAGCCCGAACAAGTGGCGGCGGTACAAGAAGGATGTGGCGCTGTGGATCGAAGGTATCAACCTGGACGTTTCCTGGAGGTGGGCGGCCAGGATGGTGCGTTGCCTGACGGTCCCCGCGAAGACGTTCGGGGGGTCGATCCCGATGGTGGAATTGCGCGCGAAGCCCTGGACTTGGGTGCGCGACGAGGCCACGGGCAACCCGGAGGCCGAGGAGACGGAGAACCAGCAGCAGGACGAGGAGTCCGGCCACTGGGAGGAGCCCGACAGCATGGCGGGCATCAACCGGCTGATGGAGGTGCTCGCGACGATGGGGGTTGACGAACCGACGCGGCGCGGCCAGGTGATGAATTACTTCTATAAGCAGCTGCACCGCAGGGCCGGCGAGGACTTGAATGGGTGGATGATCGCGTTCGGTGAAGCTCGGAGCCAGCTGGACGAAGAGGATGTGGCCCTGCCGCCGAGGACGGCGGGCTGGTGGCTCATCGAGAAGGACGGCCTGAACAAGACGCACAAGAGCATGTTGATGATCTCAACCGGCGGCAGCATGGAGATTCGCGAGGTGGTGCCTGCCATGATGCGGGTGTTCCCCAATCTGCACATGACTGAGCGGCGACCTAGTACGTTCGACCGCAGCAGGAGGACGATCACCTTCAACCGTCCGGGGACGCAGCTCTTGAAGAAGAGGGTGATTCGGAAGTTCAAGGAGGCACGCGTGACGGAGGACCTCGACGGGCTCAGCCAGCTAGACGAGGGCGAGCCCGAGGCGCTGAATGCGGAGCTCGGCAGCTTCGACGGTGACGCCGACGACGACACGGTGGACGAGGTGTTGACGACCGAGCAGGATCACGACATCGAGGGCGTCCTCGCCGCCGAGCTGGAGGCGCTGTCGACGGTGCTCGAGGAGGCCGAGAACGATCCCGAATGGCCCAGGAGCTCGGGAACTTAGAGAGCGGCGTGGAGTCGATGATGGAGGGCCTCATCACGGTGCGGGAGAGCAAGAAGCGCGTGAAGGAGCTTCGTAAGGACCGCAAGTTTGGCGGCAAGGGCGGTGGCAGAGGCTCAGGCTCGAGCTCGAGCAGCGGCAAGAAGTTCACGACGAGCTTCGGCAAGAGCAGCCCCGACAAGAAGAACTCGGACTGCCACGCCTGCGGCGAGAAGGGCCACTGGGCCGGAGATGCGCGCTGCCCGAAGCTCAAAGAGTGGAAGGCCGAACAGGCCAAGAAGAAGCTGCAGCAGCGGTTCAAGCCGAAGGGCGCGATGGTGGTGGACCTGCTGCAGACGCCAGAAGTTCTGGACGCGCAGACAACAATGATTCAGAAGGACGTGTTCGAGGTGCTGATGACCGGCAATTTCGGGCACGAGCAGTGCGCGACGCCGGCGTTCGAGGTCACGGGCGACCTGGAGGCCGAGGAGACGGATACCAAGCGCAGTCACCTGGACTACCCGCCGTTCTGCCCAGACTGCGTCTACGAGGGAGATGATCGCGATGTCCGGTGCGCGATGCGCGGGCGGGACTACGCAGAGATCTACGAGGGCGCCGGTCAGCAGGCAGCGGAGGATGACGCTTTGACAAGCACGACCCGTTCGTATGAAGTCCTGATGGCGACGCAAGCACGTCCTTGGCATGGAGAGTGGTGCCCCCTCTTCTTCCGTTGGCGAAGGGCCGGCAGATGGGCCAGTTCCTGGGATGGGGAATGGTGCCCCCTCTTCTTCCGTCGACCATAGCGCAGGGCCGGCGGATGGCCCAGGTCTTGGCGCCGGGCTGCGCCCCCATTCTGCTGCCGGCCCGATGCCCTCGGATGGGTCAATGGACGAGCGAGCCATTCAGGAGGCGTTGCTCTCAGCATCGTCCATCGGGGGCCAAGGAGACGACGGCGCGCTGGACTCAGCCTGCAACAGCACGGTGTCGGGCGACGTGTACGCCAAGAGGCTCGAGGATCGCTGCAAGGAGCTGGGCATCGAGAGCTATATCAAGAAGGAGCCGCAGCTCGCGATCTTCCGCTTCGGGAATGGCCAGAAGCAGATCTCCAAGGAGCGCTGGGCGGTGCCGGCGTCGGTCTTCGGTGTGGGCGCCTACCTGACCTTCTCGGTCATCGAGGACTCGGTGCTGCAGTTGCTCATCGGGAAGGACGCTCTGCGCGGCATGGGCGCAGACGTCAACTTCGTGGAGGACTCGTTCAAGTCGGACCGGCTCGGCATCGCGCCGAAGCGGCTGAACGAGACCGACGGCGGGCACTATTCGATGCCGATCTTCCCGCGTGACAGCTGGAAGCCCGCGTCGGGGACTCCGACGGCGGAGGCGGTGTTCCGCGTCAAGTCCAAGGTGCAGGAAGCGCTGACGACGGCGAAGTCGGAGTTGGCTGCCCGCGCGGCAGACCGGCGGGCCGCGGAGGTCGAGGGCGTGGTTCCCGTTCCCGAGGGCGAGGGCGACTGGGACATGTCCGACGGCGAGGTCGACGCATCTGGCCTCGAGATGTGGGAGCGACAGGACTACAACGCGAGGGCGCTCAAGTCCTCGAACCGAGAAGGGCCGAACTGGAAGTTGGAGAGGGCCCGAAAGGCGTTCTGCATGAATACGGGTGACATCATCGAGGACCTGCGGTGGACCGAGGGGCTATCTAACGAGGAGATGTTCGAAAAGCTCGACCCGCCGAGGAACACGGTCGCCCGGCTCTACTGGGAGCTGGAGCCAGAGAGGCCAACGCCGACTATATCCGAAGGCCGGCCACTGCTTTGTGATCGAGATCAGCTCCAACGTGTCCCCCGGGATGTGCTGGAGGACATGGCGACAGTGCTGGAGATCCCGCGGGCGAAGCATTCGAGCGTCACGGGGCTGTTTGACCGATTGATGGAGCAGGGCGCGAAGCAGAGAAGGATAACCCCTCAGGAGGAAGGCGAGGCGCTTGCGAGCGTGGGCGCGTCGCCTGGAGCATCAGGCTCCGCCGGGCCGGCACGCGGCCCGGCCCCTGGGACACCGAGCTCAGTCTTATCCAAAGGGACAAGGAGGCGTATGCGGGTGCTTCCTGCTCTGGGACTCAAGAACAAGGCCGAGCTGGTGGACTACGCGCGCCATTGCGAGGTGCCGACGGACGGCAACCCGGAGCTGATGACGATGCCTGCGCTGAAGGACGCGGCCTATGCGTACGACGAGGTGCTGTTCGTGCGGGCTCGCATGGGTTCGAGAGGCCCAGCGGTCGGCGGCGCGGGGGTCCGCCCACCGCCTGTCGACCCTCGAGCGCGACCCGCTGCTCGGGGATCTTCGGCACCATCGAGGTGGCTGTTCGGCGCGACGATGCTGAGAATGTGTATGCCGGTAAAGGTTACGAAGGAGGTGAACTTCACGGATCGGGTCGACCTGAACCCGACGGTGGAGACGATGAAGAACGGCACCAGGACCCTGGTGAAGGACCGGCTGCACTCCCTGCAGCGCGACCTGGCGACGGTGGACATCAAGCTCGAGGCCTACTTGACGGAGGTCGGGCCCTCTTTCGGCTCGTGGGAGGCCGAGTGCGAGGCGGCGATCAGTGAGAATACCAAAACGCAGCCATGGATCACGGAGGTGTTCACGACGACGGAGGCGGCGCGCAAGGAGGCGGCCAGGCTGGGGCCCCCGACGATGCGGAGCTACTCTCTGGAGTTCGGCGACGACTTCAGGTCGCCCAAGAAGCGCCGCGAGGTGCTGCAGGAAATCAAGGCCAGGAAGCCGAAGATGGTACTCATGGCCTTTCCCTGTGGGCCTCGGAGTAACTTGACGTACTTCCAGAAGGATCAGGCAAAGGCTCGAGAGCGGCGATATCGAGACCGACCATTTCTGAGGTTTGCGAAGGAGGTGACGAAGGTCGTGGAGGATTACGGTGGAGCCTGGATGATTGAGAATCCGAGGTGGTCTCGAGTCTGGGGTGAACCAGAACTCCAGGGGCTCATTCGGAACGGCTACGCTGCAGAGGTGGACCAGTGCATGCGCGGGCTCACCTCGGAGCGCGGAGTAGCACATCGGAAGCCCACGAGGTTCCTAGCGTCGCGCGAGGAATTGCTCGTGGACCTCAATCGGCAGTGCGACCAGTCGCGCAAGCACGACCTTGTCATGGGCTGCCCGAGCGCGACGACGCGGACGGGCCACTACACTCCGGAGTTGGCGAGGAGCATCGTGAAGGGTATGCTGAAGCTGTTCGGCCCGAAGGAGGTGCTCGCGGCTGAGGAGGACTCCGAGGAGGACCCAGAGGAGGCGGGCGATCGGGGGTTTGTGGACTTCCCAGCCACCGAGGAACCCCAGGAGGATATTACGACGCTGAAGGAGACGAAGGTCTCGAAGGAGGTGCGGAACGCGGTGCTCAGGGTTCACAAGAACCTTCGACATCCCTCGAAGGATCAGCTCGTGAGGGCGTTCCGCGCGTGTGGGGCAAGCGACGAGGCCATCGCGGCGGCGGTGCAGTTGCAGCGCCCGGTGTGTCACGAGATGAACAGACCGGCGATCGGACGCACCAGATTCCCCGCACGGCCCAAGAAGGCGAAGGAGTTCGGGGAACAGATCGCGATCGACCTGTTCACTGTGCACACGAACTCGGGCGTGGCGCTGGAGATGCTCAACGTTGTGGACATCAAGACGGGCTGAGCAAGCATCCCGGCACTGTGGCCCAGGTCTAGGCACTGTCGCCAGCCCAGCTGAACCAGACCAGCGCTGGTCTGGTTCAGCTGGGCTGGCGCGCCCAACTCGTTGGTGTGCGACAACGGCGGCGAGTTCTACAAAGAGGTGTTGCGCTGGCTGGAGGGCTGCGGGGTGCAAGTTTGGTTCGCGGCGGTGGAGGCGGAGTGGCAGAACGGTATGTGTGAACGTGCTGGAGGCGAGTGGAAGGCGCTCTGGAAGGCCAGTACCACGGAGACGAACATCGAGACCGAGCTCGAGGTGACGGCTGCCGCAGTGATGATCACCTGGGCCAAGAACCAGCGGATCAACGAGTCCGGGTTTTCGCCAGCGCAACTCGTGCTGGGGCGGCCCCAGACACTGCCGTGGACTACTCAGTGAGCGCGGTCGCTCCCAGATCGCGGCGCACGAGGCGGTGGACAACGACCCGTATATGACGAAGCGGCGGCAAGTCTACAGCGCGGCGAAGGTGGCCCTGGAGATGCTGGACACCAGCAAGCGACTGCGGCGTGCTTTAGTTGCTCGCAGCCGCCAGATGCCTCCCAGCACGAACGTGAAGCTCGGCGACGTGGTCTACTTCTACCGCGAAGGCAAGCGCAAGAATCGGCGGAAGAGGGGCCCGTCCTTGATCTTCACAGCCTGGCATGGGCCGGCGGTCGTGATCGGTGTTGAGCCGGCAGCCATCTACGTCTCGTACGAGGGGCTGTCGACCAAGCGCGACCCTGCGGCAGTCCGCCGCGCGTCGCCCGACGAGGCGCCGGGCATCAGTGCCAGAGAGCAGCTGGACATCATGGAGAAGGCTCTTCTCGACATGAAGGCTGACGGGGAGCTCGACATGGAGGAAGCGACCAAGGCGCATGAGGAGGAGGGCGACGGCGTACCAGCCGACGAAGGTGAAGCGCCGGAGGCTGAGGCTCGACCTTCTCAGGTTGACGAAGACGTCGAAGAGCGCGACGAGCAGGAGCAGCAGGAGTCGACGGAGGGAATCCCACCGTCGGCCGTCGTGGCTGCGACGGCCGGCGTTTCGGCCAGCGACGAGCTCGAGCCCATCTCGAGCGCCGCGCTCTCGAGGAAGACGAGTTCTCGGGAGGGCGGGAAGACTGACTTCCTGCAGAACGTGGCGCAGCGGTTGCGGGCTCGCGGCGAGGATCCGCGCGCGTCCACGGCGACGCGCGTGGCCAAGACTATCCAGAAGCAGGTCGGAGAGGTGCGCGAGCGATCGAGGCCCTCGATTGCTGCAGCAACGGTGGCGAATGTTATTCCAGATGGACAGTTCGGACCCTGCGGCAACTTCGCGCCGAGAACTCCACGCGCCGAGGGCGCTGAAGACGAAGACCAAGGACGTGAAGGTGATGTTTCGAATCTCAGCACGCCCGCGGTGGAGTCGGCGTCTGCGGAGCTTGAGGTCCAGTCTCAAGGCAGGAAGCGTGACGCGGTGGAGGCTAAGTTGCCCGAGGCGCCATCTCGTGGGGGGCGCGATGGACCGCCGGAGCCCAAGCACCCGGGCGAGGCGCTCTGGGTCAAGGGCGTGAAGAAACGAGCGGAAGCGTGGCTTAAAGGTGCTCCTGAAGCGGATCGACGAAGATTCCTGGATCACTTGGAGGTAGTGCCGGTGACCGATCCCAAGTTCGAGGCGATGCTCGCGCAGGGTCAGGCCCGGAAGGAGAAGATCTGGAGTCGGATGGACCCGCCGACGAAGGCGAGCTACGAGGAGGCGGCAGCGGCGCAGTGGGCGAAGTGGATCGACACGGAGTCCGTGGAGGTGCTGGTGGAGAAGGAGTCCGCCGAGCTCGAGGAGCAGATGAAGCGCGACGGCAAGGGCGACTACATCATGAGCACGCGGTGGGTGCTGACCGACAAGAACGACCCGCTGAGGACGGAGGCGAACGACCTGCCGATGAATGCGAACGCGAGGCTCGTGGTCAACAGTGGCGACCCCGGACGTTCGGACGAGAAGGCTAACGTGAGGGTGGGCGCTCCCTGTGCTACCACCCAGTCGGAGATGATCTTGACGCAGGTGGCGGCGTCACACCCGGAGTGGAAGTTCGGGTCCAAGGGCGTGAGCGGCGCGTTCCTGAAGGGCGAAGTGGACGAGCGCGGCCTGGTGATCCGCGCTCCGATGCACGGTCCTTCGCTGGCGGACTTCCCACGAGGTCGGCTGGCGCGAGTTCGGAAGGGCGTGTTCGGGCTGCCCACGGCACCGCGGCTGTGGTACCTGAAGGTGGTCTCAGCGGCGCGCAAGCTGGGACCGGAACCCTCTCGCTCGGACCCTGCCTTCCTGGTGTTCCACGACGCGAAGGCGAAGCACCGCGGGCCGGACGCGATGTGGGGTTGTGTCTGCATTCACGTGGGCGATTTCCTCTGGACGGGAAACGACAAGATGGCGAAGGTCATGGACGCGCTTGGGAAGGAGTTCGGCTTCGGCAGTGAGGAGTACGATAATTTTGTTCTGTTGCAGGCGATTTCAGCGACAGCCTGGAGGAGCCATCGCGATCGACATGATGGAGTACGCGGCCGGCCTGGAGCCCGTGACTGTGCCCAGGGCGCGGCGCGCGGGAGCGCGTGAGCCCATGAATGCGACGGAGTGGAAGCAGTGCCAGCAGGTAGTTGGCAAGATCAATTGGCTGGTGACCAAGCTGCGCGCGGACTACTCCTACGATCTGGCGGCGCTGCAGCGCGAGAAGGGCCGCAAGAAGGGGCCACGGGTCTCGGCACTGATCAAGGCCAACCAGATGCTGAGGGAGTTGAAGCGCAGTTCGACGTTCAAGACCGTGATGCGCCCGATTGACCTCAAGCGTTTCGGCTTGGCAGCGGCGTCGGACAGCTCGCTGGGCAACGTGATGAGCGACGGGGCGGCGCTGCAGTCGGACCCGGCAACCGAGGAGATCGGCACCCAGGTAGGTTCTCTCATTTTGTTCGCGGACCGCGCGCTCGTGGACGGCGGCGCGGGCCCGTTCTCGCTGCTGGAGGGCAAGAGCCACAAGATGAAGCGCGCGCCGCGGAGATCCTACGCGGCCGAGGTGATCTCCGTGGGCGATGCGGTGGACGTGGCCCAAGGCGCGCGCGACCAGATCGCAGAAATGTTGTACGGCCCCGTGGCAAGGGGCGCTGGCATGAAGCTGTCCGGGTGGCAGATACCGATGACGATTGTGACGGACTCGAAGGACGGCCACGACAGGCTCAATTCAGACGCCGGCGTGGGCAGCTCGGCGCAGAAGTCGGTCAACCTGGAGTTGGCCAGCATCAGGGAGATTCCAGCTAGGCCGCAGACGATGGTGCGCTGGACGGACGGGACCAACATGTTGAGTGATGTTCTGACGAAGGCCATGCCGGCGGACCATCTTCGAGAGACGTTAGAGCGTGGCACATGGAGCATCGAGCTTCGAGAATAAATGCTGAAGACTGCGAGGCGAGTAGCTCGAGAGCGATGGGCGGCCAAGATGCGAGAACCCAGTAAGGATGGAAAGTTCACGCCAGGAGCTCTCGAGACATAGTGAGAAGTTTGACGTTCTCTTTTCTTCCTCCAATTGTCTAAGCTCGTGCTGTGCCGAGGCTAGTCCAAGTTTGTACGCTCGAGTGCGGTGTGGTGCTAATTATCTACCCTCTCCCCCTCGCCCTCGGAATATGTATATCCGATTGGACGGGCTGGTCCGTTTGTGTATCGTGAGAAAGAATGACAGGATTGCTGGACAGAGTTTTCTGCGCGTGATGTCAGGAGCCCGGCAGCGTTGGTTCCGGGCTCGCTTCATATTGAGAGTTCACCGCCGTGGCTCGCGACCATGGCGACTTGATTCTGGGCATCTGTTTTGATGGTTTGCCTATCAGAGGTCGGCCATTGAACCGGGCACAGATCCACAAAGATTAAGAATCCGTGAGGAAAGACGAGCCTTTCGTATTGGATCTGTCCCCTGCTCCCGCCTTTTTGACCCTTGTGACCCTCTCCTGTTCCCTTCTGTCCCCCTCTCCTCTCTTTCTTTCTTGCAACCGGCTCGGCTCGAGCCGGCTTGAGGCGAAATTGCGTTGCAGACGCGTGAGCACGAGGTTGAGAAAGACCATCTGCCCCTCGGGCGCTGCCGCGCCCCGCCGCCAGACCCCGTTGTGGAACTGGGGGGGGGGGGGGGGAGTCTTGTATCCCTCAGTTCGGCAGCGCGCCGGAGAGCTCCTCGCAGTTTGTCCCCCGTCGGCTCTTCCGCTTAAGATGGCCTCAAGATGGCCTCGAAGCCAGCCAAGATGGCCTCCCAGACGGTCCAAGAAGCCCCCAAGACGCTCAGGATGGCCTCCACGGCCAAGATGGGCCCAAGAGAGCCTAAGATAGCCGCAAGATGCCTCCAAGACGGCCTGAGACGCAGCCCAGACGGCTTAAGATGGCTTTAAAGTGGCCCAAGATGGCCCAGGAGGCCCACAGGAGGCCCCCACGAGTTCCTTCAGGCAGGCCCGAAGAGGTCACATTCCATGAGTTCCATTTGAATGTTTGATGGGTTCTGACGTTTGCTCATTTTCAGCGCTCGTACGGCCCAAGACAGCCTCAAAAGCTGCCAAGATGGCCCCAAGGGCGCCCGAGCCCAAGAGACCTCCGAGATGCCCCCCTGACGGCCCAATTTTTTCCCCGCCATTATCCAGCCGCAATTTCAAGTCAGTCCTGTGCATTCCCGAGCAATGCAGCGCCTTTCGGCGCAAGGCCTGTCCAGTCACATTGTCTGGATAAACAATGTTGGAGATGCCCGGGCTTCCACTTAGCCCAAGGATCCAAGGACAATGAACAAGAAATTCACGTGCACCGTCTGATTTCAACGGTCCCGCTGGGATTGGGGGAGGGGAAGGGCGGAAGGGGGCGGGAGGAAGGAATGGGTATTGGAGGGCTTCAACAAAATATATACAAAGTAAAAGATGCGCCACTACTGTATTGAGTGCTCGGCGTCAGATGTCATGGATTCAGGTGCTAAGAGTTGGTCTAGCCACGACCAGCGTTGATTAGTTCATTTGCCAGTGAGTCCGCGAGAGCGTTGAACTCCCGGAAACTGTGCCAGACGGCGCAGCAAGCCCTTCCCTCCTCAAGAGTGCGAAGAAGGCGCCAGACTTGCGCGCAGAGAGGCCGGAGCTCGGCCGACCGGCATGCCCATTCCATGGCGCTCTGCCTCGCGACGATCATGGAGTCGACCTTGAACTCGACCCGCTGCTCCCTCCGGCAGATAGCGTCTTGAAGGCAAGCGAGCAGCCCTGGTATTCCGCGACGTTTTTACTGAATGTGTCTAGAGTTTGAGCAATACTACAGACTACCAAGTCCCCGACCATTCTGACTGCTCCAAAGCTGGATGCGGTCTCCCTAACTGCGCGCCCCTGTCCACGGGATGCCCCGTCTGATATATAAAGCAAGTCGACCCCGGAAGGAGACGGCGGTCGCGCGCGTGACCCTCTGCGATCTTGTCGGGTGTGAGTAGCTTGCGCACAGGTCACCCAAGGATGCTCCACCAGGCTCAACACATGGCGCATCATGTCCTGCTTGTCATGGAAGCAACACCAACGTCGGAGCACCCATCGAACTCGGTTTACCGCGAACAACAACGATGCGACAGCCTGTAGTTGGCCACAGTTCATGATCACATTCAGGAGCGCGTGGTCTGGGCTCCACTCGTCCAGAACACCGGCCGCTGTACAGATAGCCTCGTTGTTCTCCGCCAGTATGTTGTAACCGCTCATGTGCGAAATTCTGTCCTGCCCGGCTCCGCACAGCCAGCGCGGAGCGTTCGCATCCTCGTCTCTTGCGAACCGAATGCGCCGCGCCGTGGGCACAGCATTGAAAAGCCACTGGAATAACGCCCAACGGTGGTGCTGCGGCAGGCCTGATGCTGATCAACGTAAGTCCCCTGGCCGCGAGCCCAAAACAGGTTATGAACCTTGTCTAGAACCTTCATCAGCCCTCCCCCTCCTCCCTCCCTATTCCAAAACTCACCCACCCACCCCATTCTCCGCGACCTCGTTTAAAGCGCCGCATGTTTTATTTTCCTTTTTTCTTTAAACTAAAATAAAACATAATTTCATCTTTACAAAACAAACATATCAGCTGTTACAAGGTTTGTGTTTTCAACTACGGACGTGCGTTGATATCTAGGCAAGACTGCTCGCGCGTGCGAGGCCGTGCTCCCGAGGTGGATCATCATTGGTTTATTGATTTCGAGTCAGGTTGATTGGTCCACCCCTCGTTCAGACGTCGGCCCAGTGAGGGTGCCCGAGGCCGTTCTTGGCTCGAGCAGATTGGATTTTCAAGATCTCTCGCTGCTCGCTTCCAGCGCAGCAGCACCAGGACACCAGGTTTCGAGTCTCGAGAAGATGGATGAGACACTGACCGCGCGCGTGGCCGCCGCCTTGATGTCCGAGAACAACAGGCTCCAGGTCTCACTTCTCAAGTCGAAGTACCAGACGGTGAGGTTCAGGCAGACAGCAGCCAAGAGCAACAAGGCGGCGAAATTCGGGCGCCGCAACATCATGAAGGTGAAGAAGTGCATCATCAAACTGCTGGAGAGCCCGTACTTGACCCCTCCCGACGCCATGAAGAAGCTGCCCGCAGTGCCGAACACCGACAAGAGGAGCAAGGGCAAGGGCGGCAAGTGCAAGGGCAAGGGCAAAGGCACGTTCGACAACAACTCGGACTCGGGGGCTGCGCCTGCTTCAGGCCAGGCAGGTCACGGTGATCACGGTGACAAGCCTGGCGGCCCGAACAAGTTGTTGGGGATGAAGGATGGCCCGAACGACGGCGACGGCGGCGACGCCGAGGACCGCGGGTGGTTGCCCTTGTCGTCCACCTCAACCACCACTTCAACTTTTCAATGCCACCCCAGGTTTTTGAAAAACAACGACAAACACATCATAAGTTATGCTGTGCTTGTTGTTATTTTTCAAAAGTCAGCAGGTGGGCTCTCGCTGTCGGTCCGTCAGTCCGACGCCTCCCGCGCCCGAGGAGCCCGAGGAGTCCTCGGACTGCATGGGCGGGGCGCCCGACGACGACAGTGATCAGTGAATAGGCCAGCTGAGCTGCCTTGCTGCCCAGCCGCCTGGCCCGCCGTGCTCCGCCGGGATCTCTGGCGAGTAAGCGGAGGGGGGGGGAATGGGAGGGCAGGGGAGGAAGGAAGAGCAAAAAGTCGGGATAGGAGTTGGAAGGGCAGAGGCGAGGCGAGGAGACGAGGAGGAAGTTCAAGGACGGAGATGCTTTCCCTTCCAAAGAGCGGGGGCCTCGGGCCGAGGGCGCAGCAGAGTTAGAGTTGCACGCTGGCGGTTTCAACCAGCACGGCGCACCGCCGATTCATCCCGGAGTAGTCGGAGTAGTTCTCAGATCCAGACATGAGCATGTCTGAGTGGGGCTGTGCGTTTGCCGTTTACGTGATCGTTGTCGCCACGTCGAGCTCCAGCTGCAATGCCGCTGGGCCCCGATGGCCGATGGGGCCCCGATGGGCCGATGGGGCCCATATGATGCTTGAAAGGTCGGCCAGGGTAGCAGGGCACAAGGGAGCAAACTCAAACTCCGATCCCGATCAAACTTCCAAATGCGCTGCACTACGCTAAGAGCGATCGCCCGAACAAAACGAAACCGTTTCGAGAAACCGCTTCAAACTCCGACGAATTTATTTCTTTTCGGGACGGGGCGGCCCGAAACGGCCCAAGGCCCAAGAGCCTCAAGGGCCCCGAAAGATCGCCCAAGAGGCCTCCAGGACGGCCCAACCCAGAACAGCCCAAAAGGCCTCGCCCCAAGAGCCCCAAGATGCCCCCCTACCAGTCAGTAGCCATTTTGGCTCAATGTATCACCCAGGTTCCATGCACGCCAGTGTCTTACGGTACTTGAAGCACGCATCTCGGCTTCGATCTGGCCACGTTGTCCTGGGTGGGCGCTCCATCCGCGGGATCATGGACGAGTGCGTTGGCCCCAGTCGCACGAACAATGCAGCGTGGGGCCGCTTTTGCAGACGCGACGGCGTCATAGAGTCTGAGTTCTACAGTGTGGACGTTGCGCGGGCCCTTCCTCAAGAGCTAGGGGGGCGTATTTCTGAAGACGACTGGGGCAAGGTCCGCACTCCTGTCGGACTTCCTGCAGGCCCGTGTTGCCGATGAAGTTGTGATTGTCGGGTTGTCTGATGACGACAGTATGCGTGGTGGCGCTGATGGCGCCATGGTGGATCAGTCAGCAGTCTCTGAGCCACGTCGCCCACGGGTCGGGGTCGCTCGCGCCCTGAGGCGATCGGACAGAGCCAAGAGGGAGCTCACTAATCTCCGACAGCAAAACAGAAGGTTAGAGCTCCGCGTCGCCAAATTGGAGAAGGAGCTGGCCGACCTTAAGAAGCCCGACGAATTAAGTGTGGAAAAGCATAAGGGTGGCAGGCGCTTGCGCACCCACAGCCGCTGTGCAATATAGGTGTGCCCAGGAACGTTGCAAATGTGGCAGGCTGGACGTATGAAATTTCTCAGCGAGTCGACATCTGTGGTCCCGCAGTCGCTAGATGCGAGGTGGACACATGGGCGGCGCTGCTGGCGGCTTCGAAGATCTTCCCTGCAACATTCTCCAAAGTTGGGCTGAGGAGCCAACCCGAGACGGGTCGCCAGTCGACGTCGCAGTCGTCGCGTTCATGCGCGACGCGACCAACAGCTCGACCTGGCAGCCCAGGAAACTCCAAGGGATGAATGTTCAGACGCGCGTTGTCGTCGACCCTCTGCTGGTCCAGCGCTGCTCCACCTGCAAGTGGGCGGATGCTTGCGTCGAGATGACGAGGTGGGCAGACGCCCGGCCCGTTGAGAATGCAAAAGCTGGTGGCACTCTCGCTTTAGTACGGAAGCAGCTTGGCAGTGTCGGGTGCCCTCTCTGGTCAGATTTCGACAGTTGGGCGAACAGCAATCCAGATACCAATGCATTGCTAGTGATATCATGCAGCTCCGACGGGGGCCCCGATCAGAAGAAGGCTCGTCGGCAGCTGAGGCGCATGCGCAGTGCTATACCCCGACTGCTTGTCATTGACAACGACTGTCTGGCGCACGCGCAGTCGCTGATCGTACTTAAGCACCTCTCCTTGGTCGACGTGCACCTCAAGTCTTGAGATATCAAATGGCGCTTCTACGGACCACTGGCAAAAATTATGTTGGCGTGGCGGGAGCTTGCGAAAGACGCATTCGCTCGGTGGAAGACGGAGTTCGGGGCCGTGTCAGCAATGGCACACGCCAAGCGGACGCCGCCCAGATGCATAGCTCGGCGGCGGGGGTCGGTGGTGGAGTGCGTCGGCAGAGTTGCCAAAACCGTTTCCGACGGCGTCAGACGGGCCAGGGGCGCCGCCAGACGGCCAAAGGACCTCCCAAGGATCTTCCCAAGGCCCAAGGCCCCCCAAGGGGCCTCCAAGAAGCCCCCAGCAGGCCACAAGAGTGCCCCAAGAGGCTCCCAAGAGGCCTCTCCCTCCTCCTTCTCCACCTCCTCCTCCTTCTCCTCCTCATCCTCCTCGTCCTCCTCCTCGCGTTCCCTCCCTCCCTCCGCTTCCTCGCCCCCCCCCCCCCCCCCCCCCCCCCCCCTTGTTCCCCGAAGAGTTTTCACAGCGGTTGGGGGGAGACATAGTCCGATAGCTTGGTCGAGCTCTGGCCGAAGCGTTCGGCCACGTAGGCTTTTCACTCTAGAGTGAGAGAGATTGCGAGCGTTTGTCCGCGGCCGTTTGTGTTCAGGCGGCCGGCCGCCAACATATGACTGCGCCTCATTGCGAGGCATGTTACTCGCCATTCGAGACCGTAAACATCATTCGCTTGAGATGGCCCGTCGCTCCCGCGACGACCTCCTACGACTGGGACAATCGTCGCTACGATACAACAGATCAGGTGCTGTGCTTCGCCGAAGGCGCAGCTTCTGGGCGGGCCTACCGCCCCCCTTCAAACTTGGTAGCGGAGCTGGCCTATGGTGGTCAGCTCTTCCTCTATTCCTCACCATCCACGGCGCTATCTCGTGGGCTACTGACATGGTGGAATATCAGGGCGCAGTGGGTCTGCGCGGGGGAATGTGCATAGCTACGCACAGCCGCGCGGACACTTGCAGTGCTACCTCTGCTCTTGCAGAGGCCTCTTACTCGAGTCCTACATCCCTGCGCTACTACACGTCTGACGCCCACCCACCTACTCCAATTTGTGGCAACGTGCGATGCGATATTGCGCCGCCTCCACCCCCGCGCAGGCTTACAGCAAGACACCGCGCATCCCAGCCGCCAACACCCCACCGCGACCTACGGGGCCATTGGATTGGCATTACTATGTTTGGTCTTATGCGCGTTGCTATCGGATGTGATGTGGGACACATGCGCGGCGGAGACGACGCAAGAACAACCGCCCCCCACTGGGGCCTGGCCGGGCAAGCACCTTTTCCGTGAGTTTGTTGGAGAGGTGCATGCTTGGATCAATGTGACCACAGGCACTACGACGCCCCCCCAACAGGCTGCAGCACTGCAGCGTAATCTGGGAGGCCTCGCACGGACCATAGCCATGAGAGGTGTCACCTACATTGTGTTCCTCCTTTGCACACGCAACTTAACTCGGGCACTGCTCTCATCGACTTCCGAGTCCACACGGGAGAACGGATGGACCAGACATTGGCGCGCTTCGAGACGGCCCGCTACGAGGCTGAAACGGCATGCTTAAACATCCCCAATTTCCGAATCTTAACGGTTATTCTGTTCAGAGCCTGAGGAGTGGGGGCGTCGCGTGCACGACAATTCCTACAGCCACTCAACCACCAAATGCAGAGGAATCAGCGGCAATTTGATTATCTGCTTGAACGCATGAGGTCATCTTCTCATATCGCTGAGCGAACCCCTGGCAATATTGGTGGTAGCTTCAGTCACGGTCACCGCGCCGAAACTTTTCATGCTGAAGCCAACGCAGAGCAACCGGCCACAAACGTCTGGAATGGCGATCCGCAACCAACGGGGACCACCGCGCTATTAGCTCAAAACGGTGGTCCGGCTACAGGGCCCCTTGTAGGCTCAACGGGGCAACGCGCTGTTTCTGACTTCGACTCCGGAACCGACGCCGACGCGTCATCAGACGACGAAGCGAATGCCCTAGACTACTCCGACATGCCCGCGTATCTTACGGAAGAACAGCAGGCTCAATAGCTGTTTCTAGAAGACCAGGAGCATAAACGCAGATGGAGACGGTTTATGAAGAAGCCAATTCGTCAGGTACGACGCACTATCCGACGGGCACTTTTGGGGGAAAACGGTAGGGGTCGAGGCAAGGGTGGAGGCAAACGACGGCGATTGCATGGCAGAGGTTTGTTAGCGTTCTTGGCATCTCTTGCTGGACCGCAGCATGAAGAACTATTCCTGCGTGCAGGCAGGGGCCGTAGGCACACTTCAGGGAAGGGTAAGGGACGTCGGGGCAAACCGAAAGACGCTAACGGCAAAACAATGGAATGTGACATCTGCCATAGAACACAACGCTTCCGCCGTGAATGCCCCCGAGGTGATGGGAGAGGCAGAGGTCCGTCGACGCAATCGGCTCACACCGAGTCGGACATGCAGTGTGTCGATGGGGAAACTTTATTGGCCGACCCTGCCAACAGTCCAACTGCAGTTGTCAATTTCATGGCTGCCAGATATTTAAATGCCAGCATGTCCCTCGAGACTTGCGCCGACGAGCTCTTCGAGGAGATGCGCGTTGGCCAGAATGAGACCAACCCGGCAGACTGGTTAGGCATACCCAACGCGGGGCAACCTGCACAAATCGAATTTGTTTAGGATTTCCATGCGCCCGCTGATGCCGATCAAGATAGAGTGGGGTCACCTGTGGATTCTGAAGCCACAGTTCCAGCGACAGAAGAGGAAATGCAAACGATGCTTCATCCTCTGGTCATTGGCAGTCCGACAAGGAATCATATGACGATGATTGTTTGCGGGGAAGCCCGCGAGATGCTGGCGACCTTTTTTTCAGAACGCACCCAGTACGAACTTGAACATAGTGAATATCATAATTATACGTTCGCGGCTACGAGGCGGTCTCCGAGCCACCAGGAGCGATCAACTAGCCGCCAAGTCTGGAGACCGGCGAATCGTTCAGATAATGACGAAGACGAGTGGGAAGCCGAGGGCCGGCGCATGCAGCGTCGCGGTCGCGCCCGCAGCTACCCGCGCGGACACGCTCGCGCGCGCTCCAGCGGCGCTCGCCCCAGCGGCAACCGGCGCCCTCGCCCTCCTGATACGCGGGGTCCAAGGACCCCACCAAGTAGGGATGACGCACTTGGGGCCCCGCCGAGGAGGGGGCGCCCTCGGGGGGGCCCGCCTCAGAGGGAAGACCTCCCAGCCGCGTCCAAGGCAGGAGGCGCGCAATGCCATGTCAGCAACCGTGATCATGGACTAGCTCGCCAGTATATACTTCCCCAATACGATGCAATACTGGCTCGACCAAGGCTGGACTGAGCATGACATTCGTCACTGGCATTCGCCTTGCAAAGTGAAGCGGGATGATAGAGGCAAGATCGTCCGCTCCAACAGAGGCGCGGGCGCCAAGACGCCGGAGACCCTTCAGAAACGGGACGTCAAGAGGGCTATCATCATTGACCGGAAGGAAAACCGGCGTTCTGTCTGCATTTGCTATTATTATGCCGACCGCAGACCTGGTTGCCCGATGAGGCGTCCGTCAAGAAGCCCTAACTTCAAAAGAACACTTTGAGTCTGGCCCCGTGGCGATGGTCGGGGTCGCGCTTGCAGATCCGACCAATCATCCACCTGAAGAACATTTGACGGAGTATGACTACTGGCCGGCTGATGGGCGTGATAGCGTTCGCACCGAGGAGATCTGGGAGAACCTTGCTTCAAATCACTACCTTATGATATACAATCGAGAGTGTCGCTCGGGGCAACCCGCCTCGTCCACGCAAGGAGGTGCCGACCAGCCAGAAGGCGATGAAGGGGCTGGAAACCTGGTCCACGCCAAAGCAGTGGACCCCGCCGAGGCTGCTCCTTCAGGGTCTGGCTCGGACTAATCCGACACGGCCTGAACCTCTGACGCGGACTACACCCGCGACGCCGACGCCATAATAGATGCTTGTGACGGGGTCACAGAGGATATGAATCTCGCCCCAGGCAGGATAGTTGCCTACCACGGCCCAGGGGTACGCTTGGTTAAAAAATTGCATTGTAAGAAAGGTTGCAGGTGATACGTATGAGTTGGGTTGCAAAAGTAAGCTCAATATCAAGAACATGGCACTCAGAAAGCCTTGTCAGCCGGATGCCCCCAGTGCTGGGGGCAAGACCAGACACCCTTCAGCGGGGGCACCCGCAGCGGCAAAGCCAAAGGGATCCTTCCCACATTGAAGCCAGAGAAGGAAATATATTCACCCCCATCCCCGTGCTCTTCAAGCCAGCGCAAGTCGCTCGAACCCGATCAGCTTGCGCCAGCGCCCAAGCAGAAGAAGAAGAAGAACAGTCCAGGTGATCCTAATCCTGGCAGCAGCAAGTCTCAGCGTTCTGCGGGGAAGCCCGCGAAGAGACATCGCTGCTGAGGACCAGCAGTGGCTGCCGCAGCAGCAGCGTTCCAGGGCGACAGCGCGGCCCGACGCCTGGCAGGACTCACGGGATGGGCGCCGTCGCTGGGGGGGGGGGTCATCCAAGGATGCCTCTTCATCAATGGACGGTGCGAAGTACAAGATGTTGGAAGCTACTTCAAGGGCATCAGGAGCGGCCTCCAAGATCAGTGGACGCCAGTATTTCGACATTCGTATTTCCCGAATTCCCAAGGCATCTGGGAGCACCGTTGCTCCTGCGGGGCAACCGCCGTTGCTTTCGAAATGCTTGAGGAATGCAGGCGGTATTGGGAGCAGCTGGGCACTGCCAACCGAATGAAGATCAACCCAGCGTGCTGGCCCTTCCGACGACGGGTCTGACCGATACGTGTTGGTGCAGTGCGACACCCAGCGTATTGCCGCACATGCTGACGACGCAGCTCGCACGCGTCAGGTTGTCCGCAACGTCTTGCGGAAGGAACCTGCCCTCAGTTATGATTCCGAGAAGAAGTGCTTGAGGGGGGCCCCCAAAGAAGCGGAAGTCATTGCAGTAATTTGAATGAGCCTGAAAAGTGCGAGTGTTCGGAATGGCTCACCACCGCGCAGGTTCGTTACATCGGCCGCGTCCTTCGACGAATACGACGGCTGGGTAGAGCTCACAGACTTACTCAACAACTGGCCGCCTAAAGGCTACGAGAGATGGCATCAACGCCACCTGAGAGCTGTCAAGGGGCGCCCTCGCGACCGCCATTGGGCCTATCAGGCGCTGGCGGTGTTGGACCTGATCGGCATGATCGACCATTCAGATATGCGAAAGAACAGGCTCCAGGTAAAGAAGTTCGAATTCACTCGCGGACCCCATCCGACGTACTTTCTGCGTCCAAGCAATGGGCATAGCAGCCCTGGCATGAAGTGCTCTGAGTCCCCGTGCAAAAGGGTAGCCGATTTGACCATGGTACCAGATCGGTCAACCTCCCGAACATACTCCATGTCGGGCTGTCATGCCGCGGGGATGATACTACAAATGAAAGGGGCAGACAATTTATTTATGGATGCCCGTATCTACCTGGAGATAACAGAATCCAGTCTGACCTGCGCATATATTCCGAAGTTTTGGTTATGGTAAGTCTCAAAAACCGACTTCGCGACAGTATCGGAATTTGGCGTTCCGCGAATGATATTATTATGGCGGCAGACAACAAAGGCAGGATCCCGTCTAGCCACAGTGTCCAGATCATATGTATATTGCCTAGTAAGTCTCACTGTATACATGATCGAGGTTGACAGGTGTGGATCAATCCTGCAATCCTTCATGCATCATGCACAACGAGCAGGGGAACCTGCGTGCTGACGATTTTCTTCCACAGTCCTCATACGAGATCCCATATGACGCATCTGCGCTGAGGAATTGGCTTATACCTCAGGCCCCCTACAACCTGAAGGTCCCCGAGCCGACGCCCATGCAGGGGTCGAGTTCACTGCCATATTTATAATGCAAGAGGAATACCAAGCGGGGACACCTGCAGGGGGGTCAGATGGATCATGGATTAAGGCCCAGGGTGCGGACGTGTCTGATATGACATCCAATGGGATTACGGTTGCCAGTGCCTGCAGGGCAACCTGCTTCGCTCGCACCCATGAGCAGGGCCACGACTCCGTTTGGGACTCCACAGAGTGCTGGGAGCACCAACAGCCTACAAGGGAGGCTCCAGAGTATTCGAATGGACCCTCAGCTTTACCAGGCCCTGCAATCGACATCGCCATTTGCATCGCCACGTCCAATTGCGGGGCAACCTGCTGTTTCTGACCACGAAGCCGCCCAGAGGGCTGAGAGCATGACAGGTCAGCAGCAGTGAATGCACAGGCAGATGCGCGAGGCCATGCAGAGCATGCGTCGGGATGGCATTGACCTCCCGAGCGCTGGCTTGACACCCCCATGGGAGTATATTGCGGATCCGAACCCGTCACCGGCTCATTCCAGTCGGCACGGGTATGTTCCAGCATTTTTCAGCCACCCGACATACGACCCAACGGCTGCTGAGCTGAGCGACCAGTCGCACCACCGATGGATGCACCGATGTTCCCTGACTACTACGCTCAGGAGACGGGCGATCCACGCGTGGTCTCAGCCGGATAACCCGTATGGTCGGGCAACAGCCGACGACCTCTACCAGTCTCAGCTGACACGCGGCTCCGGGTACGAGTCTGGAGCACTAGACCAAGTGCCTCACTACGGATACTTGGCCGCCCCCATGGATTTTGACGTGGTGCACCATGGCCTTGGGTTAGTGGTGCCATCCTCCGTGGGTGAGCTGCGCCCAGAAATCCTGGCCATCGATGAGGCGCAGCAGGCCAACCTCACCATGCAATTGGCTCGCCAGCGTCGCAACCAGGAGCGACAGGCACGCCGTGTGATGGGCCGTGCGGGGCAACCCGCTACTCCCATTTCCGCGGGGATGCCTGCTTTCAGTCTGGCATCGCTTGCAGCCGCGCAGCAGCCACCGGCCCCACCGATCCAGCATGAGATTGGTGAGTCCACGCTGGAGCGCCAGACGCGCATCAGGCCATCGGCAACACCGCCAGTCATTAGTGACGGTGACTTCAACAAGTGTGACATTTGCCTGGACAACTTCGTCAACCACGACAAGGTGTGGAGGCTTCAGTGTGGCCACATATTCCATGCCCACTGCTGGGTTCGAGTGGCTCATGCACATGCGGGCCGACAGCTGGCAGGCATTTTAGAAGGTGCCGCGAGTGAGGTTCCTTGTGCTAGTTGCCGGGGTGTGGACCTCATCGCAGCTGAGTTTCATTGCGCCATTGCCATAGATCAGGACGCAACAACTCGTCATGAAGAGATATTCCGCGGGGCCAACGAGCTCAGAGACCTCCGTGAAGAGCTCAACCAACCGCATCGCGGCGATGGTGACGAGCAACGCGGCAGTTGCCGCAACTACACCTGCAGGGCAACCTGCGTCATCATCCAGCGCGGTTCAGGCGACAGCAGCTACCGCGCCTGCCACAGATGCGCCTATACCCCCGGTAGCCGAATCTGCAAACAATGCAGGGACACCTGCTGCGACGGCTCCAGCGGGGCCCCCTGCTAATGATATGTGATTAAGGCGCATCGAGAGGGCCACTGAAAGGAGCTCACATCGGCTCCAAGTATCACATGCGCACATTCCCTACGGGCGTGACATCCGCCAGCGAAACCAGCGCAGAGCGGAAGACCCGGCGAGCGCACCCAGCGGCACCAGTGCCATATCAGAGCGCGACACGTTGCACATTGTGTTGACGGTTAACACAGATGGTCAGATAGCTACGCGCGCTGATGACGACACGCTTGTGAGCATGCCGCTCTCATCAGCACAGCACCCCCACATGTGCGACGAGTACCCGTCGGCCCAGGAGAAAGTCACGAGGTACATGAATGTCTTCACGTCCCTGACGAGGAACGATTGGGTGCTGGAGCAGAGGCGCCGCAAAGGCATGCATGGAGCAACGCTGTCCGAAGTGCCAGGGATATTCGGAGATCGCCATGAGCTGGCCCTGGCCGCGAACAGTGGGACCATGGTAGATGGCGCGCTGACGATCCTGCTGGACATCGGCAGCAATATCAATATCATTGGTATGAAAACTGCACAGACATTCGAGCGCGCGTCACGCTCCCATGGGCACGACATCAAGAAGCTGAACTTGACGAAGAGGCTGTGCGTGTCTGGCGCGGGGCACGGCGCCGCCATCTGTGACAAGTCATTGCATTGCAAAATTGCATGCAAGGAGAAATGGGGGTTCTGCGGCGGGGAAGCCCGCCATGGCCAGGCTGGGAACCTATTCAGCGAACCTGGCTGAAGGTTCCTGCGAGAGTCTTCCTGCGATCCTGGGTCTCAGGAGTATGTCCAATATGATGGCCATCCTGATCCTGGAGCAGGGGCACGAGAATATGATTGTTCCAGGCACTGAGATGTATAAGCTCCTCCTTGGAAAAGGGCGCCAGAGCATTTGGTTTAATGAGAACGCCGTCAGGGCACCTGGCGATCAAGGTCGACGAGTTCGGGGTCGCAACGGAGGATAATGGCTCAATGGCATTCACTATAACAGCCAATCCTTACTGCGAAGATGTTCCGCTACTCGTCAAGGAGGCAGCTGATGCAGAGCCAACAGCGGGGCAACCTGCATCGAGAAGTGCGGGGGCGCCCGCCACCAGCGATGCCCATGCATATATGATGTCTCAGGACACAAAGGGCATTTGCTCCTCTATCAATGAGGAGGCGCTTGCTTTCGCGATCCAGTCTTTGGTGAACAACACCATGAAGACTTGGCATCGCAGGAACACTTCCATGGGAATGTTCCTACTCCGGCCGATCAGGACTCCGCCTTGCGCAGTTTGCAGGCGAAGGTGTCAGGCCAGATACGAGGAGGGCAGCAAGTGGATGTCGCCCAACTCGACGGCAGGGGCACCTGCTGGAGTGAATGCAGGGACACCTGCAGGAGCAGATATGCCGCTGAGAAGTTTGATATCTTCACTTCGCGTAGTGGTTCAGCAGCGCGGCATGGCACGGGCATTTGGACGCCCCCATCGCTTGAAAATGGGTGACGGGGGCAGGCGCGTGCCACGACCAGTCGCGCTTGCTCCGACAGGCTGAACATCGAGGTTCTGTCGCCAGGCGCGGGGAAGCCTGCGTGCTTTTCCCAGGCGCCGGCTGCGCGCGCCAGGGACATTGGCGAGCCGGGCTGCGAGGCCGCCAGAGACAGCGGTGGACCTGGCTGTGTGGCCGCCGCAGCAAATAAACGCTCACCACATCATTATCATTCTCGTGCGCTCGTTTTCGAAGACATACGAAGAGCTTGCGCTGAATTCCGAGCTCGTGGATACATGTGTGACCGTATCACGCTTACAGAGGTTAAGACCTCTACAGGTCCACAGTATTTGGGTGGATTACCCTCGGGGGATTACCAACTACTGCGGGTGGCAACGCCCGCGGGCTGGCACGTTCGATTAACTGGAAAGCGGGCGGGACCACATGATCAAGTCATCCAAAATTTGATGATTAAAGCTCGGGCCTAACGCATGTCGATTGTACTTGTGGGACCTCCAGGTTACTTATGGGAGACAGGGCCCCATGCGAGATACTATTGAAGATTTAGGCTTGCAGGTCATGCGTATGCGATGTTGCCACTTCGGTCTGATGTTTGACCGGTCAAGTAAACTGCCTAGTGGATCCTACGCGCAGGTGGCAACCACCTACACGCGCATCCCAAGTAACTCGTGGAGATGTACATGCTAAACTGCAGGGAAACGCGCACATCTTGCTGAGCATGAGCTGGCTTGGTATGGCCAAGGTGCTCAGAAGGCAGAATGGCGCAACACATTTAAACGCTTGCTATCATGACTGCTAGGCTGATTGACCAAATAGATTTGCATAAAACAAAAAGAAACCATAAAAGTGCTGTGCACCTTAGTATCCTCACAAGGGTGGATACAGGATCTCGAACTTACGTTCGGTCTCCTAAGAACGGCTCTGAGTGGGACCATGTCGTGAGAAGGTTGACGATGAATCTTGACGGCAATACCTTCGTGCAAGATATCAGGATTCAGGACCAACCTATCGGGCGCAATTACAATGCGCCGTTACCGAATGGTGTGGCAAATATTCGTACTCGACTGTGCTGGGAACCGCCGGCACCGGTTCTTATCGGACAGGAGGACCAGCGACCGCGCCCAAGGTGGGTTGCATTCGTCGATGACGATCGTCTTCCCCCCCTCGATTGAGCGTGGCCGCATGCTCCCCCGCATCCCCGAATTTCTGACATTCAGTTCACCCGACACAGAACAACAGACAGCACGACCGACAGATGCCCGGATCAAACAAGAGGAAAAGCAGAAAGCCGACAAAGAAGCGGGCATCAAGCCACGCAAATATACCCAAAGTAGTCGAATAAGGCAATGACGACTGCGGTGGCGACTTAAAAGGTCTCGGATGCGGTGCTTACTGCACCGACGTTCCCCTTGGCTCCGACACTGAGAGCGATGACGCAGAAGAAACCTTCATCGCGTTACGTGTGGGGCTACCTGCGGATGCACATGCCGCCGTGTTCCCCATGCCGGGCGACACAACAAGGTCGATGCATGGAAACTGCGCGGAGGAAGCGGGGGAAGATCGCGGTTAGCATTCAGCCGAGGTTTGTCTTCAGGAGGAAACCTAGACAAACGCTCATATGTTGACCTTGGAAACGAGGACGTCCAGGATGCAGTCATGCATTAGTTAGACGTGTGTTTCGTTAGTGTTGTTATATCACAACCTAATCGCAGAATGACGGGACTATCTTCTTACTTCAATTTCCAAGTCAACTATGACACGTGGCATGAACACCATGAAGAAGACCCTCCGCATATCAAGTTGCGTGGGGAAGTTGTCATGCGTCAAAATGACGGTCGACGGTTTCACTTACGAGAACAACCAGTGGGTACTTGGGTGGACCAGATACCGCCATGGACAACATTGGCCACATGCAAGGGCAGTTGCAAAAGTGGATATGGATCAGTGCATTACTGGTCTATCTGGCCCCCATGAGGTATTGATACGGAAACCGACAGATACTGGCCAATCACCGTCTCTTACTTGTACTTTTTGAATGGAAGCGGTGTGCTGACCATCGTCAACATGCCTCGTATCCCCGGCTGCACAATATACCTTGAAGATGCAGTCTCTTTATGGCAATGCAGTTCAGATCGCACACGATCTATTCCTAGTAAACCGTGATCCTTTCCATGGCCACCCTTATCATGTTGCCGCATTTGTTGCCGACGCACGAGGATTTGACCTGGATGACCCAACTATCTCTCGACAGCCCGACGGGTCTATCACGCGACCGCCCTCGGGGGGATTTGGATGTCCTGCGTGCGCAGATAATGTGAACGTGCATTCGCCCTCGCAGGACAGAGACCCTAAACGTTGCAGGTCGCGCGAGAAGGAGGACTATCGCTGGGAATATCTTAGCTGCAAGAATTACGGCCGGGACAAGCCTGGTCATCCACGGACGCCCGGCAAATGCAAGTTTGCCCAGCTTTGGAAGCTGCCCGACAACCACGGACAGATACCACAGGCTCCTGCCGCGCCGGCACGGCAGCACCACCACTCGAGGCGCAGGCCGCGCCACCACCTGCGCGGCTGCGAGGTTCAAGACCTGGCTCCAGGGCTGGCCCCGCAGCTGGCGCCAGCAGCCGCGACATTTCAGTAGGCAGACATGCTGCTGAACCTGCGGCGGGGCAACCTGCCTCGAGCGGAGCCAGTAGCTCGGACGATCACGGACGACTGCCACATATCAGAGTCCGACGTGGCCGACAGCAGGGAGGAGACTCACCTCCACCACCACCTGCGGGTAACCCTGCCGCGCGCCCGCGACTCCCAGACTGGCCAAGATTCGATGTCCGAATAAGCCTACGTGCTTTACGAAACCTTGAGCCAAGCGTGGTAACACGCGAGTTTCGAAAGCTACATTTGCGATGGTGCCATGCTAAAGAGCTTAAGATGCGACTCATCTTAACCAAAGCTGGTCTGGACAGCGTCAGGCTTAACCTGATCAGGGGCGTCTGTGACACACGTCGGGAGTGCAGGGCTTGGGATAAGCCAGGGCATACCGTTATGTCATCTACTGCATTACTTGGCAAGTTCAACGAAGAAGCCGAATTCGACCTGATCATATTTCACATCGTTGATCGCCACATTCGATATGCTCTTGGAATGAAAGTACCAGATAAACCAATGACCAGTATACTAGATGCGTATCATTTGTGCTGGATGCAGTTTGGACCTGCTAAGGTACTCTACTCCGATGGGGAGGGTGCACTCAATAACGACGCTGCAAGGGCGGCCCGTAAGGCAAAAGGCACTGAGCTGAGGACACGCGCGCGTGGACAAGGCGCTACGACAATTGAATCCAGAAGTGGCATACTACGCCATCTACTTCACGTCATGGAAACTGAACTCAAAAGGTTAGACGTACCTCTTGCGTTCACACGACTGCTGCACGAAGCCCTGTTTGCTGCCAGTGGTTGCACCTTCTACAATGAGGTGTCTCCATGTAGCGATCTGTTTAGACGGCAACCGGCAATGCTTCCTGACCTACCTGTTCTGGATCACGAACAGCCGACAGAGACGTCTGGCCATTCTTGAGAACGGGTGATACGCTGGGCACGCATTGAAGCTATCACACAGGCTACTGCAGTAGCCAAGACCAACCGTGCATTACGTACTAGGACAACTATTTCCGGTCAGCATTAATACGATGAAGTCGACTTGGTCGACTATCATCGTCCCACAACTACGAAGGGGGACTGGGGAGGCTGGAATGGCCCGTTCCCGGTTGCGCGGAATGATTCCGACGGGGGTCAAGTCGTTATTTGCGTGGGAAGTCGCGGTGTACAAGTCCAACATGGCGACGCACGACATTCACTCTACATCGAAGCTTCGATAGCCCGAGAGATTGGCTCTGACAACACTGCGTTGCGGACAGTGTTGACATTTGTTGCCAGTCTACCTGCGGGGAGACCTGCCATGACGTTTGGCTATGTCCCGACCAAAAAGGGAACGCTTCAGATGACCAGTGCGAACCCATTATTTCCCAGAGTACGTTTAGCTCTACAATACCTTATCAGAAACTTATTCCGCATCAAGAATGTAGTTTCTGGTAGGTTAGTTAAGAGCATGCACAAGCTACCTCCGGCGTCGGAGCGGGCCCGAATACCTCGAGAGTTATGTTTCTGCAAGGAGTCCAAGGCGGTTTGCGCATTTTCGGGTCGCTCAAACCGGACCCGAATTCTTTTGGGGGGCACAAGTTCGATTGGCCACTTTCAGGTCGGCCGGTAATTTTTACGGGTCGTCGCATGACCGAACCCGAAGTCTTTTTTCGAGGAGGTCCTATGCCGTTTGGTCATTTTCGGGTCAGTACACCGCTTAGGTTTTAAAATCTTTTACTGGGAAGGGGAACCCGATCCCGCGACCCCGGGCGGGGCTTAGGCTCTGCCCTTGCGCTGCACTGGGCCCCCGTGGCCAAACGGGGCGGTGGGCTGCCCATCGGAGCGCCGACTCTGCCCCCATTATGACAACGACGTGAATCCGGGCTTCCATTACTATGAAGCAGATACATGATATAACTGGATCACCACATTCGAGAATCATGCAGTGCCTAAAGTCCATGAAAGCAGGCTTCGAACAAGATATGACAAAGCTTGAGGAACTGGCTGACATACCGACACAAGACGATAACGCCAGAGAGGCCCCAGAAGCCGAACCACCACAGGAGGACGGGCGGCTTCCCACGATCTACGAAGAATCAGAAGCGGACCTTGAGGCACATATGACGGAGGTGCGGTGCACAGAATTACGTGAAGAAAGGGAACTATTGGAGGCAACTCCATTAGATGACCTTACATTGTACCCACACATATGATCACCGACAACAGTGCGCTGGTCACGGTAGCTGAAGAACAGCGGGGGCACCTGCCTAAGTGGGGTTACCCACGCGATTCCGACATCGAGGGGACGTATCATGTCCCGTTATGATGTACGGTCGAAGACCACAGTTACGGATTGGTGTCGGACGTAAATGGCCGATAGGTAGGACTCTGCTTCGCTGCAGAAATGTCAAAGGTGGTCCAATCCGAACAACAGCATAGAATATGAGATGTCGACCGTGTGGCCACAATGCGAGTATGTGTCACCGCCGCCGCAAAACGAGCTGCGGTTGTCGAAGAAGACGACCTCCTCGCGAAAGCCGACATCCAGGCGAATCTCGAGAGAGTATCAGAAGGTAGAATACTGAATTCAATACACGACTTGACAACAAGTGTTTCAATATGCGAGATATATCTAAAGCGTCAAACATCATGGTTTCGATGTGCGTATATAAGTGTAAGTTCGCGAAGAAGGACAAGGGCGATGTGGGGCGCACCATTTGACAACGCCTGGTACTTCGGGGGTTTATGGACCCCGAGGCTTTCGACGTGTAAACCTTCCCAGGAACAGCGCGGCGGCCATGCCGGAGATTGCTCGCAAGCACGGCAGCGCGCAATAAACAATGGACCATTGCTTCCCTTGACATGAACATGGCTTTCCTGAGAGGGTTAACCTACCAGGAACTTGCTGAGGCAACCGGTGAGAAGGAACGCGCGGCTCTTTACTTTGCCGCCTGGATCGACAGCGGCGCTTCGATCCCTTCCAGGATTCGAGCACTACTACGAGTCGAAGCAATGCCCGCGGCGCCTCAAGCCAGGCATCCGCACCAAGGATACATCCAGAGCTTCCCCACTGAAGCTCAGAGACAACGAGAGGCTTTGGTCTCAGACCCACGTCCTACGACAAGGAGTTCGAGACGAGCAGCAACCTGCTCACAGCCAAACATATTGATGACATTAATGTGGCCGGTTATGAGGACACCATCGCCAAGTGCGTCAATTGCGTCGATGGCATTTTTGGCAAGTGCAACTTCAACAAACATACATCTACCAATTGTGCTGCGAGTTACACGAAGGATGGGGACGGTAATGTTACACTGGACCGATATGAATAATTACATCGGACAGCTCCGTCCCATGCAACATCCTGAACTCACAGGCGCAGACGCCGATGCCAAAGCATCCAAGATGGTTGCTGACATGTTCGTCAGCCTCAGAGGCGCGTTGGCTTACGCATTAATCACACCAGTGCGGTTGATGGTATATGTGGTTTCTCTACAACGTGTCCCATAACTGACCGATATACAAGTGTGACGACTGAGTGCGATTGTCAGGTAGCTGCAGGCCTGCCTTAAGAAGATCATCTAGCAATCGATGACTCCAACGTGCGGAGTTGACCTGCACAGCGACTCCGGCTATCGACGCCTGAGTGGAGATGCCGACGACGAGGTCAAAGGCTACGGCATTCGCGGGGCAAACCTGCTACGGCGTGGAAGCACGCCATCTGGTAAGCCTGGCATCCACTTGATCGATGCGTACTGCAAGTCCCACCGCTTGCAGGCCCGCTCAAGCTATTCAGCAGAAACAGTAGCAGCAGCCCGCAACTTGGAGGACTGCTATCCCATGATCGTGACTCTGCACGAACTCCAAGTAGGTCCACCGACGCCCACTCAGTTGAAAGATGTACTGGAGTTGGGTGGCCGGAGCAGTCGGGTAAATTTGACCATAGATGCTGAATCTGCTTTCAAGTCCTTGCCGAGCAAAGTCCTGCAAAGGCCGACTGAGTGTACTCTTCCGGGACACATCAGTTGGATACGACAGATGATGGAGCAAGGAATCGTGCATAGCATCCAGTGGTGTGACCTCGACATGACCGCGGACGGTCACACACAGGGGGCATTGACAGAGATATGCTCCCACAGGTCATGGGAGGCACGCGATCCTTTAAGCATGACTTCGAACGTCATGCTCCTTATCGGGCTGGCCAGACAACATCGTTTAAGGCCGCCTGAGGACTAATCGTATGCACAGCACCGTGCTCGCAAGGCAACTTGCTTGCGGGTTCACCTTCCTTACGGACCCGCTTGTTGTTGCCCTTTTTGTATGTAGAGTTTGCTGTATAAGGGGCTGCGGACTCACGCTTCGTCTCCCTTCCCCCGACTCTAAAGTGAACTGGGACCAGGGCGAAAGATAACGAGCGTTTGTCCGCGGCCGTTTGTGTTCAAGCGGCCAGCCGCCAACATATGACTGCGCCTCATTGCGAGGCATAGTATTCGCCATCGAGACCGAACACATTCTTCGCTTGAGATGGCCCGTCGCTCCCGCGACGACCTCCTGCGACTGGGACTATCGCTACTACGATACAACAGAGCAGGAGCTGTGCTTCGCCTACGGCGTAGCTTCTGGATGGGCCTACTGGCCCCGTTCAAACTCTTTCAGCAGGGGGCGGCGGTGATTTGCCGTAGGCGTCTTCGATCCGCCGCCCCCAGTGCTCGCCACAGGGGTCGCTGGTGTACCCAAGTTGTTACTATGTTGAGCCCTTCTAGAAGTTTCCCAGTAGGGCTTCGACCGAGCCAGCCTACCACCCGGAAGATGCAGCTCACAATTGCGTTTCTTTCGGGGTCTTCACAGCATGCTTCGAATACTCCCAAGGTTGCATCCAAGATTGTCCAATCCGGCCTCCAAAAGGGAACATGTTGTTCCAAGATGGCCCGATACGGATTAAGCATGCTCGGGTATTGCCCAAGATAGCTTCAAGGCTGCCCAAGAGGTTTGTAAGACGTCCTAAGAGAGCTCCATGAGACCTTCAAGGATATCCCGACGAAGCCACCTAGCTGAACACGGCCCCAGAGGGTGTCCCAGAGGCCTCCAAGATGGCCCCAATATTGACCGATAAGCCCTCCAGAGTGTCTCAAGGTAGGCCAGATCTCGCCAAAGACGGCCCAACATTCCCCCAAGACGGCCCCAAGAGGGCCCCAAGACGGCCCCGAAGACTTTGAGGACGGCCGTACGGCGCCCCAGGAGGGCCAAGGTAGCCCCCCCACTGATGGCGTCAGACGGGCCAAGAGTGAGAGTCCTTGGACGGCCCAAGAGGCCGCCAAGAGGCCCCCAAGAGGCCCTCAGAGCTCACCCAATAGGACCCTCGGAGACCCCAAGCGGCCCCCTTCTGAAGGGGGCCGCGTGGGGTCTCCGAGGAAGGGGCCTCCTGAAGGGGCCCTTCAGGAGGCCCCTTCTTCTTTCTCTCCCTCCTCCTCCTCCCCCTCTTTCTTTTCTTCCTCTCTCTTCCTCCCCCAGATGTTCACCCAAGGGCTTTTACAACACATCATCCAATAGCTTGGCCAATCGCTGGCCAAATGTTTTGCCACATAGGCGTTTCCAAGCGGCAGGGGGCGGCGGTGGTTCGCCGTGAGCGTCTTTGATACTCCAACAGTGGGCAAAACAACGGCTCCTCTGAGTGATCCACCAGTAATTACACACATATGGAATGTGCCAAATTATATACGGCCTCACGTGTGAGATACTAGTATGAGCAAGCTTGTCGCCACCCCTTGCAAGTGCATTTTGCTAGTCATGTGTCGAAATCGTGTTTTGGAATTCTTTACGCTTCGCGTATCCCCACCAGCCCATCTCACAACAGCAACTCTTGCGAAGCATGCCGACAGTCGTGTTTTTCAGGCGTGTGTCCGCTTGGCCCCGCATATCTCCCCTGTTCCTCCTTCCTCCCGCCTCCTTGTACATCCTCCTTGTGGGGGGAGCGGGAGAAGGACTAGGCGGAGGAGGAGGGAGAGAAAGCGCTCCTCGTGGTTTGAGTCGTTTGGGGTTTCTCGTCCTGGTGTGAGTCGTTCGGGCCCTTCTTCCTGGTGTGAGTCGTTCGGGCTCTTCGTGGTGTGAGTCGTTCGGGCTCTTCGTCCTGGTGTGAGTCGTTCGGGCTTCTCGTGGTGTGAGTTGTTCGGGCCCCTCGTCCTGGTGTGAGTCGTTCGGGCCCCTCCTCCTGGTGTGACTCGTTCGGGCTCCTCGTGGTGTGAGTCGTTCGGGGCCCTCGTCGTGGTGTGAGTCGTTCGGGCTCCTCGTGGTGTGAGTCGTTCGGGCGCCTCGTCCTGGTGTGAGTCGTTCGGGCCCCTCCTTCTGGTGTGAGTCGTTCGGGCTCTTCGTGGTGTGAGTCGTTCGGGCCCCTCGTCCTGGTGTGAGTCGTTCGGGCTCCTCGTGGCGTGAGGCGTTCGGGCACCTCGTCCCCTTTTGGGGCGTCTTGGGGGCCTCTTGGCGGCCCCAGGGGCTTTTAGGAGCGTCTTGGGTGCCTTGGGGGAGCCTCTTCGGGCCTCTTGGGAGCCTCTTGGAGGCCGTTTGGGGCGTCTTGGGGGCCTCTTGGCGGCCCCAGGGGCTTCCAGGAGCGTTTTGGGTGCCTCGGGGGCCTCTTGGGGCCTCTTGGGGGCCTCTTGGGGGCTCTTGGAGGCCTCTTGGGGGCCTCCTGGGGGCCTCTTGGGGCCATCTTGGGGCCTCTTGGTGCCTCCTGGGCGCTTCTTGGGGCCATCTTGGAGGGAATCGATCAAAGAAGAGGGGAGCTTTAATTAGCGCTGCCCCCTCAGAAGGGCAAAATGGAGCCAAAACCTTAGTAAAATCAATGATTTTGGCTTGAAAGAAGAGGGGAGCTTTAATTAGCGCTGCCCCCTCAGAAGGCCAAAATGGGGCCCAAACCTTAGTAAAATCAATGATTTTGGCTTCCAAGAAGAGGAGAGCATTTTTTCTCCCTCCCCCCGTCGGGGCCAGAATCCTCGTGAGGGGTGTCGTTTTTTAGCCCTCCCAGGAGTCGAAAACGACCCCTCTGACCACCCGCGAGGCGCCCTCTCCAGGCCCAGGGGGAGGGGGTAGGGGGAGGGGTAAACCCCTCCCCGAAGGGGAAGAAGGGGGTTGAGAACAGAGCGGGCTCTCTAAACCACTCACGCCCAAAGGGCTGGTGGGACTCCCGACCAGGCCCCAGCACGTCATACATCGTAGTTGTTGTCAGAAGTTGCTGAATGTGGCACTCCAGCGGCCCACCTTCTCAGGGCGATCCTGCTCCGCATGTTTGGTGTCGGGACGTCGCTGGCGCGTTAGGTTCCGACTGCACGGGCAGGCTTTGCGTCAGCTCTTGGGACTATAGACCTTTGTAGTTGCACCTGTGCGCCCTCGCTCTACACTGCTCTGCCCCTTCGCTCCCTGTCTGTGCTCCGAGGGAATGTCTCAACGTGGTGGTCAGTAGGTGGATAGGTTCTGTACCATAGCAGCCCCGCTCTGAGCTCATCACTCCAGTCTTCGTGCGTGGCGCCACATCTGCTCCATGCCTTGTTCCTTGTTGTGTTCCTTGTTTCTGTTCCGGATCGCTCCTGGGCTTGGGTCTTCGGCCTTGCCGAGAAGGCTGGCCTTCTTGGCTCGGCCAGAGCCTCATCGGAGGGGCAGGGGGATCGGGGGCCCCCCGGGCCTGCTTTCCCTGCCTCGGGCCGGCCACCGGGCCGGTGCGAATTGAGGCGTACATGCACAGGCAGTGGTACCTCTCATTCTGTCTCTGTTTTGTGTGCACGTGCGTCCCGCCCCGTGTCGCTAGAGCAGCGGTGGCGCGTATGGTATGTGGGACCGCTAGAGCTCTGTAATCGGTGCTAGGTTGCCACGAGCTGGGCACAACTATGCGTCTGTAGCAGATTGACAAATCTGGTGACAGACTTGACCGCAATCGCTGGGGCACGCAAATGGCTTTGCGTGTTGTGTTGGTTTGACGTTTGCTTGGGAAAATTCGGGCAGTTGAGTTCGCTGCTCCTGATGATTTTCTTTAGTCCTAATCGTAGTCGTCCTTGATACGATTATCATACGGTCGATTGCAAATCTCATGTCTGGTTACGCCAAAGATGCCAGATAAGTATTTGGCACATGTTTTTTTTCAGCGCAGGGATGCAGGGAGGCGAAGAAGATTGGAAAGGGATGTGTCGAGGATCAACATAACGTTGCCAAGGGATGTGGGCAGGAACCATGGACGAGCTCTGGGGAAAGCTCAAGGTGAGCCGCCTAACCCGCTTGACCTTCGGCTCGATCAGGACGCGACTGTGACAGTAAAGCGCGAATTCCTTTCTAAGAGGCCCGCGGCATCTACGAGCCCCCGCTGGTCGCATGATCGCGAACCGTCGTCCGCAGTTGTTGTTGGCAATGTGCCGTGGTCGCCGGCAGTTGTCGAAAGATCCGATGGGGGCCAAGACGTATAGTCATTTTCTGGGATGTCTTGGCGTGGTTCTGCAATTATGATGGCCACTGCAGGCAGGCTGTGCCTACGAGGACTTGTCGCTAACATTTGACAGCGTTTTGAGTCCCCAGATATGTTTATTGACAGTTCGGTCGAACGATTGGCTTGTCATCACCGCCATCGTGGTCCGCGTTGGGTTTGCACAGATCGCTTGGCCAGATATTGGGACACGTGCCGTGTTATTCAAGGTTTTGCCTAAGTCATTGGGTTAATGTGGTTTATGGCGGTCGTTGCTGTAGGCTAGAGTTGTATTGATGGTAACCAATGTGTGGTACATTGTCGCTCTCACGTTTCTTAGCCTCGCGAGTTTAGTAGCTTCTCTTGCTGGTCATGGTCATGCTGACGCGTTTGTTATCAGCTTGATCCTCTTGTCTAAATCCGCTGCCTTGCCCTGCCTTTCCCCACGCACTTCCTCCAGCACTGTGTTCGGACCCCCCTCTCAGGCGGGATACGTCGAGTTCAGTGCTCGTACTATGCACCAGACTCTTGGGTCTACGGGCTCTTGGCTCGCCTCGGGCGCTTTAGGCAAAGCCAAGTTCGAGGAGTTTGAGGAGGATATCGGGTAGAACAAATGGGGTGGGGCAGGGCTGAGAGATGGAATTCCTACATAGTCAGATGCGTTACCCCGTCTCGCAGGCAGACAGGAGGGGGGAAGAGAAGAGGAACCTGTGGTGGAATGTCATGGATGAACTTGAGGTCGGGGTGGGTGTAGTTGTTTCGAACCTCCTGGCTGGGGCGACCTAAAAATCGCCTTCAGATGGTTAGTATCGGATATAGCAGGGACGGGTACTTTAGCTGCAAACTCATGTTTGGATGGCACTTACTTCTGAGGGCGAGCTAATCGCGGGTGATGGTCCCGTGCGTTGGCTGCGCGAGACATCCTCTTTTGATGGAGAAGCCAAACAGGGGTTGATTTATCTCTTCTTCCTCCTCCGCCTCCTCTTTTTCTTGGCTGCTCGCCGCCGCCATGATTGTGGCGGCGCCGCGTGCCTGGCCCAGGGCGATGCGTGCCGCGACAGGGGACGCCTCGGTGCCGCTGCAGCGGCCTGGCTGCGCTGAGGCGGCACGAAGGGGCGCCGCCAGCTCTGCGACGGGCGCGTCGCCTGCAGTTGCGCCCAGCCTGGCGCGCACCCGGGCCTTTGCTGCGGGGAGGCTATGTGGCCCCGCGGGCTCTCAGTTGCGCACGAGGCCGTCGTCCGACTCGCCGTCGCTGACATCGAGGTCGGGGATGTGGAAGGAGGCAGGTCCTGAGTGGCCTCGAGTGCGTTCCACTACCTGCAAAGTCCCTATTCGCAAACGTTACAAAATTATGCTAACGGAGTTCCCCACATAAAGAGATTAACGGTTTCGTGGGACCCATTTTCTTGATGCCCTCCTCGCTTTGGCGGGGCCCCGCTGGAAGGGGGGAGGGCTACGAAACCTGGCGAAGAGTAATGCTTTCCGCGACCCTCCTCGTTCAAGCGCGGCCTCTCTGGAGGAGTGGAGGGGGGACACGAAACCGTGTAAACAGCATGTTTTCCGATACCCTCCAGGAAGAGAAGGAGGAGGAGGAGGAGGAGGAGGAGAAGGAGGAGGAGGAGGAGGAAGAGGATAAGATGGATGATGGCAGCAGCAGGAACCGCAGCAGGAGCAGCAGCGGGAGGTTGGTTTGAGTGGTCTCATTTTCCTCGTGAGGTCCGATTCGTGAGGTTGGTCTGAGTGGTCTCACTTCCCTCGTCCAGTCGAGGTTATACAAGAGGGTGGGCGACACGAGTTCGCTAGACGAAAGCACTTGCCGAGGTGTCTGGTAACTACAATTCGAACGCAAACACTGATCGGCCAAGAGCGGTTTAACAGACTGCCAATAATCTCCCAAACAATGTATCGCTGCATTATGGTTTTGTGCACACGGCGTTAACCTACTAGCCTGACTGTACTCGGGCCGACGCGTGGGGGGGGGCTTCTTCTTAAGCCCACGCGGAGTGCTATTTAATCGCAGCCACTGCAGTGAAGACCGATGGTAGTACGATTCGAAGTCACCTCCACCTGCTGCAACGCAAGCGCCGCTACACCAGCAGACCGAAGCAGCGGGGGCGACCAGCGGTGGGCAGACGCAGCTCACGCCTCGACCAGCCCGCGGCTGCGGACTGTCATGTCCGCAGCCGCGGAGGGGCCAGCGGCCTCGTCCAGCGCGCGCTTGCGCTTCATTGGAGTGATGGAGTGGCCGAAGTTAAGCGGCGGGCCCTTCGCGATCGCCAAAGTCTTGTTCATGAGCTGCGCCCACAACGCAAAACATACGCAAGAGCGGCCCAAATTCGTGTCTGCATGTACCCCCGCACCGTTTGACAGCAAGAATCTCCTGATACCCACCAACGGGCCCCAAACCCTCAAAACAAAATCTGTGTTAGTGGCCCCTTTATTCAAGAGTCATGAAAGCTGTTTGAATGGTAGTAAGAATCGACTGAGTAGCACGAGCCCCTAAGGGTTCAGCGCTACTGGCACCTGGCGTGACAAACGGACCCCGGGATCCAAAATGCCATGAACAAAAAATCCACTCCGCAAAACATACGCAAGAGCGGCCCAAATTCGTGTCTGCATGTACCCCCGCACCGTTTGACAGCAAGAATCTCCTGATACCCACCAACGGGCCCCAAACCCTCAAAACAAAATCTGTGTTAGTGGCCCCTTTATTCAAGAGTCATGAAAGCTGTTTGAATGGTAGTAAGAATCGACTGAGTAGCACGAGCCCCTAAGGGTTCAGCGCTACTGGCACCTGGCACGAGCCCCGAAGGGTTCAGCGCCAGGTCATTGGGAGCACGAGCCCCGAAGGGTTCAGCGCTCCCAGTTTCAGTAGCACGAGCCCCGAAGGGTTCAGCGCTACTGGCACCTGGCACGAGCCCCGAAGGGTTCAGCGCCAGGTGATTGGGAGCACGAGCCCCGGAGGGTTCAGCGCTCCCAGTTTCAGTAGCACGAGCCCCGCAGGGTTCAGCGCTGCTGGCACCTGGCACGAGCCCCGAAGGGTTCAGCGCCAGGTGATTGGGAGCACGAGCCCCGGAGGGTTCGGCGCTCCCAGTTTGAGTAGCACGAGCCCCAAAGGGTTCAGCGCTACTGGCACCTGGCACGAGCCCCGAAGGGTTCAGCGCCAGGTGAGTGGGAGCACGAGCCCCGGAGGGTTCAACGCCCCCAGTTTCAGTAGCACGAGCCCCGAAGGGTTCAGCGCTACTGGCACCTGGCACGAGCCCCGCAGGGTTCAGCGCCAGGTGAGTGGGAGCACGAGCCCCGGAGGGTTCAGCGCTCCCAGTTTCAGGAGCACGAGCCCCGAAGGGTTCAGCGCTACTGGCACCTGGCACGAGCCCCGAAGGGTTCAGCGCAGGTGAAGGGTTCAGCGCTACTGGCACCTGACGAGCCCCGAAGGGTTCGCCAGGTGAGGGGAGCACGAGCCCCGGAGGGTTCAACGCCCCCAGTTTCAGTAGCACGAGCCCCGAAGGGTTCAGCGCTACTGGCACCTGGCACGAGCCCCGCAGGGTTCAGCGCCAGGTGAGTGGGAGCACGAGCCCCGGAGGGTTCAGCGCTCCCAGTTTCAGGAGCACGAGCCCCGAAGGGTTCAGCGCTACTGGCACCTGGCACGAGCCCCGAAGGGTTCAGCGCCAGGTGAGTGGGAGCACGAGCCCCGGAGGGTTCAGCGCTCCCACTGGGGGAGTAGCACGAGCCCAGAAGAGCCAATGCTGCTGGCAGAACCCCCAAAGGGTTCAGAGCCAAGCGACTGACGCCGTCCTTCTCCGCCTCTCCTCCTCGTCCTTGGGACTCAGTGCGACCATATTGGCCTGGTCTGTCACGCGGACTCCCAACTCTGAGAGCTCTACTCGGACTTCGACTGCGAATGCTGTGGGCAAAAGGTCGCCACACCAGTCTCATCGCGCGAGCACTCTGGAGCGGCGTCGCCGCGCGCGCATGACGAAATCCTTTTCAAAACCATTGGGTTTCTGAGCATTCTAAGATATAGCTCTTGAAACACATATGAAAACCCAGTTGCGATTCCCAAAAAACCTGCCAGATGTATTGAACTTCGGTTTCCTCACCAATGCCACGCCCATGGGGCGCCTGTCTTTCCTGGGCGCGCGTCCGAGGTTTGGAAAAGATGCGTGTAGGAACTTATGAGGAGGGGACATGGGACGGGAGGGTGTATATCGCTGATGCATCATGGGTTCTATCTGGTCCCAATCCTCCCTTCTCCTCCTCCTCCTCCTCCTCCTCCTCCTCCTCCTCCTCCTCCTCCTCCTCCTCCTCCTCCTCCCTCCTCTTCCTCCTCCCCCTCCTCCTCCTCCTCATCCTGTCCGCTCATGTTGAAAGGGTTTGCCGAGGCCCTGGAGGACCCCTTGGAGACATGTAAGGAGCTCCGGCACACAGACTCTCAATCCCACCAGCCCTCTATGCGTTGGTGGTTTCCTCGCTCAGGCGGGGCCCCCCTGAAGGGGTGGGAGGGGCACGAAACCGTGTAAATAGTATGGTTTTCCGATACCCTCCTCGCTCAGGCGGGGCCTCCCTGGAGGGGTGGGAGGGGCACGAAACCATGTAAATAGTATGGTTTTCCGATACCCTCCTCGCTCAGGCGGGCCTCCCTGGAGGGGTGGGAGGGGCACGAAACCATGTAAATAGTATGGTATTCCGATACCCTCCTCGCTCAGGCGGGGCCTCCCTGGAGGGTGGGAGGGGCACGAAACCATGTAAATAGTATGGTATTCCGATACCCTCCTCGCTCAGGCGGGGCCTCCCTGGAGGGGTGGGAGGGGCACGAAACCATGTAAATAGTATGGTATTCCGATACCCTCCTCGCTCAGGCGGGGCCTCCCTGGAGGGGTGGGAGGGGCACGAAACCATGTAAATAGTATGGTATTCCGATACCCTCCTCGCTCAGGCGGGGCCTCCCTGGAGGGTGGGAGGGGCACGAAACCGGATACCCTCCTCGCTCAGGCGAATCCGATACCCTCCTCGCTCAGGCGGGGCCTCCCTGGAGGTGGGGAGGGGCACGAAACCATGTAAGTATGGTTTTGCCTCCCTGGAGAGGTGAGATGGGCACGAAACCATGTAAATAGTATGGTTTTCGGATACCCTCCTCGCTCAGGCGGGGCCTCCCTGGAGGGGTGGGAGGGGCACGAAACCATGTAAATAGTATGGTTTTCGGATACCCTCCTCGCTCAGGCGGGGCCTCCCTGCACGAAACAATGTAAATAGTATGGTTCCGATACCCTCCTCGCTCAGGCGGGGCCTCCCTGGAGGGGTGGGAGGGGCACGAAACCATGTAAATAGTATGGTATTCCGATACCCTCCTCGCTCAGGCGGGGCCTCCCTGGAGGGGTGGGAGGGGCACGAAACCATGTAAATAGTATGGTATTCCGATACCCTCCTCGCTCAGGCGGGGCCTCCCTGGAGGGGTGGGAGGGGCACGAAACCATGTAAATAGTATGGTTTTCGGATACCCTCCTCGCTCAGGCGGGGCCTCCCTGGAGGGGTGGGAGGGGCACGAAACCATGTAAATAGTATGGTTTTCGGATACCCTCCTCGCTCAGGCGGGGCCTCCCTGGAGGGGTGGGAGGGGCACGAAACCATGTAAATAGTATGGTTTTCCGATACCCTCCTCGCTCAGGCGGGGCCTCCCTGGAGGGTGGGAGGGGCACGAAACCATGTAAATAGTATGGTTTTCCGATACCCTCCTCGCTCAGGCGGGGCCTCCCTGGAGGGGTGGGAGGGGCACGAAACCATGTAAATAGTATGGTTTCCGATACCCTCCTCGCTCAGGCGGGGCCTCCCTGGAGGGGTGGGAGGGGCACGAAACCATGTAAATAGTATGGTATTCCGATACCCTCCTCGCTCAGGCGGGCACTCCCTGGAGGGGTGGGAGGGGCACGAAACCATGTAAATAGTATGGTTTCCGATACCCTCCTCGCTCAGGCGGGGCCTCCCTGGAGGGGTGGGAGGGGCACGAAACCATGTAAATAGTATGGTTTTCCGATACCCTCCTCGCTCAGGCGGGGCCTCCCTGGAGGGGTGGGAGGGGCACGAAACCATGTAAATAGTATGGTTTTCCGATACCCTCCTCGCTCAGGCGGGGCCTCCCTGGAGGGGTGGGAGGGGCACGAAACCATGTAAATAGTATGGTTTTCCGATACCCTCCTCGCTCAGGCGGGGCCTCCCTGGAGGGGTGGGAGGGGCACGAAACCATGTAAATAGTATGGTTTCCGATACCCTCCTCGCTCAGGCGGGGCCTCCCTGGAGGGGTGGGAGGGGCACGAAACCATGTAAATAGTATGGTTTTCCGATACCCTCCTCGCTCAGGCGGGGCCTCCCTGGAGGGGTGGGAGGGGCACGAAACCATGTAAATAGTATGGTTTTCCGATACCCTCCTCGCTCAGGCGGGGCCTCCCTGGAGGGGTGGGAGGGGCACGAAACCATGTAAATAGTATGGTTTTCCGATACCCTCCTCGCTCAGGCGGGGCCTCCCTGGAGGGGTGGGAGGGGCACGAAACCATGTAAATAGTATGGATATCCTCGCTCAGGCGGGGCCTCCCTGGAAGGGGCACGAAACCATGTAAATAGTATGGTTTTCCGATACCCTCCTCGCTCAGGCGGGGCCTCCCTGGAGGGTGGGAGGGGCACGAAACCATGTAAATAGTATGGTTTCCGATACCCTCCTCGCTCAGGCGGGGCCTCCCTGGAGGGGTGGGAGGGGCACGAATCCATGTAAGTAGTATGGTTTTCGGTATAGAGTGGTATGGAATGGTATGGTAGGTATGGTATGGTACGGTATGGTATGGGTATGGTATGGTACTGGAGGTATGGTATGGTATGGTACTGTGTGGCATTGGTGTGATATGGTATGGTATGCTATGGTACGCCATGGTATGGTATGGTACGATATGGTACGTATGGTGTGGTATGGTATGGTATGGTATGGTATGTGTGGTAGGAACTATGGTATGGTATGGTGTGTGTGTGGTAGGCATAATATTGTGCTGTATGGAAGATGGAGCGGGAGGTGGGTGGGAAGGAGAGGGTGTTCTGGGAAAACAAGAACCCCACTCAGGATGTGGGGAACAAATATTTGCCTCGATGCATTGGATAGTGTATCTCCCGCGCCCCCTCACATACCAATATCATATATTCTCTTTTGGAACCACTCGTGCCGCCATAGCATTGCGAGTAGCTTCGCGCGGTGTGCGCCATGGCCGAGCGCGAATCATTTGCACTCGCCAGCGCGCGTGCAAAGTGTTTTGCGCCTTGTGTTTGCGAGCGGGCGTCTTGTCAGTCGCGGCGCGCGCTCGGCGGTCACGGGCGCGCTGGAAGTGGCAGCGCACAGATATGCAGCGAAGGGCAAGCGCTGAACAGGGTCTTGATCGTTGTCGGAACATGCCAGCAGAGCGCGACTGCTGAGGTGCAAATGGCTTGATCAAGAAGACCAACCATATGCACACACAGAGACAGAAACTGCGAACATACGCGGCGGCTGGGCCTTCTTGCGTCGACTATTTTGGGCTTCCGGTTTTATGCCTCAGGCGGCTGAGCAAACCTTGCAGAAGGGCAGTGCAATCCATTTGCGCTTCCAGCCCATGTTTCTTCTTGGTGGCTCTGTGCGCGCCCTCAATGTGCGAGCTAGGTGTGTGTTTCGTTGGTTCCGCCCTGTTGCGTTTCCTCGCTTGGCCCAGGCGCGACCCGCACGGGATTGCGTCAGCAGAGTAGATTCGCGCGGTCGCGTTCGCAAATGTTGCTTATTATTTTGTGGCGCACGTGGAGCGCTTCATGACCCCGCCGAAATTTGTGCGTTCATTTTTTGGTCATTGTCTTGTTGTGCACGCTGCGTGCTGCTTCGGGCGTTGTAGGGCCGCGCCAGAACGTTTTATAGATTTCACGATTCCACCAATGACTTTTTCGCATGTAGCGTGTCCGGCGGGCCCGGAGGGCAACCCATCAATTTTAGATTGTTCGTTGTTTGGTCCCGTGGCTGACTGGGGGAGTCCGCGTTAAGAACCACCCTGGATCGGTCAGGCCCTGGATGAGTGTGGCAATGTATATCATCATGCTGAGGCCCAGAAAGCGAATGGAATAGTTGGCTTGTCCCTTTCCGTTGTTAGGTGGCCCGCCCGTGGGCGGGTCATTTGTGAGATTGGAGGATGTGAGCGCGCGGTGCGGAAAACGCATTGTTCGGCAATGCGTCACTTCATGTTGAGGCCCAGGTTGCGAGCTAAACAAGTTGTTTGTCCCACCCAGTTTCTGGTGGACCCACCTGTGGGTGGGTCACCTGTGAGATCGGGCGTGAGCGCGCGATGCGGAAACGCATTGCGCGGCAGTGAACCACCTCATGTTGAGGCTCAGCACTCGAGCGAAGCATAATGCTATTTCCCCAGCAAAGTTTCGGGTGACCCGCCCGCGGGTCACCCGTGATCTCGCGTGAGTTGAGCGCGCGTTGCAGGACATGCGTTGCGTGGCAATGTGTCACCTCGTGTTGAGGCCCAGAGCGTGAGCGGCACAGTGGGCTTTCCCCGCCCAGATTTCGGGTGACCCACCGGTGGGTGCGTCAGCTGGTCGGACGATGTGAGTCCGCGATGCGGGACATGCGTTGCGTTGCAGTGTATCACTGAATGGGATGCCCTAAGGGCGAAAAGAATGATTGGATTCCGCCCTGCCTTGTTGTCGGGCGGCAAGACAAAGATCTGCAGTCTCTACGCGTTGCTCAGATGGTGTTATGCGATATTGTGCACTTGCATTGCTAGGATTGGCCAGGTTAGGCTCGGCTCTATTTTGCGATGCTGCCCTATGACATTCGAGCGCTACGATATAGCATGCTACGCGACTGCAGTGCTACGCTAGTGCTGACGCGACGCAGCGCAATATGGAGCTATGTTGTGCTTTGGTGTGTTACGCAGTGCCTCATGGTGGTTTTCTTTTAGAACCATGGTGCCGAGAAGCAGTCTGCTTGAATTGAGGGGTGGCAGGATCTGAAGTCGGAGCTCGTCCAGGGCCTCAAGAATGCTCACGACCTGCACAAGATTTCAGGTGACTAGCACTGGGACCGGATAGCACGCGCTGGCATTGGTGTCTAACCACTGCTCACCGTCTGTGCTTTGTTGCGCGCGTTGTGGTCACATGCGTGTTGGAGCCTTATTGTGAAGTCAGGAGCCAATCATGTGTTTCCAAGCGTTTGCACTCTGGGCTATGGTTTGTTGTTTGCCACGGTGCGATTGGCAATGGAGAGCTGTCCGTTGATGCATTTGATTTTTGGGAGTGGGCTGCATTCTAATTGCGAGGGTCAAGCACTATCGACAACCGTTTTGCTTTTTGCAAGACGCATGTGTGTGCAGTGCTCTTGCGCTCGCTACTGCTTTTGTGTGTCACTTTCCCTGTTTCGGCAGCCCGTGCTCATGTCGTAAACAGCGAGCTGACGCGCCCGACGGGCTGAGGTTGTCAGAGCTCAAGCTCCAGGTTCCCGCCCGATCCGACCGCCCCGCATGCCACGGCCGGCAGGCCCCAAGAGTCCTTCACGGTCCTTGAGAGTACGCCCCAGTTGCCAGAACATGGCAGGTCAGCGACAGACCAAAACGGCAGGCCATGACAAAGCAACGACAAACTGACCATGCAGTTCTGGCTGCGTGAAGTTAGTAATCGAGCGCACGCTTGAGGACATGTGCAGACATTTTTGTGGGGGACTGCTCGAAACAAGACCATTTCTGATGTACCAGTGTCACCTGCGAAGCAGGCGCCCTGACGGGAACGTCTCATGTATGTATCTTCTAATGTTGCGTACATTTATGTTGGAGGACCGATTGCATAGCGGCCGCATCGCTGGCAGCCGTTCCGCGTCCAGTTGTTGCTTCACAGTTCGGTTGTTTCCTGCTTTGTAGCGCATGTAACACATGATCAGCTCTTCTTGCCAAGCCCAAATTCCACGCCGTATGAGTATGCACAGCATGTGCAAATTGGGCCACACACTTCGGACATCTCGATGTCCGACCACATGCCCTTTTCGCCGCCATGTCCGCTGAATCGCAATACTATGGTGGCGTTGCTGGCGTTGTTGCCGTGCCAGTGAGGATGCATGTTTCTTTTCCATGTGCTGCTGTCGGTTTGTTCTGGGTATCAATCGCCACGTTCTGGTCTTCGCGTGTTTGATGTGCCTGTGTTGTTGGTGCGAGTGCTTAGTCATCACCATTTCCGTTTCTTGTGCTTGGATTCGTTGCGTGCATGTTGTGTTGTATTCGATGCGAGTGTGAATGCAAGTATTTCCCGTCCTGCCATCTATCTCCGCTTTTTGGCAGTTGCATTGTTTGTAGTTGATTCGTGGCATTATGGGAGGGCGATACATCGGTAAAGAGTCTAAGATCGAAGAAAACAATTGCATGGCGCTTCGACGGAGAGCCCTCTCCTTTTGCATTGCTGTTTTGGTGCACCCGACATGGGTTCAACATTTGAGGTAAAGCTATGTGTCGCAGACGTTGTATTGCCAGGGACAGTGTCTGCGCCATGCACATTTGTCACCAATCTGCCACCACATTGTTACTGGAAGTAAACCGATAACACAAGCGAGGGTGCGTGCAGTCGTCGTGATGTGCCGCAGGGCTTGGCAGGAATAATTCCAAAGATGGCCTATACTCGTTTGGATTGAAGCATGGCGCGAAATGTGGTCATGGTTAGAAGCTTTGTAGTGAGTCAATCGTGCAAGTTGATATCTTCTTTGAAAGTGAAAGCTAGGATGCCTCCGGACGAATTCGAGAACTTGTTGCACCCTGTTTTCCAAGAGGATGAGTGGATATTGATCTTGCTCGGTGCAAGGGCTTTTCTTATCTTTTGCTTCGATTGTGGAGAGGTGGAGGAGGAGTCGAGGAGACGCAGGACGAGAGGCCGCACCAGCCTAAGCTGAATTCGTTTTGACGCCCAAGGTGCGTCCGCCTTCCTGCGAGGGTCCGCGGCAAATGGATGCACATTTTTGTTGGATACGGGGCTCATTTGAACAGTGTTTTGGCGACTTCGGTGGCTTTCGTTTTGGTTTCGTTTTGCAGCAAGGGCGGAACGAATACGAAACGAGGGGAAAACGACACAACGAAAACGGAAAACGACTGAGGGAAACGGGTCTTTCACCCCGGGGCTTCACCCGGGACCAGCTCTGTGTCCCGAGCGGCTTGCAGACGGGCCCCAGGCCCTCGGCCGGAGTGCACTAGGGGGGCCCGAGAACGGCGAGCAATTTTCTGGGGCCGTGCTTCAGCAGGACATGTTACGCTCATGGGTCGGCTGAACTCGGCAGTGATCGACATGCAGATGTGAGGTTCGAGGACCGAGGTATCTTCGGGGCGCTGTTTCTACACATTCTAAGTGAGGAGGTCTTCATATTCTTTCCGTATCGTGAGTATGGGGATCTTGTTATTGGTGGGACGCCTCACCCTCAATCTTGCTTCCCCTCTTCTCTCCCATATTGAGACCCGCTCACGCTCAGACACACACATGGATTCCATTTGATATGTACTCACCTAGACGCAGACCTACTCACACTCAGTCTCATTCGCACTCATATTCCTTTCTACCAATATTCGCCTTTACTCAGGCCGCTCACACTCACACACACTAAGACTCACTTGCACGCAGACTTACTCACACTGAGACCCACTCGCATTCATAGTCAAGTCTACCAGTATTCACCCTTGCTCAGACCACTCACACTCAGACTCACTTACACTCATACGCCTTCCCCAGCTGTCGCAGCCACCCTCGCTTGGCAGTTGTGAGTTCGATTCGCGCCTTCGAGGACGACAGAGCCTCCTCCTTCTCTCGCAGGCGATTTTTCGCCCCCAACCCTCGACTTTTCCACGACAAATCAAGCCGTTCAGAAAAGGAGGGAACGAGGGATACCCCAGGGGGGCACATCGGACGCACCATTATCGAGGACTGACGCCTCCCTGTCCTAGATACCTGAGTTTGGCCCCAACTCTTAAACCCCACGAAGCCGTGGATAGGGGTCGACATATCTCTTGTTTCTCTCCCGCCCAACCTCTGGCATAAGTATCCTTTAGTTCCTAACTTGTAAGGTTTTCTCGGGCGGTGAGGGTTTTCCCCGCCGCACGCCCCCTACTGGTGTCGCCTCCTCTGCGGAGGGAGGGTCGGTCGTGTCCTGTCACTTCCATTCTCTCTACTGCGGCCTGCGTCTTCCTTTTTTGTTTCGGTGGGCTCCAAGTGTCATGCTTGTAGCCGCGATGGGACGAACTTAAGATGTCCTCCTCCTCCTCCTCCTCTTCTCCTCCTCCTCTTCCTCATTCTTCCCCCTCCCCCGCTGCGTCTCCGTCCCGCGAGAGCGCGCTCCCGCACGCGCGGAAGAACAATGTTGATGATGAGGAGTTGGAGAAGAAGGGCGAGGATGAGGAGGGAGGAGGACGAGGAGGAGGACGAGGAGGAGGACGAGGAGGCCTTGCTGCCCGACAAGCGGCAAAGGTGGCTGGCGTGGACATTTGGCCACGCTCCCCGAAGAACTGGGGAATGGGAGCAAAGAGGATGAGCGAGGAGGAGGGCAATCGAGGTGTCTGGGCGTCTTTGAGCCCTTTTAGGGACCGCTGGGGCCTTGAGGGCCCCCAGAAGCCCCGACTTGAGGAGGCCTCTGGGGACCCCCAGGTGCGCGACTCGCCTCTCGTCTCCTCCCTTATTTGCCACAGGGAAGCGCAGCATTCGGCCACATGCTTGTACGTAAGGCAGAGGCCTACTCATGTGTTTCAGTTCACTTCTCTGTGGCTGCCTTGGGTTCCATTTGCTCGAGTCGAATCCTCTCCCATGTCCTTACATGATTTTGCAGCTGCCCAGCCATCCCTCCCCTTCCCCCCATCCATCCTCCTTTCCCTTCCACTTCCTATGCCGCTTATCCTTGCCGTTCTTCATCGTCCTTTCTCCATAACTCTTCCTCGGCTCGTCCCTCTCTTGTCCCCTCATCGCCCTCTTCCCGCGACACCCCGCCGCCTGTCCTCGTCTCCCCCCCCCCCCCCTTGCACCCGATGTGGCCCGATCGTGAACAAACAATTCCGATGGGGAACAACACACCGCCGAGGGGGACGAGTTGCTGAACAATCATCAAGCGATCGCAAACATGGATTAAGGGGGGTGGATTAGCGACAGGTCTCGTTTCCATGGGAAATCGCGGATTTCCGCCGCCGAGCGAGGCGGCACCGGCCGCATTTTGGGGAAGGCACCTCCCCCGATCCATGGATTTGGCGATCGCGCGCCAAATCCATGGATCGCTAATCCATGTTTGCGCGCCCCCGAAATCAAGACGCCTTGAGGAGAAACACGGCGCCCGAACAGGTACGGTACGCAAGCAACAGACATAGGAGCTACCATCGCTGGAAGAAAGCAATCTTGTCGCTTTACGTGCGGGTCAAAGGGGCGGCATGCGGCACGCTGGTTTCATCGCACTGCACGGGCGAGCTTGGAGCTGCAAAGGTGGCGTGATGGGCATTGTCGTGGGCGTGGCGCAGGTCTACTTGCTGGGGTCCACATGAGTCGCGTAAGGCGCCAGGAAGAAGTGCCTGTGGCAGCCGCGGCCCCGCTAATCTCCTTCTTCCTCTGGATCATGCAAGCGTGAGCTGAGAGGGAGGAGGCTCAGGAAGGCGAAGTTATAAGAGGAGGAGCAGGAGGCCGCAAACCAGGAGGAGGATAAGACATGGGCATGCTCTCGCGGCTACCGAGGGCGGGGATGCTGCCCCGATTACTGCGTTCTTGCGGCGCCTCTCTGGTCGGACGTCACTGTTCGTCGGCCGTCGGCCCTGCAGCTCTGAGGCACAGCGGCTGTCGTCGCGCCGCAAGAAATCTTGTCGTCTCGGGAGAGCTGACTCGATCTGTGTGCTCGCCGTCTCGAGTCATACGGGCGTTGGCGGAACTGTCGGCTGATGGCGTCTCCGGGATGCTGGGGGTCGGCGTCTGGGGAGAACGCGCCGATCGGAAGTCCCAAAACGGCGCGGTGATCACACCGTTGGGTGAGTCAGAGGGGATTCGGGGCGAGCGCGCGGTTTTGGGATTTTGGGCTGTTCTCCGAGGATCTCTCGGGCGGTTGGGGCCCTCACGGTCCCAAAGCCTTGTGGCGACGGACAGTGAGTTGAGGTGTTTTTGGTATGTCGAGGTCACTGCGCGCTCAGTCTGTCACAGCACCGTTGTGGGATCCCCCAGGCACCAGGCACCAGAGGGGTCTGGAGCCCTCGCGTTGCGCACCCGCCACTCCGAACTGCGGCCGACGTCGGTGCATTTTACTCTTGTCGTTCTTCTCCACAAAGTGTTGGGATGCTCGACGTTTCGATTGTTGGAGTAGCTCGTTGTCAGCAGGGCGCCACAGAGATGTTGTGCGCAGCGGGGGCTGAGCGCTGAAGGTGGTAACGACTACCCCTTTCCATATCCTTTTTCCTCCCGCCCTGGAGGAGTGGGGTGGGGGTACGGAGACGGATATTGATGAGGTGGAGAAGGAGGATGAGGGGGCGGAACGGGAGTTAACATTGCCCGCACACTTATCTTGTGCCGCAGTTCTGTCTGGCACGGCGCACACGCATACTCGCACGTGGCACCCAGCAGACCGCACCACTAATTTCGCTATGCACGTGGTCCGACCTTGGGCAGCACTCGTTTCTTGTGGAGCGGCATGCTTCAATGAACGCTGCATTCGAAGCATCGCTATTGTTCTTCAATCGCGTCGAACTGTTAGTTGCCTTTTTCCGAAGCTGTATCAGCAGGGTGTTATGCTAACCACGGAGATATGACACATGCATAGTTGTCAAGGTTTGATGTTCGGTCGGCGCCTTCAACAATCTGCGCTATTGTTGCGCACCTGTGGAGCATGGGTTGCCCCATGATGCATTCTAGAGTACCTCTTAGGCCCACAGCTTGCATACCAGAGGATTGCGGCTTCGTTGCGCCAGGAAGCGGAAACTGTTCAGACCGCTTAGCTGTTCTCCCGCTTGTCAGTGCCAGCTGGTTGCTCTTTTCGTAGCTATGATTGCTTGATTCCAAGGGACTATTCCCTCTTTGGAGTTCAACGTTTACTCCAAGATTTCATCGTGGACCCGAAACTGTGAACCAGTACACCATCTGTTCTGCAAATCAATTCAGAACCATGCAAATCCGTACAAACCCATGCAAGGCAATGCACGGCCATGCGAAGCAATCAACCACAACCACGCAATGTCAATGAAGGGAAACCAATGCCAGCAAAGCAGTTAAAAGCAATGCCAAGCCATTAACAGCCATGCAGGGTAAAGCAATGGAAAGCCATGCGAAGTCATGCAGAGCAACGCATATCATTGCAAGGCGGCGGCTGGAAGGCACGGGGCCCGAAACGGGATTGCAACGGGCGGCAACGAGCCGCACAGTTGGAAACGGCAGCTTGCAACGGGCGGGAACGGGGAGGCCACGGGTGACAGCGAGCCGAGCATCGGGAGCCCGCAGCCAGCAACGAGGCGGCAAGGGGGCGGCAAGAGTCGGCAACGAGATGAAATCTATCGAACCGCAGCCAGTTCCCGAGAGAAGAAGTGAGACCCCCTTCAGTACGAGCGCTGGTCAGGAGGTAAGTATGGAGAGCGCTTGTATTTGTAAGACCACATTTCGGATGACAAGGCGGTGGGGTGGGGTATGCGTGCAGTTTTCGGTGTGCGATTGGCTGCGTGTCGGACTCGCGCACTATGTACACATGTCCACAACAGTGCCTGCACGCACGGCTTCTCACTTCTGTTACTTGAGGAATTGGATGGGTGTGTTGGGCTTTCGCCAAGTTGCGGGCCCGTGCCGCCTCGTGGGCGCCTCGAGGCCGCCTCGCGCTTGGGGTGCATGTCGGGTTTTCGTCATGTTGCCGCCCGTTCCGCCTCGTGGGTTCCTCGTTGGTGCCCCGCGCTTGGGGCGTATGTTGGGTTTTCCGCCACGATGCCGCCCGTGCCGCCGCGTCGTGGGCGCCTCATGGGCGCCCTGCGCTGTTTTGTTGTTGTTGTTGTTGTTGTTGTTGTTGTTGTTGTTGTTGTTGTTGTTGTTGTTGTTGTTGTTGTTGTTGTTGTTGTTGTTGTTGTTGTTGTTGTTGTTGTTGTTGTTTTTGTTGTGTGTGTCGGTCTCACCTGAGGTGGTCTGCTCCGGCTGTCCGCTCTTGGTTGCTTGTAGGTCATTCGGATATCGGCACCACGGTTCGCCTCGCTGCGCTGTTTCTGCTCCAGCTCGCGCTGGACCTGCTGCCCCCCCCTGGGCGCGCGCCCGGCAGCCTTCTGGCTGCCTACCCCCAGCTGCTGCCCTGCCGCCGCGGCTGGTCCCCGGCCCCGGCGCCCACCCCGCCGCCGCCTGGCCCTGCTCTGAGCGGGCCTGGCCCCCTTCTTGATCCCGCCCGCGCTGGGCTTCCTCTCTTCCCCCGCGCACTGCGGCTTAATTTGCGCTTTGTGTGCCCCACTGATGCTACATCGCCAGAGCAGTCCCATGTGCCTAGCCGGCGACTCAAAAAACTGCGTGTGTGTGTGTGTGTGTGTCGGTTTCCCGCCACGTTGCCGCCCGTGCCGCCTTTTGGGCACCTTGTGGGCGCACCGCGCTTTGGGGTTATGTCGGGTGTTCGCCATGTTACCGGCCGCGTCGTTTCGTTGGCGCCTCGCTGGGGCCCTGTGATCTGGTTTTACACGACGTAGTTGTTATCATACAGTTTGCATCACACAGGTTGCAACGCATGCTCTACACAATAGAGCTTTACATCGCGGAGCTTTCACCCCACAGCTTTCACCGTTAGCTCACACTGCCCAGCTTATGCGATATAGCTTACGCCACAAAACTGATATTCCATATTGCTCACCTCCACAGCTCGCATCACAGAGCTTGCACCACATCGTTTCCACATTCACTTCCGCAGTGCAATCACGCATTGTTCGGGGCCCACGCGGGTTAACATGCATGGGAAATTATGTTTACAAATAACTGACAATGGATTCGTACAAACTGTCTAGCCTTCTCAGCCTGTCTAGCATTTGTGGCCATCATACTCCGCCCGACTCGTCGGATTACTTGAAATCTTATAACTCGTTCCATGCCCCTCTGGGTCATTCCAAATGCTATCATGGGTGTTGGGGGTGAGACCGGAGCGACACCTGAGGCGCCCCAAACTGTACATCGATGTCGGTGTCGGTTCGTGTCGTGCGTAAGTTGCGTGCGGGCGGTGCGAGGCGGAGCTGCGCGAGCTTCTCCCTTGGCCATGGCCCAGTCATAGAAAAAAAACATCGCCCCCATCCCAGCCATGTGGTGAAAGTTGTCCCGATGGTTTGGTCCGATGGTTGTCCCGATGTTTCTTCTGATGGTTGTCCCGATGATTGTCCCCATGGATGTCCCGATTGTAGTGCCGATCGTGTTTTTTTCCGCTGGTTGCCGTGATGTTTGTCACAATGTTTGTCCTGATGGTTGTCCCGATGGTTGTTATGATGGTTGTCTCGATGATTGTCCCGATGGTAGTGCCGATGGTTGTCACGATGGTTGTCCCGACGGGTGTCCCAATGGTTGTCCTGATGGGTGTCCCGATGGTTGTCCTGATGGTTATCCCGATGGGTGCCCCGATTGTTGTCCCAATTCTTGACGCTTCGTGCATCCCCGCCAGTTTCCGTACCCCCCCTGGCTCAAGCCTCTGGCTCAAGCCGCTCTGGCTCGAGCCGCGCGCCGCCAGGAGGCCCCTTCCTTTGCCCCTCCTTTCCATCTTACCTGTTTCCCGTCTCCCTTGCATGGCCGCGGCTCCAACCGCGGACCCGCTGCCGGCGGCTGACCCTTGGAGGAGGGCGGCCGCCGCAGGTGGGCACTGGAACACCGCTGCTGCGTTCCCGAGCGGATGCTGGCGCGCGTGGCGACCATGGGACCAGCAGGAGTGAGAGACGCCAGCTGCGCGGCGACGGCGACAACGACGTTCTGCCGCGGCTCGTCGGCCCGCGGCTCCAGCCGCGGGCGCCGCCGGCCGGCGCCGCGGGCTCGGCGGCCGGCGCCGCCGCCGCCGCCCCTGCGGCCGCCGGCGCCGCGGCTGCCGCCGCTGCCGCCCGCGCCGCCGCCGTGGCCCGCGCGGCCGCCCTCGGGCCTGCCGCCGCGGCGCCGCCGCGGCCGCCGCAGCCGCTGGCGCGGCGGCGGCGGCCGCGGCGGCCGCGCAGCAGCAGCAGCAGCCGCTGCAGCTGCGCCTGCAGGAGCAGCAGCAGCGACAGCAGCGACAGCATCAGCAACAACAGCCGCAGCAGCAACGGCAGCAGCAGCAGCAGCAGCCGCAGCAGCAGTACCTGCAGCAGCAGCCGCAGCTGCTGCAACTGCAGCTTCGACGGCAGCAGCAGCCGCAGCAGCAGGGCAGCAGCAACAGCAGCAGCAACAGCCGCAGCAGCAGCAGCAGCAGCAGCAACGTAACCCAGGAGCTGCAGCAGCAGCAGCAGCAACCGCAGCAGCGGCAGCAACAGCGGCAGCACCCCCCGCCACAGCCACATCAGCAGCTACAGGTGCTGCAGCAACAGCACCCCGCAGCTGCCGCAGCAACAACACCCCCCTCCGGGAGCCAGCAGAACCCGCGAGAAGACTCAGAGGTACCCGTGCTCCCTCAGCAGCAGCAGCAGGGCAGAGAAAAGGAGAGGGAGGCCGCGGCGGAGTCGGCGGAGGCTGCGGAGGCCGCGGAGCATCGGGGGCCCGAAGCGGCGGAAGCTTTTGAAGGTGCGGAAGTGGCACGAGCCTTCATCCGTGTCTCTGGATTAGAGCCGGGCGGGCAGGGGGTGGCCCCCGAAAGTGCTGACGGCAGCCGCGTCGGTCAGCCAAGCGAGGTCCCGGAACAGCAGGGGCTCGCTTGCCGCGCCGTGCCACCCCCACCCCCACCCCCAAAAAAAACAATCAGACCGTCAGCAGTCCCCCGGAAGCGCCGCAGACCCAGCAGGGGGGCCGCGGACCAACGGTCCAGGCGCAGGACAGCGAAGTCATCCACTAGCTCGTCGGGAGAAACCCCTTCGCGCCTATTCGCCCCCTTTCCCCTGCCAGTGAACCCGCTCTAATGGGCGGCGAACCCCGGGCGCTCTCTCATGGCGTCCAGGACGCGACTGACAGAGAATCTCGTGCTCTGGCAACGGAAACTGCGTCGCCGTACGTGCGCGCGCCCGGCGCAACCGGCGGCGCCTCCGAGACCGGCGAGAGCCCCGCGTTGACCGAAGGGGGCGCGCCCGGGAGCGACGGCGGGCGCAGGCCCGAAGGCGAACGCCAGCGAAAGGGGCCTCTCCCCGCGCGCCACAGGGCAGCGTCCGCCCAGGCTGCCGGCGACGACCCGACCCCCGCCTGGCGGCCAATCATGCTGCCCGCCTCTCCCCGCAGAACCCCGCCAGGCGTGCAGCCGGAACTGTCGCGGGCAGATCGCGAGCCCTCCGGCCAGGACAGCGAGGCCGGTGCGCTGGAGACTTGCGGCCAGGATGCACGGCAGCACCGATGGCCTGACCCGCGCCAGTGGCCAGAGCCCGCGGACCCCGACGCGGGACAGCAGCTGTACAAGACAGAAATCAACAACATCCAGTGGGGCTTGCCCGGGGAGACACCCGGCGAGGCGATGAGGCGGCTCCAAGTCACACTGGGGACAATGTTAACACCCGGCACGCTTTCGCCAAGCGGCAGTCCGTGCCCGGCAGCAAAGGCGCGATCGACCCGCTTCGGCACGACCCGCAAACCTGCCACCCCTTCCTGGAATCCTTCCCAGAGGTGCGGGCCGACGCATTCCGACGCATTAGTGCGCATTTTTGGTTTCATCGAATTTGGCGGAAACTTCTGAGGCATTCTTCCGGAAAATGTGCGACAGCAAATGCGTCGGAAACTCGGAATTTCGTTGCAAAATCTGACGCATTTTCATTCGAACATCTGACGCATGTCCATGGAAAATCTGACGCGTTTTACAAGACAGTTCTGACGCATTTTTGTAGTTGTGCGAGTTTGCACGTTTGTTGTGATTTCACACACACGCACATATATATATATATATATCTATATGTATTACATACATACACATACTATGACTGTTACTCTTGCAATATATACATATGTATATATATATATATATGTACTTCGTTTTCGTGCCCTCCTGTCCGCCCTGACTCCATGCCCCCTGCCCACACTTCGTCGTCCTCCTCCTCCAGCCCGCTGCTGTTGCCCTCCGCTTTTCGCCTGCCTGCCTGCCTGCCTGCTTTGTTGCTACTGCCTGCCGGTTGCTGCTGCTTGCCCGCTTTCCCACTTCCGCCTGCCCGCGCAGTCCTGCCCGCCCCCCCCCGCCCCCCTCCTCCGCCTTTCGCGCGCGTTGCTCTCTCCTCGTGGGCTGCGGCTGCTTGCCCGCGTTCCCATTCGCCCTGCCCGCCCAGTCCTGCATCCCCTCCTTCCTGCGTCTTCAGCCCCCCGCCTTTCGCCTTCCCCACTCTCGGCTCTGGCCCGCGCGCGCCGCGCGCGGGGAGGCGCGCGCTCGCGCGCGAGCGCGGGTGGGGATGCCAGCTCGGGCGGCGCCCTCCAATGTCGCGACGCTGGCCGCAGCCCTCGGCAAGCGCATAGAGCCTGATAAACCGACGTTTATCAAGGCCCACCTCCTTCTCCTTTCTCCTCTCCTTCCTCCTCCTCCTCCTCCTCCTCTTCCTCCCTTCTCCCTCCTCCCTCTGCCTCCGCCCTCCTCCCCCCTCCCTCCTCCCTCCTCCTCCTCCCTCTTCCCCCCCCCCCATCCCCCTCCTCCTCCTCGCGCCCCGCCCTCCTCTTCCCCTCCTGTTCCTCCTCCCCCCCCCCCCTCGCCCCGATCCAGCTAGGCCATGGGCGGGGAGGCGAAGGACAAGCAGGCATCGATCATGAAGAAGCATCAGCTCTTCAGAGACGTCATCGAGGCGCGGGGTCGGGGAAGGAGGGGATGCGAGGCAGTGGACAGAACGAGGCCGGAGAGGCATGGAGCGAGGAGGGGGCAGGGGAGGGCGCAGTGGCGCAATGGAGGACATGAGCCCGATTTGCCAGGCGACAAACGGGAACCTGTACTTCATAGACGGGGTGGTGGAGAACGCCCTGGCCAAAGCTCACAAGGACTTGGGGGTCAAGGCTACCCGGGGTCCACTCCACCTCGCCCCCTTTGCTCAGCCCATCCCTCCCGCTGCCTCCATGCCCTCTGCCCTGCGCCACCTCGAGCTGGCTCTCCGCCCACTCGTGCTCTCACGCTCAGCGCGTCCATCCCCTGCCTTCTGCCCTCTGCCACGCCCCCCCCCTTCGCCCGCCCCCGCCCAGCCGAAACGTCAAGCGCGGACTCCCCCCCCCCCCCCCTCGTTTCGACCCCTGCTTCGCGCCCGAGGAAGAAGGGGGGCAGAAAGATGGCGCAGGAGAGAACGAGTTCAGTTGTTGGTGGGGAGGGCGGGGGCATGTCTGAAGTGAAGTGGGGCGACGCGTGAGTTTGGTTGCGCGCGCGCGCAGTGAGTCGCGGGGGCGGAAGGAGCCGCGAGAGATGGGGGGGTTGAAAGGGAAGGTGGATGAAGGAGAGGGCTGCCCATGCAGCGAAGAAACACTTGCAAAGTTGGACAGCTCAGATGTCTGAGCGCCTCCAGATCGCCTTCAAAGAGATCCAAACCAAAAAGAGGACGAGAGTCACATGGGCTCTTGACCTCTTCCAGGCGCGCGCACTCCGTTCTTGCTCCTTACTGCATGGGTTCTTGCGCATTCCCTTCCCTCATCTCGCCCCAGCTGTGCCCGCCATCCCCGTTCATCCCATTCATCCCCATCGCAGCGCGCGCCATTTCGATGCCCGACCCTTGCTCCCATGACCGTGCTCTTCATTCCCTGACCTCGCCTTTTTGCCCACCCCTCCCTCTCCCCATTCCATTGCAATGCGCCCCTTCCCCGACGCCAGGGCGGGCAGCAAGCGGGATCGCAACCAGACAGCTCGCCGCCACCCGGGGCCCAAGATGAGGTGGGCGAGGGGGGGGGCGCAGAAGGCGAAGGCGGCGGTGGAGACGGCGCAGATGCTAGCCCAGGGGCCGACGAGGACGGGGCAGAAGAGGGCGGAGGAGACGAGGGCTGGAAAGCTGAGGGCGACGAGGAGGACGAGGAGGCAGCCGAAGGCGGAGAAGAGGAATGGCCCCGTGAGCACGACGCGGTTGTGGAACCCGGCGCAGTCACGCAGGAGCCCGTTGCTGTGAAGAAAGAGGACGCCGCCCGTGAGGATGAGAAAGCCGCCGCCGAGGATAATAACGAGGATGCCGCTGATGAGGAGAAGGAAGCTAGCATCAGCAAAAAGCCAGCAGCCGCGCAGAAGCGACCATCGGGTTGCCAGGAGCTGCGGACAATAATTCCTATCACATGCCTTCTCCTTTCGTCCTCCTGCCCCTCTCTCGAGATCCCCCCCTTCTTCTTCGCTTTCTCCTCGACCTTCCCCTGCCCCCCTTCCTCTTGCTACTGCGCGCCCCCGCCATCTTGAGCCCCCCCTGCCTCTCTCCTCTCCCCGCCGCCCCATGCAAGGATATTCCCGTTGGTGGCGAGGGCGAGCCGCAATACGAGTACGGCTACGACACCGAGCTCCAACAGGCATGGAGAAAATTGCCCGGGCAGCTCAAGGACACCCGGCGGCGCCCCTCACTCTTCATCGCCTCGCTTGCCCCCGAACCATTGGCTCTTGCTGTCATCTCCCCTCTCCGTCCTGCCTCTGCTTTCCTCCGCCATCCATCCTTCCCTCCCTGCGACGCCCCGCCCCTCCTTTGCCCCTCGTGCCCTCGCCGCCCTCCCCCCTCATCAGCTCGCCCTTCAGGAGTGCACGCGCGTGATCTACAAAGAGGGCAGCTAATCCAACGCCGCTCCTCTCGCCAGGTGGTTTGGGGCACATCGCGCATCTATTTCGCCCGCCCGCAACTCTGGCCCGAAGCCATCCCTCGAGTCCTCCTTGAGCTATGCCACCTGACGCGTCGTTCCTATCAAGCCCCCCCCCGTTGCTGTGCCCACCCATTGTCGTTTAAGCATTGCGTCGCGAGGTGGTATGACCAGCGCGAGTGGCACGACTGGTCCCTGAATCGGCACTTCGGTCTCCCGCCCCACCCGATCGTTCTCCAGGACAAGAAGAAAATTGCCCCCATGAAGCGGCCAGCAGCAGACCCATCGACAGCGACGGCAGGAGCTGCAGATTCACCGACAGCAGGAGCAGGTTCAGCAGCATATTCATCGACGGGGCCCGCACATGAGGAATCGCAGAGAGTGGGGACGTTGTGGAGCGTAAAGGACCCAACGGACCAACCAAATAGTTCGACCTGCCAATTCCAGACTCTCCTGGCCCTTCTCTCCTCTTTCTTCCTCCACCCCCCTACTCGACCCCTCCTCTTCCATCTCCTGGATGTCATCGATGTCCTCGTGCCCGGTGCCTCTCTTTCTCTGTGTGCCCTGGTTACCGAATCCCCCTGCTCTCGACCCCCCCCCTCTCCTCCCCTTCGTCGCCCTCCTCTCGCTCTCAACCCGCAGGAGGGCGCGTGGAATCTCAAGATCAAGAGGATGGCCAACAGGGGCCAGGCCTTGCTCTGCCTCGAGGACTTCAGCGAATGGGGCGCTCCACAGGCGACGCGACGGGCATCGGGGGACGCGGCAAGAAGAGGTAATGAGACAGAGGGCAGGATTCCCAATCGCCAATGGTACCAATCTCTCTCATTGGTCCGTTTCTCACATGCCTCTCTACACCTCCTTTGTCGTTCCAGCTGTACCTTTCTCCCCCCGCTGTGCTCGCTTACTCCGACTGCTGCCGCCTCGCCTGCGTTCCCTTCCCACTCCCCGCGAAGGTGGCGCAGGTGAACAGCAGCAATTTCATTGGCGGCGAGAGGGGGGCTCACGGGTTGTTAGTAGATCTGGCGAAGAAGTACATGAAGGGGGATAGCCGCGCAGGGATCGAATCCTACAAGGAGAACGCGATGATCACGATGGGGGCAAGGCTGGAGGGAGCCGGGACGTTTCCCCTTCGCCCTTCGCCAGTTTACACTTTATCAATCCCCCCGATCTGTCCTCTCCCTGTTGTCTATTCCAGTTGCCTGGCATCAGGGGGGGGCCCAGGAGGAGAGGAAGCAAAGGAAGTTGAGTGGGGAGAGGGGCAATACGTTGATCACTGCACCGATCGGCAAGCCTCCTCGCCATGTCAAGTTCCCCGCACCTCCATGTATTCAGATCCATCTTAAGTCGCCCTCTGCCCTCAACCCTTCCTGGCCCCCCGCCTTCATCCTCTGCCCTAAGCCCTTCCATCACCCTCTGCCCTCAACCCTATATACACCTTCACCCTCTGCCCTTCACCCTCGCAGGCGCGGAGGAGCAGGCAACGGCGAGGGCAAGAGCGAGGGAGAAGGCGTTGTGATGAAACGGCCATCGGCTGCAGACGCATCGCCGATGAAACGGCCATCGGCTGCAGGCGCAGCACCGCCAGCAGCATCGCCGAAGCATCAGCAGCAGCTGGCATCGCCAGCGGCGTCACCGAAGCATCAGCAGCAGCTGGCATCGCCAGCGGCATCACCGAAGCATCATCAGCAGCAGCAGCAGCAGCGGCAGCAGCTGGCATTGTCAGCAGCATCGCCGCCAGCAGCATCACCGAAGCAGCTGGCATCACCCTGTTCACCAATACCGAGGCTTGCAGGGGTAGACTCGCCATCCCCGGGGAAACGGAGGAAGGTCGTGGGCAAGATATCACCTGCGGCGTCCCCAGCGACAGCGCAGCATCAGCAGCATCAGCAGCAGCAGCAGGTGGCAGCAGTGCCAGGCCTCCAGGCTCTCGGTCATTAAACCTGGGCGATTCCCGATCCCGACTCTTCGCCTTCCCATCCCACTCATTCCAGCCCGCGCGTTCGTTCTGCACCCCCCCTGCGATCATACACAGGTTCCAACTTGGCCCCCGTGCCCGACTCCTGCGACTGACGGGGGCTTCTTTGCCAGCCCCCTGCGGTGAGTGAAGAGGGCTAGGGACGCGGGGCGGCGCGGCAGACAGGCCCTCCCTCTCATCATTCTCCTTTCCCGCCTCCTCCTCGCCATCGCCCCCTTCCCCTGCCCCATATCATGTCTCATTCCCCCCCCCCGCCCCCTCCTCCTCCTACCCTCCTCCTCTTCCTCCTTCTCCTTCAATCTCGCTGAGGGGTCGAGGGAGGGCCTCTGAGCTCCATGGGGCAAGGCAGACAGGCATGCGGGTAGGCAGACAGGCATACAAGCGCGCAGGTTGGCAGACAGGCGGGCAGGCAGGCAGGCAAGCGCACGAGAAGACATGCAGGAAGACAGGCAGAACTGCAGCGAGGGGTGGAGGTCAGACAAGGGAGCGCGGCAAGTCGTAGATGCTGGCTGCTTTGATTTTTTGATGTATTTTCACCGCGAAGATGCTTGATTGTTGCATGCATCCGCGCGCGATTGAAAACATTCATCTCTTCAGATTGCGACCCCAACCGCGCTCCACCCTTCGACCCTGCCTAATCGCATCTCCCAGTGACTCTGGTACCATTCCGAGATGTGCCCCCCCTCTCGCCGTCCACGTTGTTCCCCTTGTTGTCTCTCACGCTCCTTGTTGCTTGCTTGGGCGAGCATGCAAGCAGCCTGATCACGAGGGGAAGCGAGATCTCGAGGAGGAGGAGGCGGCACGAGGGCTCTGATCTCCTCTCTGGCCACCCCGAGCGGATGTCTGCCCAGGCCTCTCCTTTTCCTCATACCTCTCCCCCTCCCTCCCACACCTTTTCGCTTCTCTGTTTCACCTGACCTTTCTCCCCCGCATCTTCGCCCCCCCCTTTCGCCTCGCCTCTTCTTCCCTCCCCCCCCCCCTCACCTTTTCGCCCCCCCGCTCGTTGCCGACTCTTCCTCGACGCCTCGCACCCGCCCTTCCTCCTCGCAGCCGCGCGAAGGGCAAGGTGGGCGATTTCCCGAACTTCACCGAACTGTCCCGGGGCGGCCGCGATGTCCAAGGCTGAGGACGAGACTTTCGAGGCGCGCGCTGCGGATGGCCCTCCTGAGCGGTTGATTGCTGGACGGACGGTCACGAAGCCTGCGATCAAGTAAATTTCTCGACTTCCTCTTTGGCTCTTCATTGCCCAACCCTCACTCTGGCGTGCCGATCATCTTCCTCTTCCTCTTGCTCCTCCTTCCCCCCCCTCCTCTTCCCCCTCTTCCTCGCTCGTTGTCTCTTCCATCCCGACGCCGCGCGCTCCCGCCGAGGACCCCCGCAGGGCGACGCCGCAGAGCAACGCGCTGGCCCGCGCCCAGCCGAGTCGCCCACGCTGGTCGAGGAGGCGCGACTCTTGCCAATGTTCTTTTCCCCATCCACTTCTTCCACTTCTCCTTTTCCTCCTCCTCCCCCTCCTCCAACCGCAGTCTCAAGACGCGCCCGCGGTCACCGAGTGCGAGACGCAGCCGGCGAAGGCGGAGGAGCTTCAGGATCGACGGGGTTAACAGTATATTCACGTCGATCTCGGTCATGTCCATGAGACTTGTTGGGCTCGCGCGCCGTCCAGGGACAGGAGGCCGCGCGCGCGACTCCAAGGCCCGTGGACTTGGCCAAGAACGGCGCGCAGATATTGTCGACGCGTTTCAGGCCGCCAACAGCCTTGAACAGCGCGACTGGGCGCCTGCTGACGTCTTGCCTCACTTGAGTGAGATCGAGAACCAGCTCAAGGTGATTTCGAACGGCGTGGCCTCTGAGGTGCCTCTCCCCTCCTCCTCCTCCTCCTCCTCCTCCTCCTCTCCTCCCTCCTCCCCTCCTCCTCCTCCTCCTCCTCCTCCTCCTCCTCCTCCTCCTCCTCCTCCTCCTCCTCCTCTCCTCCTCCTCCTCCTCCTCCTCCTCCTCCTCTCTCTCTCTCTCTCTCTCTCTCTCTCTCTCTCTCTCTCTCTCTCTCTCTCTCTCTCTCTTCTCTCCTCTCTCTCCTCTCTCTCTCTCTCTCTCTCTCTCTCTCTCTCCTCTCTCTCTCTCTCTCTCTCTCTCTCTCTCTCTCTCTCTCTCTCTCTCTCTCTCTCTCTCTCTCTCTCTCTCTCTCTCTCTCTCTCTCTCTCTCTCTCTCTCTCTCTCTCTCTCTCTCTCTCTCTCTCTCTCTCTCTCTCTCTCTCTCTCTCTCTCTCTCTCTCTCTCTCTCTCTCTCTCTCTCTCTCTCTCTCTCTCTCTCTCTCTCTCTCTCTCTCTCTCTCTCTCTCTCTCTCTCTCTCTCTCTCTCTCTCTCTCTCTCTCTCTCTCTCTCTCTCTCTCTCTCTCTCTCTCTCTCTCTCTCTCTCTCTCTCTCTCTCTCTCTCTCTCTCTCTCTCTCTCTCTCTCTCTCTCTCTCTCTCGTCTCTCTCTCTCTCTCTCTCTCTCTCTCTCTCTCTCTCTCTCTCTCTCTCTCTCTCTCTCTCTCTCTCTCTCTCTCTCTCTCTCTCTCTCTCTCTCTCTCCTCTCTCTCTCTCTCTCTCTCTCTCTCTTTCTCTCTCTCTCTCTATATATATATATCGCAATCCCATTATGTATGTCTCAGGCCCATGATTCCCACCTGCCTCTTCATTTCCGTTGAGGTGCCCCCCGAGCTGCTGCGTGACGACGGCAGCTTCAAGGAGGAGAACCTGGACCCCAAGCTCATCAAGGAACGTCAAGAGTTGGAGGACCTTTTCCTTGCTTAAATCACTCTCCTTGGCTTCGCGCGCATACATGTGAGATCGAGGGAAGGGTTGGCCACTTCGAACTCATTGGCAGCTGTCGCCTGCGCTGCTGTCGCCCCCCATCCCCCCTGCCCGCCTCGAAACAAAAGCTAGGTGCCCATGGGCGTCCTTCAGTTGGAGCCTCTTGCTCAGAACCTCCCTCTTCCCCTTCATGACCTCGTGGCGACGCTGCTCCTGCTCCCCTCTGTCCTGCCCCCTCCGTTCGGCGTTGACGCAACGCGCCTCCCCCGTCTTCCCCGCCCCAGTCGCCCCTGCCATCCCCAGGGGCTGGCGCTCAACAACTTCAAGTTCTACGGCCGTCAGTTAGTGCCGTGGTGTGTTTGAAGCTTGTTTTGGTGCTCCCACACTGAAAACGCCAAATGCATTGTTGCGGGGGCCGAGGTATTCGAGCTTCGCGACATCAATGAGTTTCAGCGTCCAGGCCAAATCAGCGTTCGAAGATTCGCGCCGGGATCGCGGCGGACGCGGGAGCGGGTTGGTGCAAACGCGGCGCTGTTTCGGACCGCGTCGGAGGCGTCGGAATGGCGCCGCGGCGAAGTAAGGATCGGGACGGGGCATCAGTTCTGGGATGTCCAACGCGCGAAGTTCCGAACTAATCTGTTGCAGCACATGTTTAAATCCATCGCCTCTTTCACTCGCCGCCGATCCCGCAGAGCGACAAGGCGCCGTCGTCGTCGCCGCACGGAAGACAGGTATCCAGGGCGGCCAGAGCGTCAAACACTGCCTTTTTGCGACCGCGAGGGGCCTCTCGCTTCTAGTATGTCCCCCTCCCGTGGAGACAATTTTGAAGCATTTTCGAGAGCTGTTTGGGAGCCCTTGCAACCCGGGTTCTTTTGTTGGCCCTCGCGAGGGCCTCTCGGAGCCTTATTGGGCTGTTTAGCATCCTTTTCCACAGTTCTGGAGCCGTCTTGGGTCAGATTGGGCGCTTCTTGGGCCGCCTTGGGGCCATCTTGGGCCGTCTTGGGCGCCTATAGGGCCGTTCTGGCGCCGTCTGGAGCCATCTTGGCGCCCTGTTGGGACGATCTTGGAAACTCCTGGGGCCGTCATGAACGCTTCGACAAGCATCACACAATAATATGCTGAAAATGCTAGCTTTCCGAAGGGACTGTGGCGATTCTTGCTTGATGGAGCCCTCCTAGGGTCCCCCTGGAGCTCTTTGGAGGCGTTTTGGGGGCTTCTCGGTCGCGGGGGACGATTTTTGTTGGGAGCCGTCTTTGACCGTCAGGGAGGCTTAGGCTCCTGAGAGGGGGGGGGCTGAAAACCTCTTTTGTTACTTCTGGGGACATTGGGCCGGTGGTTTTTGGAATCGTCTTTTTGCCGTTTGCGGGGCTTTTTGGGGCCGCTGTGGAGCCGCTTTGGCGCCTGGGCTAGCGCCCCCCGCCCCCCCCCCCCCCGAACCTACAGCTGCGGCCGGCGCCACCGACCCTGAAGGGGGACGGCGGCGGCTGAGACGACGACGACGACGCTGACGCTCTGAACCTATTGGGCTCTGCTGGGGGGGCCTCTTGGGGAAATTTGGGGAATCTCCGTGGCCAATAGGGGCCGCCTCGGAGCAGATCTGAAGCATCTTCGAGGCATATATGAAAAGACGCAGCACCCTGCAACAGACTATCAGAGCGAGGAGGGTGCCTCCAGGGGGGGGGAGGGGTTCGGGAGAAAGGGGGGATGGTTGTCCCTTGTCCACAGGGGGGGGGCAGGGGGAGGGGTCCTGGTTTCCCCTTGTCCAAAAGGGACCCCCCCCAGGACATCTCCCCCTACCTGCAAGGGAAGGGATTGAAGAGAAGGGGCGTCCCTTCGAATCAATTGCGACGTTGTTTGATTTCCGTCATGCTGGGTCGCTTGAGGAGGAGGGCGGCCCAGGGAAAGGGGGGTAACGGCGACGGCAACGACGACTCAAACGAAATAGCGTCTCACACACCCCGACGGGTTGGACGGATACATTCGTATATTGAGCAGGTACGTGCCAAGTCGAGGGTTGACTTTTCAAACTGATCGCGCCTGAATGCGAAGCGAACCACGCGACGAGCCTCGCCGTTTGTATACAGGACGCTCAGGATTGCTGCGGAAACTGGGCCCAGTCAGCTCGGAGAGATGCCAAGGACACACAGGGGGGGGAGGATGTCCGAGGCACGCGGCGCCCGTCCAAAGTTGCAGTTTCTGTTCCGGCGACTGTCGCGTGCAGCAGCTCGTGCGCGCGGGCGCGGTGCTCTGGAGCTGTCGGTTCAAGGCGTTCTGGGTCGTGAGACTCCCCTTGAGATCCCAGCGTCTCAACTTTTCGGGCCCAGCGTTTCGCCCTGCTTCGGGCCCCAGTGAGCCTCGCAGATCGAAAACGGCGCGGGAAGTCGGGGTCTTTGGCTTCGTTGTCATCTTCGACCATGCTTCAATTTTCCGCGCCGTCGGATCTCAAGGGAGGCGGCTGGTCGGGAGACGCCATGCATACGCAAACACTGATCCTGGCAAGGCCGTCTGGCCTACAAGATTTGTGCACACGCCCCTCCGACCAGGCCAGCAGGGCGCCCGCGCCGATATCCTGCGCCCCTGGGCCAGTCCTTGGCCAGATCGGTCTCCAGATGACGAAGTCTCGATTGCAGCCGCAGGATCTGAAAATCAAACCGATAAACCGATATGATTATATCGGCTTATCGTTGAGCAACCGATAAGCCGATCAACCCATAAATTGATTAATCGCAAGCGTGTTCAAATCTCAGTGCAGTATGGCTTTATCGGTTTATCGGTGCGTGTCTCTGTTTACCAGTGTATCGGCCTGTCGGTTTACCACTTTATCGGTTTATCGGTTGATCGGTTTATCGGCTCGGAGTTGTCGTAGTTGTTCGAGTGGTAATCCGTCGAAATCTTTCTGCTGAATCCTGGAGAATCCTTTGGACCGCTCCGAGCGGTAATCCTTCTGAATATTTATGATGACTCGTTTGTCCTGAAGAACTCTCGGGGATCCCATGATATCCTTACAACAACAACTACTACTACTACTACTACATCCACAAACATAACAGCTAGTACTACTACTCCTATGTGTTACTTCCGTTTCCGCTGCTGTCACCGGTGCTACCACAAAATACGATTCCCACGTGTTACTATCGTTACTGCTGTTGTTACGGGTGCTGATACAACAACTGTTCCAATCATTGATACGATCATGATTCGCGCATCCACAAATAGTATTGTTGCTGCTTCAACTACTAATGCAGCTTCACCTGTCATTGCGATCACAATTTCAACCACACTTATTATTGAGGCTATCGCAACTATGCGCATGTTTTAAACGATCGTTGCGGCGATTGCTATTTCTAATAGCACAAATGCTATGATCTACGGCACCAGCAAATATCATGGTGGTTGCCGCTGCGATGCACATCTGTTATTCTCGTTTTTGCTATTGTTATGCGTACGAGCTCTGCTATCAGAATTATTACTGCCCCTACTGCTGCTGCTACTACTACTGCTGCTGCTGCTACTACTACTACTGCCACTACGACGACTACTACGGCGCTACTGTTGTGGATATCACTACCACAACTGTTTCTATAACTCCTTGTTACTAGGGATATTTGTAAAGCTACAACGAGCATGGGGATGCGGATGATGATAATGATGCTGCTGATGATGAGGCTGATGATGATGATGAACATGATGATGAAACATATGATGAACATGATGCAAATTATGCTGAAGGGGAGGAGGGGAGGAGGAAGACGAGCAGGAGGAGGGGGGGAGGCGGAGGGAAGAGGAAGAGGGGGAGGATAAAGGAAGAGGATGAGGAGGGAAGAGGACAACGAGGAGCGGGAGGAGGAGGCCTTCGGTGGCTGTCTGAGACTCGGTCACCCCAGGGGCGCGAAGATAGTCTTGCTTCGCGCGTCGCGGCCTGGGCTAGAGAGCTGGCATCCTCCAAGGTGGCCTCGCGATGGCCTCGCGAGGGCGCGAAGATATCCGTGCGTCGCGCTGCCGCCGTCGCCGGCGCCGCCGCTGTCGCAGCTGCCGTCGCCGCCGTCGCTGCGCCCGCGCGCGCGCGCCCGTGCCCGGGCGTGGCTGGGAGGATGATGGCGAGGATGGTGAGGAGGAAAAGGGGGAGGAGGAGCAGGAGGAGGATGAGGAGCGTGCGGAGAAGAGTAGGAGTAGGATGAAGAGGACGAGGAGGACGAGGACGACGAGGAAAACGAGGAAAACGAGGAAAACGAGGAGGAGGAGGAGGAGGAGGAGGAGGAGGAGGAGGAGGGGGGGGGGAGGAGCGGGAGGAGGAGGACGAGGGGGAGGAGGATGACGAGGAGGGGGAAAAGGAAGCTTTCGGCGACTGTCGGGGACCCGGTCACCCTCAGGGGCGCGAAAATGATCGTGTTTCGCACGTCTACCCTCTGAGATGGCCTCGCGATGGCCTCGCGAGGGCGCGAAGATAACTGTGCGTCGCGCTCATTTCCTCTCCCCTTTTGTCGTCGCCGTCGCCCTTGTCGCCGTCGCCGCTGCCGTCGCCGGGCCGCCGCTGTCGCTGCCGTCGCTTTGACGGCGACCGCGACGGGGGTGTATTTGATGTCAAAGCCAGGGTTCAAGCATTGGCGAAGCGTCTTGGGTCGCCTATAGCCCTAACAAACAATGTTATAAAAACATTTTGTGGTTCCACGAAATGTTCTTGGCACACTTCTGGCTGGGAGTGTTTTGTTTTTAACACATCGGGTGTACGTTCTAAGAACATTGTTTTGGTTCGTAGAAAATTTTGGGGTTCTAAGAACATTTCGTGGTAGGGCTATAGGAATGCCGGGACGGTCGGTCCCTGCTCAAAGGGTACGGCGGTGGGCAAGTGGTGTGATAGCTAGGGTACGTGGGCCCGCCCCCCCCTCATCTCCCCCCTCCCCTCTCCCATCGTATTGGGAAGATGGCATGTCCTCTCTCGTCCTTCTCCTGCTCCCCCTCCTGTTCCTCCTAGTCTTCCTCCGCCTCCTCCCTCACCCCTGGGTCCTAGCCGTGTCAGGTCTTAGCGTTAGATTGACAACGAATTATATGTCCGAGCCTTCGGGATTGAGGACTGGGCTCGGAGGATCCAACAAGGGAGCTGGTGACATTACAATTCGCGCCCGAGGGCGGGGTGGCGGATAAACCTGAGCTGCTTCAGGAGCTGCTCGGTCTCTCCAACTGCTTGCGGAAATTCCCGCCACGGTGCCAGCTCAGCATTATCGGCGGCAGCTCCGCGAACCGATGAGGATCATGGTGATGGTTGTCATGATGATGATGATGGTGATGATGATGATGACGATCACCACCATGCACCGAGGGGGGAAGGGAGAGGAAGAAACACAGGTGAACAGGATGGGGAACATGATGGTGATGATGATGACGACGATGATGATTACGATGATGATGGTACTGATGATTACGATGATGATAATGGTGATGAAGAGGAGGTGGAAGAGGAGGAGGAGGAGCAAGAGGATAAGGATTGATTGACAGCGGGGTAATGGCGATGATGTCAACGACGACGATGATGATGATTATGCTGATGCTGGCGATGATAGTGACAATTGACGATGATGATCATGAGAAGGGCCTCGCCCAAACCGTCTTGACACACACTAGGGCATATTGGGCCGTCATGGAGGCAGCTTCGGCCATCTTGGCCGCTGTGGTGACCTCGCCAATCCGGCTCGGAAGCCATCTTCGGCAGCCTGGGCGCGTCGGAGAGCGCCGGGGCCGCGCCCGGGCAGCGACTTACAAAACAACAAATGAAACAACGGGAAGAGGTCACGACGCGCACAAAGGGGCGTTCGTAAAAGGGACGCGTCCTTAGGAAACCACCGCGACCCTACCAGACAGCACGTGGCATTCTAGCACGCCTCCGCGTACCATGAAACATGGTGGCGGACCTAAGGGGTGCGACGTTCAGTTTTCGTTGATGCAGGTCGTGATGGACCTAGTGCTATACAGCCGGTTTTCGGCTCATTCTGCCACCGTGCCTGCGTTGAGAGTTGGAAGCCTCATGCATGTTCGTTGGGTTATCACAGGATGCCTCTCGGGGGCCTCATGGAGGCAGTTTTGAAGCGTCCTGGGCCAAGATTCGTCATCCAGAGGCGCCTGTCGTGCCTGTTCGGGTGGCTATGGGGCCTCTCGGGATCTTCTGGGAGCCTCCTGTGGGCCTCCTGGCTGTTTGGCCCGTTTTTGGACCTCTATGGAGGCCTATTGGGCCCGCCTGGCCCGTCTTGGGGCCCTCTTGGAGGTCTCTTGGGCTGTCTTCTGGGAAGCCTCTGGCCAGGGTCCCGGGCGCTCCCGGAGGGTCCGGGAATTTGAGAATTCGGGGGCCGCGGCTCCTAGATTATCCGAATACTTCCGTGCTGAAAACAACGAACAGAGGGCACCCCGCTTCGTGCGTCGAGGCGCGGTGGCGGATCACCAAACAGGCGCCAGAGCAAGCAGATGCGGCGCTTGGCGCCGGCTTTTTCGCGTCACCGGCACCGGCTGTGAGTTCCCGCTGAACGTCGCAGAAATACACCGCCTGGCGAGCATCGATAACCGCCAGTTGCGAGGAATGTGATAGCCTTCGGCTCCTCCCGCCAGCATGTTTAAGTTTTGAATCAGATTTCCCAGGGAAGCCTTTTGTGATCTCTTGGGGACGATCTCGGAGCCACTCAGGTCAGGCCTCCTCAGAACCTTTTTTGCGGGCCTCTTTGGGGCGTCCTTGGGGCATCTTGGTTTTTTTCTGGTGCCGCATCAAAACTTTGTTACATATTCATGGGGGCTTTATTGGGCCCCGCTGAAGATCCTTAGGGCCGAGGGTTCGACGTGCTTAGTTGGGCCTTTCGCTTGAGTTCCTTCTTGGGACCATATTCGGAGACCCTTGGTCCGTCTGGCAGGCTTTTCGGGCCGTCGTGGGACCGTCGAGGGCCGTCGAGGGAGCTTCCCGCGGGGGGCGCAATCTGGCGGGGCAAATTTCGCGAAAACACGAAGTCCGGCGCAGCGATCTGTAGGCCTCACAGGTTCAATTTAGCGACCTGCTGATGACCCCCCGGAGAGATTCCTGATATTCTCCAGAGAGCTTCGTTTCGGATAGTTCCTGGAGCCGCGGCAGTTGTTCGATGCGTGCGTTTGGTCATCGCAGCCCCCTGGTGGCTCTTCTTGGGGCCCCGCGGGGCTCCTTGGATCCGAGAGCTCGAAATGCTCGATCGGGTCCTTCGCGTGGCCCCTTCTCGGAGCCTCTCGGAACCATCCGGGGCCGTCGCGGGCGCCTCCTCGAAGCTTCCTGGGCCGCCCTGGGACGATTCGGGAGCTATTCGGGTCGTCTCGGCGCGTCCGCGCGACGAAATGGCGAGGGCGCCGATGTCATTCAGAACCTGTGCATATATATATATATATATATATATATATATATATATATATACACATGCATATATATATATATATATACATATATATATATATATATTCCATTACTTGGAAGCGTTTTTTGGGGTGGTCTTCAATTATCGAATTGTCGGGCGCCTGCGGGCCACCTTGGGCGTCCGTGGCCGACGGCGCGGCGATTCATGGGCATCGCGGATTGTTCTGGGAGCCTCTTGGGGCGTTCCCAGTTCGTTCTGCGGCTTCCGCGCCCCCACCCCAGAAAAGAAAAGGGCGGCGCCGCCAGTCGGAGAAGCCCGGGCGCGGGCCTTGAAAAGAACATGCGGGACAGATGACTGAGGTTCAGGATATTGGGTCAGAGACCGAGCGACGCCCCACTTCGCGCCATAAGAACGCGGTGGCGCATGACATCCTAGATGGGTTTCCGCAGCACCGCTTTGGGCCCAGCTGCCTGCGGCGAGCCCCGCCGCCGTGTCAACCCAGCATAGTCGATGGCAGCTTCTCGAGCCGTTGAGGGCGGTGACGCCGGCGATGACGAGGACGTTGTCTATGGGGGAGGCTAGGTGGGGGAGGTGGAGGAGAGCGCCATTGGGCGCGAGGGGTCGACATCGCGATGGCGATGGTGATGCTGATAGTGGAGATGATGATGATCACGATGATGATGCTGGTGATGAGATTGAGATGATGGTGGTGGTGATGATGATGATGATTCTGTTAACTAAGATGGTGTTAGTGACAGTGGCGGTGGTGATGTGGGCGGTGGTGATCATGACGTTGGAAAGGTTGGATGATGATGAAGCGTCTTGGAGCCGTCTTTGCCGTTTTTGGGAGCGTCGTTGGGGGACGTCGAGAAGATCGCATAAACCCATCCAGACAGCACAAGGCATTCGAGCGCGCCTCAAAATGCCAGGAGGCGCAATGGCGGGTAAGCTCTCTTTCATTGAGAATTCGAGTTGCGCGATCCGGAAGTATCTAACGGCTTTCGGCGAATGCCGTCGCAGCGCCTGGGTTCGGGTCACAATCCACAGGATATTGTTTGATCTCTTCGGAGCGCTTTCGGGAACCTCCGGGTGCATTTGGGGCCTCTTGATTTGGCATCGCTCGGACGTGTGCGTTTTTCCTCGGCGAGGACCATCGAGGAGCATCCTTGATAATTTGGCGAAGAAACCACGCACGAAACCAAAAAAACACAGGGAATGGACGTCCGAGCGATGGCGAGTTGAAGTTTTTTGAGGAGCCTCCTGGAGCTGCCCGGGCCCCTTTCAGAACAACCTCTGGGAACGCGTTGGGGGCCCCCTGAAGACTCCTGGGAGCTGTTTGGGGCCGAAAGTTCCCAATATCAATTCGGGTCCCACGTTTGGGCCCCGTCTGGCACCCGTGCGAGAGACTTGCCTGGGATCAGGGCCTTTCGGGAATCTTTGATCGCGAAGACTGAAACTACGTGGGTGCCTGAGGACACTCGATCTCGTGCTTCGGGGCACGGTGGCGGTTCAAAACGATAGCCGCTGGCAAGTGGCGCCAAGCGCGAGTTGGGCTGTCTTAGTAGAGTGGTACACTTGCCCGCCACAAGAGCGGGAGTACAAGTGCGTGCTCCAGATCATCGCCGCTTTAGGGAGAAAAAACCACCGCCATCATCATCGTCATCGTCATCCTCATCATCACCATCGCCATCATCATCAACATATCCCTCGTCATCATCATGCGCCTCATTATCGCCGCCGTCGTGATCGTCATCATTATCGCCGCGTTACCGGCGCCGGTGGCACTCGCGGCGACGGCGACCGCGACGGCGACGAAGAGATACGAACTGACATTTCGTGATGCGAGGCCAGACGCCGTCGCCGTCGCCGCCGTCGCCGTCGACGTCGTCGCCCTCGTCCTCGTCCTCGTCCTCGCTCCCGTTTCGGCCGGCTCGGCGCGGCTCGGCTCGGCTCGGCTGGCAGAGGAGAGGATGATGACGATGAGGAGGAGGAGGAGGGGGGGGAGGAGGAGGAGGAGGAGGAGGAGGAGGAGGAGGAGGAGGGAAAGGAACAAGAGGAGGAGAAAGAAAAGGAACAGGAGGAGGAGGAGGAGGTAGAAGAAAAGGAGGAGGAGGCCTGTTTCGCGCGAAACATCTTCGGTCTTCACAACTCCGGCGCATTCCGCTTGAAACATCCTCGGCGTTCTGGTTGCCGGCACGCCTTGAGGCGAGGTGATCTGGCCACCATCGCCTGAGCCATCTTCGCACTTCTGGATTCCAAGATGCCCTGCCTCATAGTAGTCCAGCCACTTTCGCAAGAGCCATCTTCGCAATTCTAGATTCTGAAACGCCCTCGTTTTGCTTAAGATTTCCTCGCAAATCTGAACTCGGAGGTGCCCTGCCCCATGGTCGTTTGGCCACTTTCGCCTGCAAGATCCCCGCAACAGTGTGTGCCGAGACGCCCAGGGTTGAGGTGTTCAGGCCACTTTCGCGTCAGACATCCTCGCATGTCTGACCGTTGAGTCGCCCTGCTCCCAGCCCCATGGTGATCAGGCCACTTTCGCCTGCTGCATCCTCGCAGCTGTGGGTTCCGGGATGCCCTGAGCAAGGATATTCGCGCCATTTTCGCTTGAGTCATCCTCGCAACGCTAACCTCATACACTCCCTGCCCCAAATTGTGCTGACCAGTTCCGCCTGGACAAACTCGCAGTGTTGACCTGAGATGCACCCTGTCTTGAAGTAGTCTGACCCCGGATCTGCCGCGAGATACGGTGTTCAGGCCACTTTCGCCTGATACGCCCTCGCACCTCTAACTTCGATGATGCCCTACCCCATGGTGGTCGGGCCACTTTCGCTTGCGACATCCTCGCAACAGTGGATTCCGAAACGCCTAAAGCTGACCTGTTCAAGCCACTTTCGCATGAGACATCCTCGTAACCCTCGGGTCTGAGATGCCTTGAGCTGAAAGCTCAGGCCACTTTCTCCTTAAACATCCTAAGAGATCTGACCTCGGATATGCCCTGCCCCAAGTTGGTTCGGCCACTGTCGCCTGAAACCCTCGCAGGGTCTACACTACCACGCAGATCATCGTATGCAACGGGGGAAACTCGGACCCCTGCAGAACTCCGTCCGCACTAGAGCCAATCTCAAAACTCACGCTGATCAGGGAGAGCCGCCCCAGAGCCGTCGTCGTCGTCGTCGCGGCGGGAGCCTGACAACCGGCCGATAAACCGATAAGCCGGTAAACCGGTAAACCGATATGCGGCGCCAGGATCGACTCCTCAGGGTTGCCCCCAGCGGTTTCAGACCAGCCAGTCACCCGATGGGCCGATAAACCGATGAACCAATAAGCCGATACACCGACGAAGAGAAAGATAGCGCGCCGGCCATCGTCTCTATGTTCGCAGATAAAGGTTATCGGTTTATCGGTTTATCAAGCGATAAACCGATATAAACATATCGGTTTATCGGTTGATTTGCCGATAGACCGATCAACCGATAATTGTTTATCGGTTCATCGGCTTATCGGTCGGATGGATTTCCAGAGGCCTTTGCCGCTGCACTCGACATCTTTATATTTTGAGTACGCTAAATCACGCGCAGAGGGGGGTAGAAGGAGGGGGGAAGGCTTCTTAGCAGGACCCTTGATTCTTAGAAGGCGCGGGCCGTATCTAGCCTTCTTCAGAGAAGCCTTCCTCCCTCCCCCTACCCCTTGTACACGCCGCCAATACGGGGTCCCCAGAAGTCCCGACACGTTCCCCAGTGCCGGCTTTTCAGCCCGAGCCGTTTTCTGATTGCCCCAGTGCCGGGCGAGAATCCCCAGAAGCCGAAATTGGCCAAAATCTTCCCGTCGTGATTTTTCCACGACGCGAGCATGTTTGGGTCGAAATGTAGCACATGGGGAAAAATCACAACCAGAGCCCCAGACCCCATCTTTCTGCTGTAGTTCTCGTGCTGGATCGACCTCTGAGGGTCCCGGGGCCCGAGGTCGGACGAAAACGCTCGGTGCGACAATGTTGCAACGCTGGATCTCAGGGGTGTACGGTGGGCGTCTTCCCGCACCAGGGCGGCCAAGATTGGCGCGGGGCACTCATGGGGGCCGGGAAGCGGCGCGGCCGCCGCCGCGATGTGCTTGGCGGCCGCGTGTCCGTCGCCACCATGGTCTCGGCTTGCGCGCTGCTCTCAGGCCGTGCGGGGCGGCCCGTCGGCCTCTGCCTTTTCAGGGGAGGGCGAGGAGAAGGGGAGGGCGGAGGAGGAAGCCTGGCAGAAGGGGAGGAAGGAATTGGATGAAGAGGTGGGAGGAGGGAGGAGGAGGAGGAGGGAGGGAGGAGGGAGGAGGGAGCAGGAGAAGGAAGAGGAGGAGGTGGAAGGACGAGGTCCTTCTTCACAGGTCCCTGCAAACATTAGATTTAACCGAGGGAGGTCTTTAGTTTTGCGCTCCACCCCCTGTTTCTCTTGGCGGGGACTAAACTCCGCCCCTCCTCCTGCTCCTCTTCCTCCTCGTCCTTCTCCTCATCCTCGTCGTCGTCGTCGTCGTCGTCTGTGTGCGGCGGGTGCCGCGGAGAAACAATAATTTTCTTATGTTTCTGGGACCCCAGTCCGTCAATAAGGGCGTGGCAGGGATGCTTAGTTTCCAGTAGTGGGGGTCTGAAGATCGATCGCGATTAATTGCGAGAAGTGCCCCCTTGGAAGGCAACCGCCTGAGTTTTTTCTATCGTACCAAAACATCGTTCTTAGGTTTTCTACGTATCGATTTCACGTGACTGCTGCGTTGTGACAACCCTGGGTCGTGCCAGGGCACCTGTTTTGGGATACCAACACCACGCATCAACGTGGCTGTCAATCCTAAGTCGTTCGGGAACACTGCCCCTGGGAGTTCAACATCACGAATCTTTGAAACTCCTTCAAACTTTTAAGACGAATGCGCGCGGCACTATCGCGAGAACCACAAGTGGAAACGGGACCGCCCTTTATTCTTTAAGCAGTCGCAAATTTGTAAGACGAATGTGCGCGGCGCCAAAGCAAGAGCCACAATTTGAAAATGGACCGCATTTCATTAACGAATTTGTTGCACATTTTCAGCATTGACGTACTCAGCGTGAAGGCGGGAATCACATTCTGAAAACGGCCCGCCCTTCATGTGTGGAATTGCTGCAAACTCTCAAAGCTGATGTGCGTGGCGCTAATGTGAGAGCTACATTTTGAAAACGACCCGTTCTCCATCCTTCAAGCTGCTGCAACTTGCTAAAAGGACTGCGTGGCGTTAAAGCGAGAGCCACAGTTTGTAAAGGACCTGCCCTCCATCTTCGAAGGTGCTGCAAACTTTTAAAAGACATGCGCGCGGCGCTAACGCGAGACCCACTTTTTGACAATGACCCGGCCTCCGTCCGAGAAGCTGCTGTACATATCAAGCTTCAAGATCATAATGGTGAGGGAGTGTTAGGCGAATCGCCCGGCCAGCCCTACCGACACGCTTGGGGGTGCAACACGGGTGAGTTATTTGTAAGGACAAGAAGGGGTGGAGGAGGAGGAGGAGGAGGAGGAGGAGGAGGAGGAGGAAGGAGAACGAGGGAGGAGGGAGAAATTACGAGGAGGAGAAGGGCGAGGAAAGGGAGGGCGGGAGGAGGAGGAGGAGGAGGAGGACGAGGCGGAGGAGGAGGAGGAGGAGGAGGAGGAGGAGGAGGAGGAGGAGTGAGCTCGAAGAGAAGGAGGAGGAATGACGGAGGAGGGGGATGGATGGGCATGAGGACGTGCCCCGCGACATTGTGACACCACCTCCCGGCCGCGGCGATCCCGCTGGGGCGGGCGCGGACAAGGCGAAGGACTTGGTGGCGGGTAAAGCGGGCACCCCTGGTGCCCAGGACGGTGGCGTTCGGCGCATGGCCTTGGGCGCGCTCCTGGGCGGGGGGCGGAGAGGCCCGCGGCACCCCCGCCCGAGGCACGGCTCCTCCTGGCAGGTCGCCCGGCTGGCGCCTTGCACGCTGGAGGGCGCGGGACCGACGGCTTCTCCCGTGCGCCACCTCGGCGCCGAGCGAGGGGGGGGGGGGCAGTGAGAAGGAGAAGGCCTTCTCAGAAGGCGACGGGACTTCTCACAAGGCCTCTGGCCTCCTGAGAAGTTCACCATGTCTTCGGGGAAGGCCTGGAACACATCTCAGAAGGCCTGGGGACTCCCGAGCCTTCTGAGAAGGCCTTCGCCTTCTCACTTCCCCTCCGGGTGGTGGAAAAATCACGACGCGGGGTTGTTGGCCGTTTTCGGCCTTCAGGGCCCCCCGCCGAGCCTGGAGGCCGCCAGAAGAACAGCTCGGGGCGAAAACGCAGCCTTGGGGAGATGCTTCGGGCCTCCGGGTACCGCGTGCTGAACAGATCCAGGCACCGCATGTTCGGGGGGGTGGGATCCCGCACGAGGCGCGCGCGCCACCCCCTTCGACAAAAACCCTCTTCGGGATCGGTCTCCCCCCCCGTCGTCATATGCGGGCCAGTTGCCTTCGTCTCGGTCGGTGTTCGGTGGCCTGCAGGGCCCGAAACGTATTTCCGGGTGCCGAACTCCTGCAACAAAATTTCAACGGCGCCATGCAGGCCAAGTTCGTCACCCCGGCGCGATTTTCAGCGACCCCAGGGCGAGAGATGGGCCTCAAGTTGCCAGTGCGTTTTTCCCCGAACAGTGCTTGCACTTAGGGGTTCTTACGCGCGCCCCTCAAGTAATTGGACGGGTCGGCAGAGGATTTTGCACGTTGCCGCCCAGTGCCGCCTCGTGGGCGCTCGCGGGCGCGCCGTACGCTGGGTGGGTCGGCCGAGGCCGTGCCGCCTCGTGGGCGCTTGTGGGCGACCCATGCGCTGAGCTTGCAGCAGCTTGCACATCACTTTCACCTCCAGCTCATACCACAGAGATATTACACGAAATAGCCTGCACCACATGGCGTCGCTGGGGCCCCTGGCGGCGCCTCCGGCGCCATCAGTGCTGGCAGCTGTCCGCCCTCCACTCCTGACTCTTGACCTTGCGCGTCTTTGCTGCTTCCAGGCTCAGGCATCCAGAAGGACGGAGGATGGAGGGAGGAGGAAGTGAGGAAGGATGACGGAGGGAGGGAGGGGCGATGGAGGATGAAGTGAGCGAGGGAGGAGACGGAGGCAGGACCAAGGAGGTGCGTGGTGTGAGGAGGGGAGGAGGATAATTAGAGTAGGAGGAGGAGGAGAGAGGATGTGGATGGAAGAAGGGCGTCTGCTAGCTTGGGCTCAGCCGCGAGGATGTGGATGGAAGAAGGGCGTCTGCTAGCTTGGGCTCAGCCGCGAGCCTTCTTTTTCGCGAGCGTCGTTCCGGCGTGAGCCCGCCGCATTCGAGAGTACCACCGGCAGGCAGCATGGTGGAGCTTCGCTTGGAGGCGCTTGACTCTGGCAGCCTGCCGAAGGACTGCTACGTGTCAATGCGTGTGGGCGACACGCAGAGGCTCTCCAAACTGGCCGGGACGCGTACCTTTCGCTTCCCAAGCGGCTCGGAGCAGCGGCTCGGCAAGATCGAAATCTTCAAGCGGATCGGCGCTTGCAGCATCGACGTGGAGCCAGCGGCCCATGCAGGCCGAGAGGTGCGCATCGCCTGTACCGACAACGTCGGCGAGCTCGGCCTGCGTGTGCACCAGGAGGCTGGCGCGGCGACGAAGCAGGAGGTGCAGGACCAGTCAGTCGCATCGAAGGGTGAAAAGATGAAAGCGTACAGGGAGTACTTGAGCAAGCACGGCTTGGAGGTGCTCATTTCCGAGGCGATGTCGGCGGTGCTGCGCCAGCGCCCTGACCAGCCAGTGGATTTCCTCGTGGAGCGCCTGAAGCAGGGCAAACCCTTCCCGGTGGCGGAGAAGCCTGTGCACGCGTCTGTCCTGGAGAAGCCCGCGCCCGTCACCACGCAGAACGCACTCGAGGCGGCGACCAGTCCCTCCGCTCAGCAGGCGCAGTCTCCCGTGGAGAAGCAACCAGGGAAGGGCGCGTACTATGCGACCCACGTGCTACCTTGCGTTGACAAAGCAGCGTGGAGCAGCCTCTACGCCGCTTTCTCTCGGGCAACGAGGCCAAAGGCGGCCACTCCTGAGGCGGCCCCGACGCCCTCGCCGCTGGGAATTGCCGCGGCGGCCGCGCTTGTAGGCACGCCGCCGTCGGTGGGCACATGGCTGGTCAGCAGGAGGAAGGCGCCTGGCCCGATCAACCCCGTGGTGCCCTTGCTGTTCCCGGGCGCCGGGGCCAGCCGCCCGCAAGCACCCTTTGCCGCTGCGTCAGCCGCGTCCGGGCCGTCTGCTGCGGTGGCAACGGCGGCACCGCAGTCGCCGCCCAGCTCGGCCGCCGCCGAGCATGGAGCTCCCTGGTCGCTGACGCCGTCGGTGGGCACCTGGCTGGCCGTGGCGCCGAAGGCGACGGCCCGCGAGGCTCCACACGGTGCAGCCGCCGTGGCCCGCCAGGCCGCCTTCGAGCCGTCCGCGCAGCCCACGGCAGAGCCCGCGGCGCCCTGGGCGTGGAAGCCCTCAGTCGGCACGTGGGTCAGCGGGGTGACCCCGCCGAAGGCCGGTGGCGCCTGCGGGCTGGTGACGACGTGCCGGCGCCTCGCGGGGCTGGGGTCCCCGGGGGCGATGACGACGGGCCAGCGCGTCGAGGTTGAGCGGGTCGTCAGCGCGGCCCTACTGGACATGGGCGGGAGCCTCGCGGGGGAGTATTTCCCCCTGCGAACCTCGACGAGCTTCGCCATGAGGCCCTCGAAAAACAAGACACTGCATAAACATAGGCTTTCGGAGGTCCACGCTGATTTCTTGGAGCGGCGTCTCTGGCGCTCCCCCTGGCACGCTCCGCGCGCCAAGGATGGGAGCCCAGCGCCGATCCAAGACATCCGTGCGGACATCCAACAATTTATGGTCACGCCTTGTGGTCCCCCCAGAGGCCTGGAGGGATGTCCGATGACGAGCAGCGGGCCCTGGCCCAGGCAGGCCTCCTCTTTGAGGCCGAGGAGGCCGACGGCCGCGGGGTCTTCGTGACCTTCGGCGGGCGGTCCGCGGTGTGGCTCAACGCGCAGGACCACCACGTCACCTTCGTGACAGCCCCAGGGCTCGAGCCGCAGGGCGCGGCGGCGAGCCTGAATGCGCTGGAGGGTGCTGTAGACGAGGCGATGCGGCTCTTCGGCTACGCCCTCTGCTAGAGACCGTGGCCCCTGGCGCGTGGTTCGACAGTCAAGTCGCATAGGAAGGATGAGCAGCTTTCCCAGGCTACCCTTGCATCCTTGCCCGTTCGTCCCATCCTTGGCGACTTTCGCTGGCCAACCCCGCTCGAACAGTGTGAACATGGCCCTCCAGGGCCCTTGCATCCTTGCCGCGCATTCTTATTACGCGACTTGAATGAACACCAGCCCAGGAGAGTAATGCAGCTGTCGTCGTTGATCTGATTGTTTTCGTCGCCTTCGTTTTTTCCTTTTGTTTGGCCTCTGGGGGCCGCCTTCGGGCCTCAGGACCGCCAGAAACGGACCCGGGATGAATGGACCCCTGAGGGAAGTCCTGGACGATTTTTCGACACGACCTGCAAACGTCGCATTGCTTTTCCAGGTGGGTGCAGCCCTGCCAGATGAGGTCCAAGGAGATGGGATTGGAGGATCGCGCTGCCTCGCCGATGCGTCGTTGATGCGGCTCGATGTGGACCCTGGTTTTCTTCGCGCCGACGTCGCCGATGTATCGCTGGCGTCGCTGATGCATTGCCGATTCATCGGCGATGCGTCGGCGATACGGCGCGATCCTTTGAGCCCATCTACTCGGACCCCATCCGGGAGGCCTCTCGTGGTGATGTTTTGCCGCCGGTGGAGTCAGTTTTGCCACGCCGGCTGGCACATGAATTCCAAGCATGGCTCGAAGAAGAAAAATCAGCATACATAAACTGTCTGACCTTCGCGTGGTTTCTTGGATGTGCGTTGCGCCCCTCTGGCGCGCTCCGCGCACCAGGGAGGGGGGTCCAGCGTGGATCCAAGAAATCCGCGCGGACTTCCGGAAGTTGTTGTTCACGCAGTTTTGTCTTCCTCTAGTAATTTGGGCTCCTGCCTTGCTCCAGCTGATCTGTGCAAGAAATCTTTGCTGAAGCTCAGATTTAATTGTCCCTTTTGTCGCCCCAGTTGTGACACGCGTAGATCGGAGGGCGGGGGATGATATTGAAGCGAATCGAAGACTCCACCACCGATAAATCGAGTTCGTTTTCGGTCTCGTCATACGTGTGGGTGGGGCGACGCTGCGCAAGGGCCATAATGATTCTTAGTCGCTACGCGGAACGCCACCAGCACATCCAGAAACAGTGCCCAAGCGAGTCGCCCTGACCAAGGATGTATATGAGCATGCAGTGGACTAAAGGGCTGGGGGAGCCGTCATACCCCAAGAGGGGGAGGATGGAGGATGACTCGGATGTGGAGGGGGAGGAGGATGAGGGAGGAGGGAGGAGGGGGAGGAGGAGGAGGAGGAGAAGGAGGAGGAGAAGGAACAGGTGGATGAGCAGGAGGAACAGGAGGAGGAGGAAGAGGAGGAGGAGGGCGAGCAGAAATGCCAGAGGCTTCTCGGAAGCCTCTCGGAGTCTTCTTGGATTGAGAGCTTCTTGGAGTCCTCTTGGGGCGTCTGGAGGGCCTCTTGACGCTCCCGGGGGCCTCCTGGAGCGTCTTGGGTGCCTCGGGGGAGCCTCTTGGTGCCTCTTGGAGGTCCCTTGAGGGATGGTTGCCCTGCGCGCAGCAAGCAATATGAAGGCAACTCCGCCGTCCCTGTCAAAACCAATCCAATGCAACGTGGTCGCGGGGCGCCCGCGCATGCTCCAGACTTTGAGGCACAGTGTATGTCGTATTGGTTTTGGACAGGGATGTTCGGCTTGCGCGCAGCATCCGACACGAGGCCCTCCCCGCCGTCCTGGTCAAAAACCAATGCAAACTGGTCGCGGGGCGCCGGCGCATGATCCAGATTTGGAGGCAAAGTGTATGTTGTATTGTTTTGTTGGCAGGGACTGCGGGGGGGGTATCGGCATGGGTTCGGGTTGGCTGCCGGTCGTGTGGGGGGCGGGGTGTCTGTTGATAGGGAACAGTGGCAAACTCTTTCCCGAAGGGGACGAAGGGAAACGCTGTGAACCACTCACGCCCTAAAGGTCTGGTGGGATTTTTCCCTGGCGAGAAGCATCTCACGTAATACTCACGTAATCGTAGGTTGGGGGGTGAGATCGCAGGGAAACGGAGACCCCCCACTGGGAAATCGGTTTCGGTTTCGTGTTCGTGTCGTGCGTGCGGGCGAGGCGAAGCTGCGCGTGATCCTCCTGTAGCTAGCCCGAAGTAGGAGAGAAAGTCCGTTCCCGTCCGCCAGTGGCTGGGAGCTGTCCCTGTTGGGCTGGGCAGTGTCCCGGGTGTCCCGGGTGTCAGTAGGAGCGAAAGTCCGTTTCCCGTCCGCCGGTGGCCAGGAGGTGTCCCAGTTGGGCCGGGCGGTGTCCCGGGTGTCCCGGGTGTCCCGGCGCTAACGAATGTCGCTAATTTCATAATTCATTTTTTTTGGCGCTTGCGGCGGGCTTTATTATCCAATCCAGCTTATATTCTCCAATCCATATTGTCCAATCCAATCCGTCTTATCTTATCCAACCCATTTTGTCCCATTTTATCTTATCCCACCCAATCCAACCCACCCAACCCAATCCATCAATTCATCTGTTTCTGCGGCTGCGGCGGGCCAATCCAATACATCTTATCTTATCCAATCCATTTCTTCCAATCCAGCCCATCTTATCTTTTCCAATCCATATGATCCCATCCAATCCAATCCACCCAACCCAATACATCAATTCATGTTTGTCGGCGCCTGCGGCGGGGTTTCTTATTCAATCCAGCTTATCTGATCCAATACATTTTATCCAAACCAATATATCTTATCTTGTCAAGCCCATACTGTCCCATCTTATCTTATCCCACCCAATCCAACCCATCCAACCCAATCCATCAATTCATTTGTTTCTGCGCCTGCGGTGGGCCAATCCAATCCATCTTATCTTATCGGCGCTTGCGGCGGGCTTTCTCATTTTGTTTTTGAAATCAATAGTGATATCGACAGTGAGATTCACCGATAGGTCGGTCGACGGATAGGTAAATAGTGGGATCTCATCGTCATCGCGATCATCATTGTGGCGGAGGGAGCCTCTGATAGAGAGGGAGAGAAAGAGAGAGGGCGAGAGAGAGAGAGACAGACAGAGAGAGAGAGAGACAGAGAGAAAGAGATATGACATCAAGGTGACAAGCTGGAGGTCAGTCAGGGTGGGCATTTGATTTCAATCTCCCCCCAGCCTCCTTATCGCCCGCAGGGCGGTCGTATAGCTACACTCCCCTTCCTTCCCCCCCCCCTTCCTCGCTCACGTCTTCCCTTGGCGTCAGCGGAAGCCTTGGGCAGCCTTAGCTTGCTCTAGCTCAGCCTTAGCCTTAGCCTTAGCCTTAGCCTGCTCTAGCTCAGCCTGCTGCTTCTCGAGAAGCTCCCCCTGCTGCTTGACCTGCTCGTCCTGGTTATGTGCCTTCCCAGACTCCTTGGAGAACTGCCCCCTGAGCTTCATGTTCTTCTGGTGCAAGTCGTCCAAACGCTTGTTGCTCTTTAGGGTAACGTCCGCCACTGCGTCGCATAGGCGCTTATACGATGCATCTTTGAACTGCTTGAGCGCCTCGTGCAGCTTCTGCTTCACCCAGGGTCTGTTCAGGAACGCCTTCAATGCCTTCACGCGGGTTCTGTTCATGTTGTTGACACGCTTGCGCTCGAGCGCGGCCTCCGACGACGAAGGCACGATGGCAATGCGTGGGCATCTTGAGCCAAAAGGGGCTACGATAGCAGAAAGAATGTGGAGGATAGCAGGGGGGTGTGATGATGGGGGATTGGAGAGGAGAGCGAGGGAAGCAGGAAGAAGGCGAGGAAGAGGGAGGAATCAAGACAGGGAGGACGATGGGAGGAATACGCATAAATGATAAGAGGACGTGGATGGGGAGGCAGGAAGAGGAAGAGGGATGGGTCCACACAGTGAGGACGATTGGGGGGAAAGGCATGGAGGTGAAGAAGAAGTGGATGGGGGAGGGAAGCATGAAGAGGACGAGGGAGGGATCAAGGTAGGGAGGGCGATGGGGGGAAGAGGCATGAGGGATAACCAGAAGTGAACGGGAAACAAACATCGGAGAAAGGATGCAGAGGAAGGGCGGACGAGCGGGGACGGATGAAGAGAGGGAGGACGACAAATGAGAGTAGGAATGAACGCCTCAACGACCGATGCAAAATCAATGGGTGCTGGGGGGGGGCTGCGTGTTCATGTGCGAAAGAGCGTGTTCTACCGCTGCTGGCGGAAAACCGGGGGGGGGCCACTACCGGTTCGAACCCCTCCCCCCCCCCCCCCTCGGAAAACCGGGGGGGGGTCACTACCGGTTCGAACCCCTCCCCCCCCCCAGCTCATCATGAAAAGGGGGGGGGGGTCACTACCGGTTCGAACCCCCCCCCCCCCCCTTCGAATTCGAAAACCGGGGGGGGGGTCACTACCGGTTCGAACCCCCCCCCCTCGAAAACCGAGGGGGGGTGCGGACAGTGGTGGGGACGGTGGTGGTGGGGACAGTGGTGAGGGGACAGCGGGACAGTGGTGGGGACAGTGGGACAGTGGTGGGGACGGTAGTGGTGGGGACAATGGTGAGGACAATGGTGGGAACAGTGGGGACAGTGGGACAGTGGTGGGGACGGTGGTGGTGGGGACAGTGGTGTGGGGACAGTGGGAATGTGGTGGAAACAGTAGGACAGTGGAGGGTACAGTGGTGGTGGGGACAGTGGTGAAGGCGGTGGCGAGGACGGCGGTGGGACAATGGGACAGAGGTACAGTGGGGACAGTGGTGGGGACAGGGGGGACAGTGGTGGGAACAATGGGACAGTCAGTGGGACAGCGGAGGAGTCAGTGGGACAGTGGGGACAGTGGGGATAGTCGGGCAGTGGTTGGGGCCGTGGAGAAAGTTGGGAGAGTGGAGCCGTGGTGGGAACAGTGGTGGGGACAGTGGGGACAGTGCGACAGTGGTGGTGGCACTGGTGGGGACAGTAGGGGCGGTGGTGGAACCAGTGGGGACAGCGGTGGTGAGGACAGTGGCGCTGGGAAACAACAGTGGGGGATGTGGTGAGGACGGTGGTAGGGACCGGGAGTCGTTTGCTGGCGGTGAGAGGGGGGGGGGGGAGGGTTCGAACCGGTAGTGACCCCCCCCCTCCGGTTTTCGAGGGGGGGGGGGGTTTGAACCCGTAGTGACCCCCCCCTGGCTTTCGAGGGGGAGGGGCGGGGGGATGGGAGGGGGTTAGGGGAAGGGGGGGGGGTGCCGGGGGAGAGGGGGGGGGGTCCAGCAGGGGGGGGGGTATTTTCGGAGGGGGGGGGGGGGGAACCCCGGGCTCCAGAGGAAAAGGGCGGCAATTTTCCACAGTAAAGCGGCGGTGGATCACGCTTTCTCTCTCTCTCTCTCTCTCTCATGTGCACATGTATGTTCTGCTTGAGTTTGCGACATTCCGTTGTTAGAACATGTTCCGTCCTCTTCATATCTTACGTCCTGCCCCTCGCTCTTCTATATATTCTCCACCGCTCTCTGCAAATGCGCGCCGAGTCGTGGAATTCCCATAAACCGAGGCGCACATTAGCAGCGTGCCGCCCTTGGAAGTCAGGAGTCAGGGACACATGCTTTGATTCCGAACGGTGCTCCGCAAATCCGTGCCAAATCAGTCCAGGAATCTTGGGCGCATGGTTTCCCACAAATTAGCAGAGGTGCGCTCTTCCAATGAACGCCAGCGATGTAGGAAAATCTAATGTTTCCCTTTCTGCTTGGCTCCCATTAGCAGAGCGCCGCTTTGCTCACTGGCCTCAAACATGTGCGCTCGATTTCCCCGTTTTCTCGGCGCGCGTTCGCGGAGGGGCGATCTGCTCTGACGGGAACCCAGGGGGTATATGGGTTTTGGGCGACTAGTTTCGGTCAGCCTCGCAGAGCGGCGCTCTGCCAATAGGAGCCTGGGAAGCCTTAGAATTTCCGGAACTCGTGTGTCGGGGCTGTTAAAGAGCATGTAGACTTTATTCTGCACAGAGAAGTCAGGTAGGCAAATATATGCATACATGCATGCATGTTTACATGTGTACATGCAGATGCACATATGTTAGCCATCGTGGACCCCAAACAGTGTACTCTTGCAAACTATGTGGTGCGGTACGTGCTGCAATCTACGTGGTGCAATCTATGCTGTGCAGCTACGTGGTGCAACTCCAATGCTCGCGCAAGCATCCCACCCACCCACCCGACCCGCAATTAGGTTTGCACAACCCATGCGGCGGCGACTGTGATGACTGCTTGGCGCTGGCTGGCACGTCACTTCGCCGCGCTATCGCGCGCAGGCTCGCGCGCACAGCGGCCCGTTGGTCTGGAGCGACCGACGCGGTCGCAAGCAGTGGCGCTGACCGCTGGGAATTTCCCAGAGCGTCCCGAAGGCCGCGCTGACGCGCGCGCACTTCCGCGCGAGTCCGTGGCTCGGGCGGGCGCGGTACCATGGCAACGTCGACAACGGCTGACACGATGATGACAGTAGCGATGCTGGTGATTAGAATCTTCCATAGACGGAAAACCTGTCTTTTGGGGCCCCTGGGCCCCAGACCACCAGGGGCATCCAGACAACATCAAGTGTTTCCTCCTTCCCCCGGGGCCTGCTGGAGCCTCCCCAGAGCCTCCTTAGAGCTTCCCCGGCCTCCCCGGGGCGCCTTGGTAGGTCCCAAATGGGTCACAGACCAGCCAACTTGGTTTCTGAACGGCCCCAGATGGCGTGAAGACGGCCCAAGACCCACGACGCCCCAAGACGGTTCCAAGAGGACCCCCAAGAGGGCCCGTGGAGGTCATAATCGGCCAGTCCTCTGGGACAAATGCACATTTCTAGCAATTTGTTTTTTTCGTTTCTCTTGAAAGCGTCCATGTCGGCCGAAGAGGCTCCCAGGGGAGCTCTAAGATGACCCAAGGGGACCCCCAAGAGGGTCCCAAGACGGCCCAAGAGGGCCCCAAGACGGCCCAAGAGGCACCCAGGACCGCCCAGAACGGCCCCAAGAGGGCCCCAAGAGGGGCTCCATGGGGGGGGAATTCGAACCGATATTTCGAGGCCTCCGCACCAAGAGGATTTTGAAGACTGCCAGCAGGCCCCCAAGGACCCCCCAGAGGACTCAAGAGGCCCAAGAGAGACCGACAGGCCCAGAAAGGCGCCCCAAGAGGTTTCAAAACTGCCCCCACGAGGCTGCCCAGAGACTTTTTCGGAGACCCGAACAGGTATCCAAGAGGTCTCAGGCGGCCCCCGTAGAGACTCAAATATGTGTTTACACACGTATATATCAGAGTGAGGGGGCCGAACGGTCATTCATTGTCATTGGGTGCGAGGCTGAATAGGAAACTCGTGGTGAGAAGTCTGTTTGTTGCGTTGTCGTTATTATCGTTGTTATTATTATTGTTGTTATTGCTGTTGTTGCTGCTGCTGTTGTTATTGTTGTTGGATGTTAATTACTGAATAAGTATTATATGGCATAGCTGCGCTCTAGAGCTCGGACCTCTTTATGTTCTTTCTTCTTCGTCCCTTTGGTCCCTCGCCCTGGCCCCAGTCCCCCTCGCACTGGACCCTTTATTCTCGTTCGTCGTCGTCCCTCTGGTCCTGACCCTGGACCCAACCTCCCCCCCTGGTCCTGACCCCAGCCCCCCTGGGTCCAGAGCAGCACGGCAGAGTTCTACCTCGAAGTTGAGCGGGGGACCAGCACAATGACCCGATAGCGCGTGTGTTGGTCTGCTGTGGTGCTAAACGTCCTCGTCCTTGTGCTCGCCCTCGTACTCGCCCTCGTTCTGTTCGTCCTCGTCCTTGTGCTTCTCTTCCTCCTCGTTGTCCTCATGCTCCTCGCTATCCTCACGGTCGCCACGTCGTCCTCGTCCTCGACTTCTCGTTGTCCTCGCCTTTCTTTTCTTCTTCGCCCAATACGCCCATTTCACTACAGCGGCGCTTTCCGTTCTTGTCCGATCAGGTTCTGGGAAAATCGCCGTTTTGCTCGAGACATCCTCGAAAAATCAGCTCCGGAGGGGACTCCGAACCAGCATTATCTTGGAGTCGTTCCCGGAGGGCATCAAAACGGCCCAAGAGAGCCCCCAAAGGCCCCCCAGGGGACCCCCAAAACGGCCCAAGAGACCCCCAAGAGGCCCCCAAGAGGCGCCCAGAGGCCCCCAAGAGGCGCCCAGAGGCCCCCCCGAGCGCGCGAAGAGGCCCCAGGACTGGCCAAGAGAGCCCCAAGACGGTCCAAGATAACGCCAAGACAACCCAAGAGAGCCCCCACAGACCCTCGAGAGACGCCTGGACAGTCCAAGAGGGTCACAGAAGCCTCCAAGAGGCTCCCAAATTTCAGAAAAATGGCAGTTTCGCTCGAGACATCCTCCAAGAATCGGCCCAAGAGGGGACTCCGCATCGACGTCGTGTTCGAATCGCTCTTGGAGGGCTTTCCAACGGCCCAAGGGAGGCCCAAAAGACGCCCCGGAGAGCCCCAGGAGCGCCCAAGAGCGCCCCAAGAAGACCCCAAGAGACCCCCAAGAGCGCTCTAGGAGCCACCCAGACAGCTCACAAGAACCCCAAGACGGCCCGAGAAGGGCCAAGAAGGCCCCAAGAGACTCACGGGAGCGCCCCAGGAGGCCCCCAGCGCCGAGACGGCCTAAGAAAGCTCCCACAGAACCCCACAACGCGCCCAGACAGCCCAAGAAGACCCCAGAAGCCCATAAGAGGACCCAAGGGGCCCCCAAGAAGCCCCCAACGGGCCCCAAGAGAACCCCGCGCGGCGCCAGGAGCAACGTCTTTTTCCAATTGCCTCGTACTGTCCTCTGTCGTCGTCGTCGTCGTCATCATCGCCCTCCGCATTCCTCCTTGTACTCGCCCTCGTTCTCTTCGTCCTCGTCCTTGTGCTTCTCTTCCTCCTCGTTGTCCTCATGCTCCTCCTCGCTATCCTCACGTTCGCCACGTCGTCCTCGTCATCGACTCCTCGTTATCCTTGTCTTCCTTTTCTTCTTCGCCCAATTCGCCCATTAGACTACAGCGGCGCTTCCCGTTCTTGTCCGATCAGGTTCCATATTTAGAATACACGATGGGGGAGAATCGCATGTACATTGTATTATCTCAGTGGGTGGCGGTAAACCCAGCGGGATGGTAGAGTTTATATTCGATTTACAAGAATCTACGTGGCGCAATCCACGTGGTGCAATATATGTGTTGCAACCTAGGCGGTGCAACTCGCCCTGCCGAGCTTGAAATTGTCAACTCCACTTTTCGCACAGTCATCCCACCCGCCCACCCGCAACTTGGTTTGCAAAATCAGTGGTGCGGCGATTGCGATGACTGCTTGGCGCTGGCTGGTGCCTCGCTGCTGCCGCACTTGCGCGCGCAGGCTCGCACGCAGAGCGGCCAGCCAGTCTGGCGCGACCAACGCGGCCGCGGTGGCGCTTACCGCTGGGCACTTCCCAGCGCGTCCCACGGGCCGCGCTGACCCGCGGGCATTTCAGTGCGAATCGGTGATTCGGGCGGGCACGGTATCATGGCGACGTCGACGACAGCAAAAACGACGATTATAGTACCGATGTTGGTAAACATGATGACGCTGACGACGGCAAGGCCAATGACGGCGCCGATGCTGGTTACGCCGATGACGATGATGGTGTTCATGCGTCGGTGATGACAGTTGCGGAAGGCTTTCGACATGCGCGCGCGGCCGACTGGCGCGAGTGGCAGCAAGCGTGCAAAGGCGTTCGAATGACTCCGGCATGTGCGCGCGAGAAGCCCATTCCATGACAATGTTCTTGGACAAGGGGTTCTCTCACAAATCAGTAAAAACGCGCGCAAGACACTGGTTGTTTTGACGTGTGACTTCGGGGCAACCACGGGGCAACCGCGGCGAAACCGGGGGGGGGCAACCAAGGCCAGGAACCGCGCAGCCGGGGGAACACTCGTTTACACGATTTGGTCCTGGTTGCGCTGGCAATCGTCCCCCTCCCGCAGTTCCGCCTCGCCCGCGCGCGTGGCACCAACGGAGTCCGAAGCCGATTTTTGGGGTTGGGGCAAGTTCGCTATCACACCCCCACCTGCGATTCTGATTTACATGCGCACCTAGACGTGAAATTGTGTATTCGAAAAATACAAAATTGTGGATACAGGGCCCGACTTGAATAAGGAACACTTACTTTTCAAACGGGGTTCGGTCGTTCTTTTGGTTTTCATGCGTTCCGCTGCTTGTGTTGCGGCGAGCCCCCTGGTGTTCCTTCGGACTTCTTGGAAAAAAGGGGGTTCGTTCTTCATTTGTCGATCCTTAGGTCAAACCGAATTGTACACATCTATACTATTGCAAATATTTGTGCACTCAGGGCACCGAACGGGTAGACAAGTTGCTTTGCACATGGTTGTAGGTAGACTCGTCAAGTTAATGCGGTAGATTGGCCCTTAGGCCATCAGCCAAATCTGGCCTATGTCGCTTTATTGTTAGTTTGATAGCCCGCTACGTAGTTAAACAGTTAGGCCGCTTGTGCGAGGTTGACCGACACGCGTGTAGCTAAGTCGCTGGAAGTGCATGTTCTCAGGCAGGTCAAATGACTCATGTTCACCAATGTTGCCATACTGGCGCGAGGTCATCGCAAACCAAAAATTGTGGCCATCCCCAGCCTGCTTGTCATCCGAAGGCCGATCGGCGAAGGCAGTGCCTCTGGACGTTCCTGGGCGCTGGGAATTCGTGTGTGTGTGTGTGCGTGTGTGCGTGTGTGTGCGTGCGCGTGTGTGTGTGTGTGTGTGTGTGTGCGTGTGCGTGTGCGTGTGCGTGTGCGTGTGCGTGTGCGTGTGCGTGTGCGTGTGCGTGTGCGTGTGCGTGTGCGTGTGCGTGTGTGTGTGTGTGTGTGTGTGTGTGTGTGCGTGCGGGGCCACTTTGCAACGCTCCATCACCGATGCAATACAGTTGGACGGAGGTCTAAGATCGAGGTCGGTTCTGGGAAGGTACCCTAATGTTCTTCGCATTTGTGTTATGTGTTTGTGTATCCCGGGGGAGGGTACCGTCGAATGTGTTTCAGTTTGGCTGGCCGGCGGAGGGTCTCATGTTCTTGAAGGATGTTTTTCTGTCTGAGGCTTGGCCGTACATCTTGTCAGACTGCAGTCGTCTCGTCTGCCGGGGAGGTAGTTCGATTTGTTTACGGCGAAGGCGCTGCGTTTGGAAGGTACAGGATGAGATGGAGGTGAGAGATGAAGTATTCTGCTTTCCCTAGCCTGCAGCTGTCCAATTTCAGCCTTGCAGCGTAGTGGAAGTGGCCTCGTGTGAAGCAATGGCCACGCAGTGCAGTCTTGCAGTGTAGCTCTGCCTCGCGCAGTGTAGCCTGGTGTAGCGCAAGCCTTGCAGTGTAGCCATGCCTCGTGTGAAGTAGCCTAGTGTAGCCTTGCAGTGTAGCTCTGGGCGTCCTGTACTTATGCGAAACTGGGAGCAGACTCTGAGAGTGTCATCCTGGCTCGTGGCACCGCAAACGGGTGGATCTTGGGGCTCGACCCCCCGCGGTGCCGAGCGGTGTGCGCAGTCTTGCAGTTCGCCTTCGACGGCTCCGGCAGTGGAGCTGCCGCGGCGTGAAGACACAGAACCACCGAATGTGACCTAATCGAAAACGTTGGAGCGTGATCTTTATATGACGCAAAGGGCTACACACAAGTCAATAACATGTGCCGGATCTGCACGGAAAAGCAACGATCAGGGTGTCGCATGGGCACGGACACAGTTAAAGTTGTCGGTTCCCAGTTGTGCGCCACGTTTTCTCATGCTTCTGAAACGTTGTTGGCTGTGTCAGCCGCCACGGGAAGTGACATCTCGTGATTTGCGAATGCCCTCCAAGGTCTATATCTGCCTCTGACCTACACGCAGGCCGGCCGCACACTCAGACCTGTGGCTGCGACCAGGCGATGTGCGACGCGCTCCACCACCACGAGAGCGTCCCCGCCGGGTGCCGCGGAGGCTGCAGGTGCTGCAGATTTTGATGGCTGCCGCCTTCTCGGAACCCCTTGCACTGAGCGGTCGCCACCAGCCGCGCCGACGATGCTCCTACTGGTACGCGAGTTCATTCGGGTGTTGCTAGAAGTGCCCCTGGCCCAAGGTGCCCCCAGGACTCCTCGGGGTGGCAGAGCACCCCTCACAAGGCCCAGGGGGTCCCAGGGGCTCCAAAATGGAGCGGAAAGCTGGGGGCCAGGGGCACTTCCAGCAACACCCGATTCGTGGTCACCCCGCCCGGGCTGCCAGAGAATCGACGCTCCGCGCCGCGCGGTCTGGGCCAGCGCCTGGGCAGCCGCCCCTCCGGAGGCGGCGGCGCGCGCGAACGCGAGCGGTGACCGGCGGCGCGCGCGAACGCGAGCGGTGGCCGGCGCGCCGCGCCGCGCGCGGGCGCGAAGCGGGCAGGCGCGAAGCTTGGTGACCAGGGGGCCCTCACGGGAGCCGCGGCACGCCCGAGCTGAACACTGGATGATTCGATTACACGTAAGAGTGACCCTTCGTTGGAGTGATTTTTGGTCTGGGCCCAATGGGGCCCCCCGATTGCTGAACGCAAAGCAGTAGCAGCGGCTTGCGCGCCCGGGTTTGGCCCCCTTCTTCCGCGGCCCTTAAAAAGCCGCGCACCAAAGTTCACTCTTTCCCAGGGTTGCGCTTGCGTGTAGCCGAATGACGACGATCAGGGGCGGCCTAACCAACCCCTAGCAAACCATCCCCTTTCGTGATATGCCCCTCGCCTCGCCCTGAGGCGTATGTGTGCGGCCGGAGGGAAGCTTGAAAGGCGAGAGGGTGACGTCACGGAAGGGGACGGTTTGCTAGGGGTCGGTTGGGCCGCGTCCGAGACGAGGCGATGCGCACGGTCGCGGGCCAGCAGGGGCGCAAGGGCAGAACGCCCTCACGGGGGACATCGGGGGCCGCCCCTCCTTCCTTTCCTCTCCTTCCGGCTTCCCCGCCCTCCTCCCTCCCTCCGTCCCTCCTCCTGCTCATCCTCTTACCTCCTCCTCCTCCTCCTCCTCCCTCCTCCTCCCTCCTCCTCCTCCTCTTCCCTCCTCCTTCTCCTCCTCCTGCTCCTCCTCCTCCTCCTCCTATCCCTCCTCCCTCCGCGCCTCGCGGAGCTGCAGGTCGGCGCCCCATCCTCCGCCGCGCGCTTCCGGGCCAAGAGCCGCGGCGGGCCCGTCCCAGGAGGCGCTGTCTTCTCAGTGTGCACCGTGCACGCCAATCATTGAAAGTACGCATTTGGGGACTCCCAAATCCCGAACTACTTCAAGCGCCTTCTTACTTCAATAGTTGATGTGCTTCTGCTGCGTTGCGTTATTCTCTGGGAGGGCCTGAACCCAGTCTACTCGATCCGCCTTCCTACTTTCTAATCTTTCCCACGTCTTCCGTCTGATGTGTACTCCTCGGAGGAGGTCGTCGAAGCCGGACTCCCCTGCTGCTCCCGCATTCCACATGGGAGGCGTCGCCCCCCTCCCCGCTCTCTCGCGCTCAAAAAAAGCAGATCCGTATCCGCGGCCTCGCGGGCCGGGCCTTTGGGCCGCGACCCTGTGGATACGGGGCATTGTTTCGCGAGTGCCCCGCGCAGAACGTGGGGGAGGTCGTGGGCGAACAAAACATGACTGCATCCGCGGCCTCGCGGGCCGGGCCTTTGGACCGCGACCCCGCGGGTACGGGGCATTTTTTCGCGCATACCCCGCGCAGAACGTATCCGTGCGACCGCGGCGTATCTGCGGGATCGCGCCCCGGAATCCAGACCGCGAGGGCGCGGATGCGGATATGTTCGCCGATTGTGGTAAACATGATTTTTCAGACCTCCGCGCACATGTCTTGAGTCTGCGCTGGACCCCCCTCCTTGGCAAGTGGAGTCACCGCCAGGGGGGCGGGCTGGGCCAGCCCCGATCCTTGAACCAGGAGAGGCAGGGCTCCAGCGCAGATCCAAGAGTCGGCGGCGAGCCTTGGGGGGAGTGAGAAGGGGTGGGCCTTTTGAGAAGGCTCAGAAGTCCTCAGGCTTTCTGAGAAGTTTGCTTTTCTGAGTTTTCCCCGAAGACGCGGAAAACCTTTCAAGACGTTGGATGCTTTCTGAGAAGCCCCGCCGCCTTCTGAGAAAGTCTTCTCCTTCTCACTTGCCGCCGAAAGAAATCCGCGCGGAGCCCCGAACGCGTCTGTGCTGATGCTGCTGTTTCTTCTTCCACGTGCACGCAGCGCGGGCCGCCCCGAGGCTACACCCACACGCGGGCCACGTTCCTGCCCTCGTGGTGCTCTGGCCAGGCACTTCTCTCGGAGCGGGGCGGACGAGGAAGCGGGGCCTCCCGATGCAGGATGCGGGGCCTCCTGAGGAGAGAGACGCGGCATCCGAGCAGGAGGGGGGCCTCCTTCCGCGCAGGAGGCGCACGCGCGCCCTCTTCCTCGGTGATCGCCTGCACATCCGCGCCCGAGGCCACGGCGAGGACGTCCGAACCGATGCTCTCAGTTGCGCGCTCGAGCCACACGGCGCCATCTGAAGCATGCCGCGCGAGTCCTCCTGCTCTGCTGCGCGCGCCCCCCCACCCCCCACCCCCCCTTACCGTAGTTCTGCCACGGCGCAGCCTACGCTGCCTCGTGCGCCGTGGGCTTCAGACGGGCACAGGGTTTCGGCACGATCGCCGTGCATGGCGCGATGCTCGAGAGTCTCGCAGCGGAGGCCGCCTTGGCGGCGGCCGCGCCCGGGAAGAGAAGCCCAAGCTCAGCGAGAAGGCGCGCAGGCCCCGCCCTTGCGCCGTGGGCGGGCTTGTCAAGAATGGGGGGCGGCCACGCCTGCGAACGCGAGGGGCGGCTGTTTTGGCGGCGCGCACAGGGATGCAGGGAGGAAGGGGGGGTCTTCTTAGAAGCAGGGGTGTTACTAAGAAGCCTTTTTAGAAGCAGGGGTGCTGCTAAGGACCCTCTCCCCCTCCCCTGTCTCCCCCCGCGCGTGGCTGAGCGAAAGGCGGCAGGGGTGTTGCTAAGAAGCCTTCCCCTCACCCTCTCCCCCTACCCCCCCTCTGCGCGTGGCTGAGCGAAGGGCGGCTGCTGGCGGCGGCGACGGCGACTTGAGGGGCCCGCCCCTGCTCAGTGGGCGCATCTGTCAGGAAGCCAGCGGCGACCACGCCGCCGGAGGCCAGGGGCGGCTGCTGCCGACAACGACGACGCCCTGAGGGAGGGGGCGCAAGAGACAAGAATTGTCAGAGAGAGGGTGTCCGAACGGTTTTATTCTGTCTCTGCGTGCGTTCGTCCGCGTGGGCCTCGTCTCCAGGGAGGCCCACGCTGGGAGGCCACGCTGGGGAGCTACGCTGGGGGACTACGCTGGCCACGCTGGGGAGGCCACGCTGGGGGGGCCACGCTGAGGGGCCACGCTGGGGGTCCACGCTGGGGGTCCACGCTGGGAGGCCAAGCTTGAGGGCCACGCGCAGGAACCTCCCAAGAGAAGGCGGTGTATCCGTAGCGGTTTCGGCCCAAATTCCGTTGAGTGTCCGCCCTCGCCGAGTGCGTGTCTGCGTGGGCCTGCCGCGGGGCTCCCAAACTGGCCTCTCGAAGCGTAGTGCCGAACGGCGACAGGCAGTGCTGGACAAGCCAGGTGCGTATTACGAGTGCCCGAATTGCATTGCCCCTGTACGAATTCCGCATGCTGGAAAAGAAACGTCATTCGTGCGATGCCCGGCGCGCTTTCCCATAGCAGGATCCCTCACGGTTCTGCGATTTAAAAACAAAAGGTTGTTGTTGGCGTCAACGGGTCGTCACCCTTGATGGACACGCTGAGCTTCGAACCCAAGCTGTGAAGGATTCCATTGCCCAGTGCGACTAGAAGGTGAAAGAGGGACAACTGAGCGGGAGCCTCTTCTAGACCACGGTTCGCCGGGAAGCTGCGCAGCCACCAGCCGCGGCATGAGCCCAATGTTGAGAAAAGTGCCAGCACCGTCTCTCTTATCCGCAGCTGCGGGGGAATAGGTATAAACCTAAGCGTCGGGAGGTCCGCGCGGTGCGCCCGCCGAAAGCTCATGTTTGCGCGGCTTCTGCTTGTGGTCGCCGGGTCCGAGCCCTCCGCTTTCTGCACCTGTGGGGGGCGTGCTGAGCGCTTTTTTGTTGAATATGTACCATCAGTCGTTTTGCATGACTTGTTGTGTCCATGTGGTGACGCAACAGACAAGCCGCCCTCCGCGCGGTCGGTGGGCTGCTATAGACGGTATCCCACGACAGGGCAATCTGCATGGCGTCGTCGGCCTTGGGCTTGTGGGGACTGGGCACGCCGTGCGGGACCAGGATGCCAGCCTCGGTCCAGGCGAGTGGGGCCCTTGGCGCGGCTGCCGCCGCCGGGGTGCCACGCTCCTTCGCGGCAGACGGCGGGGTAGCGAAGGTGGACTTGGCCCGCGACAACGAGTCTACGCCACCGTGGCTGGCACTGAGTCAGCTTGCGCCGCGGGCGGAAGGTGCTGTTCGCTCTTGTTGTCGCCCCGGCCGTTGACCCATGCCGGCGCCCCCCATGGCTGTTGACCGTACAGTTGTCGCGAGGTCTGCAACTCCTAGCACGCACATATTTATGTTTTTTCCTGGACGGCTCTGCGTGGCAATCTCGGCGTCCCGGCACTCGCCGCTGCCAAGATGATCTTGGTTTAGTGGCATGATGTCATTCTGCCTGTCCGCGCAGGCGAACGCGTGGGTTCCTCCTGCCTCATCGCAGAAAGCATCTTCAGGGAGTCCACTTGGCTTCAACAGGCCCCAAGTAGTTTCAGCTGACGTCAGCGGCCCTCCCGAGTAGTCAAGGGCGTTCTGAAGACCCCGACTTTGGGGCGCCTCCTCTTCCCTCCCATGCCAAAGCTGAGCTTTTTCTTCTTGACGGGGAATGGTTCCTTTCTATGCCGCGCTGCGGCGAGGTGGATCGCCTGAGCTCCATAGCCATACCCATTGCCTCTTTCCTCCCTTCCCCCCGCCTCTCTTCCTTTCATCCTCCTGGATCCTCCCTCGCTCCCTCCCTCCTCACTTCCATGCCCTCCACATTCGCTCTCCACTCGCAGCCGTGGCCTCCGCGCGCCATCCGTGGGCGTCGGCGGATGTCATCGGGAAGCTGCTTTTGGAGGCTGCTCAGCTGGCGCCGTGCCGCTACATCGTTATCGGGAGGGGCTGCCCAGGGTTGGCAAGCTGCGACTGGGTCGAGCAGAACAGACAGGGCCGTGTCTTCGGCATGCTTTCGGGCGTTTTCGTAGGTTCTCGGCGCATTCCTGGCCCCGGCACGCTTTCCAGCCGCTGCGCCTCGCCAAGAGCGTTCCAGGGTGCCCGGATCATCCCGACCGGCCGCTGGAGACTTGAGTTTTGATCTGAAGTCTAGATGACGGGGATCACCTGGGTCAGGCGGAAGGGGAGGGGGGGAACGGAGGGATACGATTTCTGCTGCGTGCAGCTGGTTTCGGCCCTGCCGCATGGCGCTTCCCTTGATACATGAGCGCCTCCGCCGCCTAGGAGCGCCGGAAAAGTCAGCTGTGTGCGTTGATTATCTAACCTCCCTTTTGCTACCCTCTCCGCTGTCGTCTGTAGAGGTCCTGAGGGGTCCTTCGAGGGGCCGAGGTTATTTTCGCGCGGGTATCTGAACTCTTGTGCGATCTCTGCGCGACCTCAGTACGACCCTTTCGCGGGCTTTGTGGCCGCGCCGATTTGGCGCTTACCTTTGCCAAGGTGGCGTTATCATAGATGCCCTGCCAAGATCTGGCCAGGCACCCGCGTTGATGGCGCGAGCCATCTTCGGACTCCACTCTACGTGCCACTCGACGTTGCATCTGATTGTTGTAGTCCACATCTCTATCGTCCACAATCCCCATCAGCAGCCGCGCCATCAAGCTAAATCCAACAGACCCAACATATATTCCTAAGAAGGGCAGACTAAACCAGCATTGCACTGGCCTGGAGACCCTAAGCACCAACGCTGCCTGATCGTTGACATGGTCGGCACGGCCCTGCAGGGCAACTTTGTCGCAATCCGAAAATCAGGCACGCCACAGAAATGCAAGTTTTCGCATTCTGAAAATCAGGCACGGAACGGCTACTCCCCCTCCGCCCAATCAGTGCTCCAATTTGTAAATCCTAGAGCTTCCATATGATCTCAAACGAGGCCGCATTTTGAGGGCTCACGTGCATGGGAATTCAGTGTCCTACGCACCCCCGAGTGTATGTCCTCATTGTTGATGGTGCTGCTGTTATTGTTGATGTTGTTGTTGTTGCTGTTGTTGTTGTTGCTGTTGCTGTTGCTGTTGTGGCTGTTGCTGTTGTCATTGTGTTTGTTGTTGGTGTTGCTGTTGCTGCTGTGGTTGTCGTTTGTGTTTGTGCTCTTGTTGTGGGTGGTGTTGTCATTGTTGCTGTTGGTTGTTGGTTGTGGTTGAAATCTCACTACTGCAGGAATCATTGTTATTGATATCCCCCGGTAACATATTTGTTTTTCAAAGAAAGTACCCTTCCTGGGGCTCGCACCCTGCTTGTTACAGAGAAAGTATTCCTGTTCAAACTGCGCCCCTGGTCCCCAGACTACAACAACAACGGCTCCCGCCTGACAGTTTCTTGCAAGTTACTGCGGAATCGCGCTCTCGCTAGGGAGGTCTTTGCAATTGATCGAAGAATCGTGCTCTCGCCTGTGACTTCCTAGCAATGTATTCCAGCGCCACGCCCTCGCCATTCAGGAATCGCGCTCTCGCCTGGGACTGCCTCATAATTGACTTAGGAATCGCGCTCTCGCCTGAGACTTCTGGCGAATTGCGCAGGACTCCGCATTCGCATAACATGCTTGTTTTCTCAATTGAAGTGCCCCTCTCGGGGCTCGCTGTGTTTTTACAGCCGAAAGTCTTCCTGCTCAAACTATGCCCATGGCCCCCGGTTTACAACAACAGCGGCTCCCGCTTGATACCTCCTTGCAATGTACTGCAGAATCGCGTTCTCGCCAGGGACTTCTCTGCACCGTATCGAAGAATCGCGCTCTCGCCTGTGACTTCCTAGCATTTCTGTTCAGGCGCCGCGCTCTCGACGCTCGGGAATCGCGCTCTCGCTTGGGACTCCCTCGCGAAATTTTGGAATCGCGCTGTCGCTCAAGGCTTCCTCGCGATCGATGCAGGACGCACGCTTCAGCAGCCCGCCTGCTCGACCTGGCCGCCTGGGCCCGCCTGTTAGGGTCTACCCGCCCGGTCTGGCTGCCTGGTTCTGCCACGTGTTGTCCTCGCCTAGCCCCCCTCCTGCTACCCTCCCTCGTGCTCCATCCTCCTCTCTCCCCCTGGTCCTTCTCTTCCATCCGTCCTCTCTCCCACTGCCTCAGGTGCTGCACGAAATGCACGTTACAGGTAAAACATATACCCTCAAGGGGCTACGATCGAAGACGACGAGGGTGGGTATCGAAGGTGGGATCTGCGCTAGCGGATAAGAGCGAACAGTATTAAAAGTATTGTTGTTGCTGCTGCACTTATTGCTGTTGTCGCTGTTGTTGTTGAACGGCTACTTTGTGGCATTCTGATAACCAGGCACGACACGGTACGGCATTGTTGTCGCATCATCGGATTCAGGCGCGGCGCACGTATTGCATGACGCGGCACGTTTGCAGCAATGTTGCGTGCAGTTTTCGTGTTTTCGTCGTCTTTCTTGTAAGATTTGAGACCCCCTACACCCATCAGACATCTGAAGAATAAAACTATCGTTTCATGGACTCTAGATTTTGCTTAAGAGAGTTAAACATCTGGACTGGACCTTGGGCGCTTTCTTGGAGCCTCTTTTTCCGTAGCCATTTCGTGTATCTGGATCTGGGTTATTGTTTAAGATAATGCTTGGAGTGAAATGCGCTTTCTTAGGCTAGAATTTGCTTAACTCTAAGCAGTGGTGTACAGAATTCGCTGACTAGGGAACAGTACGTTATCGAAACATAGTCAAAATAGATACCCTCAATCCCGCGTCGCTGCTGGACACTCCAAGCCTCGAATACCACGAGTGGCGAGGGCGTCTCAGGCTAAAAATGCCCTGACCCGCCCTGACCCGTCGCGCCTGGTTCGGCAGCGAGTGAGGAGGTGAAATAAGAAGGGGGCCCACAGATTTCGATCGGCGGCGTGCGAGGGGGCTTTTGGTAATTTTCGGACGGCTTTCGTAGATTCGGGTTCGAGGTTTTCGGGCGTTTTCGAAGTTTCCTGGCGGCTTTCCGCCCTCGGGATGCGTGGCTGCGCCTCGCCGCGAGCGATCCGGGGGGGCCCAGATCGTCCCGAACGGCCACCGGAGAGCCGAGTCATGACTCAACAACCAGAGTCGGCGGCACGTTTTGGGGGGAAGTGAGAAGTAGAAGGCCTTCTCAGAAGGCGGCGGGACTTCTCAGAAGCGCTCGCGCCTTCTGAGAGGTTTTCCGTGTCTCTGGGGAAGGCTTAGAAGATTTTTCGGAAGGCGGGGGGTTTTCCCGGCCTTCTGAGAAGGCCCGCCCTTTCGCATTTCCCCCCGGGCTCGCCGCCGACTGGTGGTGGGGACGAGGAAGAGCTGCGCGTGCGGGAAATGGAGGACGGATGGAGATCGAGGAGGGGGGAGAGACCCAGCCCCCCGACTTCGCGTTCTGTTCAGGACTGGACTCCCGACCCGATTGTTCGACGATCTTGGGGCTAGGTGAGGGCCCCCCTGAGGCCGTCAAGGGCAACAACAAATCTTGACGTGTTTGTTTCATGACGCGAAGGAGTCTTGGGAAGATTGGCTATGATTCCTCGAGACATGAACACCTGGACCTCTCGACTCGTTCCCGGGGCCCAGCTTTCCATTTGAGCCGTTGGTTAACGGTACCTGGGTCCGAAACCGTCTTTCCATTGACGAGCATGAAGAGCAATCATGCCGTCCTACTCTTCCTTATTGTCAGGAATTTTGGCTTAGCTTGTCGCGCCGTCGGTGTTGGCCCACAACGCGTGGGCGTGACACGCTAGCCACGTTCCCGTCTTCAGGCGTCAACATCTCGAGCCTTTCCCAGCCTCCCACCCCGCAGATCGGGGCGACACGCTATCCACTTGCAGGGCATGGCGGGTCGCCAGGGTCGCCGCCGCAGCACGCCAAGCAAAAGTCACTGACCGTAGCCTCGGGATTTTCAGAGAGGAAGGAACATCGAGGAAGGGCAATCCTGGAAGACCGAAGTGGGTACGGACAAAAATGGTGACGAAGGCCGACTGCCGTGCCCGTTCTGGATAGGACTCGCTGTCGGTGTCGCCGCGGACGTTGTGCACAACAGCGGCCGCTGTCGGTCTTTGGCAACATTTGCCGTTGGGCGTCGTGCCTATTTTTACCGTACCTTTCAAGCGTGCCAAACAAAGCAGAGGGAGGGCAGGCCGACCATCCTGGAGGCCTCCGCAGACCTGCGCGGCGGCCGGGCGGAGCTGAAGGTCACCCCGCGCCCAGCAGGCCTCCGAGGGCTTGGGGGGGGCGCGGAGGGCCGACCTGGGCGTCTTCAGGGAAAGTCGACGTTGAAGAAACGCGAGGAGGCGGAGGCTGCGCGAGCGACGGAGGGTGCGGGGCCGCGGCCACGCGCCCGAGCCCGCAGCGGCGGGTGCCCGCAGCACTGGCCGTCCTGGATCACCTTGAGCGTGATGGCGATGCGCTGGGCGACGGAGGGGGCCAGCTTCCTGGCGAGCTTCGCGAGCACACGCATGCCCTTGGCGGAGGCTGGAGGAGGAGGAGGAGGAGGAGGAGGAGGAGGAGGAAGAGGAGAAAGAGCCAGAAGCGCCGAGCACCTGCTGGCACCGCCTTCAGTCCCGAGGCTCCGATGAATCAGAGGCTGGGCGAGCACTCGGGGCTGAGCCCCAGCTTCTGCCAGGAGGCTCGACTCCAGCGCTACCGAGACGGGCAACCTTCGGGGGGGGCCCAAACGGTGTGGGGACCACAACGCGTGGTGAGTTAGTGGGAACGTGAGGTCACCGAGCGGTTTTGGGACTCGGTCGTTCTATGAGAGGACGTCTCGGGCGACAGAGGGCCTCGAGGGTCCCAAAAACCGCGCGGTGAGGTCGTTGGGGGTTACGCAATGCTGGGTGTTTCGGCCGCGCGCAGGAAGGAGGCAGGAGCTCGGCAGGAGGGTGCCCCTTTCGAAAGCGGTGATGTATCGATCCGAGTTTGCGTCGATTGAGTCCATCGGGCGAGGAGAACTACGCACAGGCACCGATTCTGTCCAGGCCCTTCCTGGGTTCAGGGTCGGTGCAAATGCCTCCCTGGAGAAGTTCTCTTTCGCCTACTTCACTGGGTGCCCATCAGGGTGGCGCTGATTGAGTTGAAGGAGTGCGAGGAGGAAAGCGGGGGTGAGGAAAATGAGGATGAAGTGAGAGAAAACTGCGACGGATGTGTTTCCCTGATGTTGGCTTCCAATGGCCCCATTTCGAACCCCTTATCGGTTGGGGGCGAGGGACACTGGTCAGGACGGACCATGGGAGGGTGTCCGAGGTATGGGAAGCGAAGAAGTTCGAACGAAGCTGATCCTTGTTTCCCAGGGATGGCCATGGCTCGGAGCAAGGGTGCGATTTCAGCCCTTGCAAGGTCTGGTCCGCAGGGGGCGAGGTTTGCCAGAAAGACAATGTTTGGTCTCTGGCAGAGTCACGAGCAAAGGCTGTCTCGTTTCCCCTTCCTCCTCCTCCCCCCATCTGCAAGCTTCTTGCCAGCCTTTCGCGGCGCGCACGCTTGCTGATCCAGGTGTGCGCGTGAGACGTTTGGCAGGCCCTTCCTCCCTCCTCTTCCTGCTCGCTCCCTGTGCGATTGCGCGTCCCTGTGCTCTCTTCGGTTCGCTCTCGGGTTTCGAGGCTAAGACGGCAGATTTCTTTGGGTCGTCCGTCCGGCTACGCCCTCAGAGGTGCCACCCTTCTGAAGTGATGGTTCACCTTGCTTGCCGACTGCTTGTGAGGGTGTGCGCTCGGAAAACTTTTGAGCTGTCCGATCGTAGAGAAGATACCACATACCAGAACGAGGTGGAATCGATTTGAGACCGAAAGGGGAAATACGTTTTGAAGCTCATGTACCGACATGTGTTTCTTCACGGCAACTTGCCTTCCACTGCGAAGTGACATAACGAGCGGACGAAAAGGTGGATGAAGGGGCAGACAGAGACGGGTAGAACGATGAGTGGAGGGACAGACATCCGATTAAGTGTGTCGACGGGATCAAGACGTGGAGAGGGGATGTCTGTTAAGAAAAGGGGGTGGCACGACATGTTTGTACGAGAATGACAGCACTGCATATGAGGGCGGGTGTATGCAGGAGTCGAAGGAACTCTGACATGTCATCAGGTACGCACAAGAGTTTTGCATTCTACAGAAGATCACACGGAACCACAGAAGTCTTTATTGAACAGTTTCGGAGTCCGTTATTTTGTCGATTCGAATCCCGATCAGGCAATGGACCAGTATGAATGTAACATCGTGTTGTTTATGCCTCGCCTTTTATTGAGCATGGCTAGTTTCGGGAGGCCCTCTTGTGACCCTGGCCTCCCCTGACAAGAGCTTCGAGGTTCACCTGCAAGCGGCGCTGGCATCTGAAGCAACGCTCGGCGTCTCCGAGAAGACAGGACGAGGAACATTACGATTCCTGGGCAAGGACAAGCGACCTATGCTTACCGTTGTTTTCATGGGCGACGACGCCGACAGTCATTTCGACGTGCTCTTTGGCCGGTGGGGTAGCTGCGTGCAGTTGAATTGAATATTGTTGAATACGTCGTCATGATCTTGCAGCCTCGAAGCCGCCTTCAGTGTATAAGTAACTGTGCTCCTGGGGACAGGCGCTTGCGAGCAAAAAAGATGAGCTGGCCTTGCGCAGGGAGGTTGGGTGAGGTGAAGGGATTACTTTGAATGCGTGTGCAGTGTGAGGAATCTGGATCGGCACGTGCCGACGAGCCAGCGTGACAGGCACACAGCCTTGGATACAGGATTCATTTTTGTCGACTGCGAAGAAATGAACCCCTGAAGCATTCGAGAGGGGGAGGAGGAGGAGGACGCGTGGCGAAAGAATGGCTAAGAAACCGTGCCCGTAAGGAATGGCGCATGCACGCGGCATCGGATGCAGGCGCGTCGATGGCAGAGAAGCAGCTATGTCAGAACGGCGAGATTCCGATGCAACCCTTATACCTCGCGATGGTGGCCGTGGTTGTTCTACTGCTCGTGCTCAGAATCTGCCGGGCCAGCGCACCTGGGCTGTTTCCACGGGTAGGTGATACGATCGGGCGAATTTCGTATGCTGCCGGCCTTCTCTTGCGTCCTCCGCCCGCCTCTTTCTTCTTTCTAGTCTGCTTCGTGTTGATTGAATCTACGTGGTTGCTCATGAAGGATAGAGGCGAGATCTGTCGATTTCAACCATGTGCGCATTGAGACTCTTGGCTTGTCATCGGCCGTCAACTCTTCAGTGCCATCGGCCCCAGCAACAAAAACGTACGCGGGACTTTCCGACCCTCCCGCCCCGCGGAGCGCAGCGACGCGCAATCCGCTTGTAAGGCGGCATAGCGGGTCGCTGGGGCCGCCGCGGCGACACCCTGAGCAAAAGTTCCCGACCAGAAGCTCCCAGACCCCCGACGTCAGGATTTGTCCATCACGTCGACCCCCATAGTTCTCGACCCCTTCCCCTGGGACCTGTTTTTCATTCCGATGTATTCTCCGACGCTTCCTGGGCCCCGCGCGGGGGGCCCAGATGCTGAAAACAGCAAAAACCTCAATGCTGAAAGATGCCTGGGGGTCTGGGCTGTCGACAATGAGAGCCTGCTGGGGCAACAAGCCCCCCTTCATCATCCTCTTTTACCTGCTAAGGAGTAAGCAGCATGCATCTTGTCATAAAATGTTGTGCTGCCTGTGCATGATGACGCTGATCAATATGACTGCTCTGGATGGGGTGTGAACGCTGTCCGGAAAACTGCTTCGCCACGTTCCACCTCTGAGTGCTGCGGCGCTTTCCACCCACTCTGCCACGGAGCGCGCCTCGGCGCAATGCGGGTGTCCTGTCCTGCCCTCCTCCCCCCTCCCCACGAGCGGCGAACATGTCCGTATCCGCGCACTCGTGGTCTGGATTCCAGGGCGCGATGCCGCGGACACGCGGTCACACGGATACGCTCCGTGTGGGGGCATGCGCGAAAAAGTGTGCCGTATTTGCAGGGTCGCGGCCCGTGGGCCCGGCCCGCGAGGCCGCGGATACGGACATGTTTTTCGCCCACGGCCTCCCCAACGACGGGCGCTCCCGCCCGACGTGCTCTCCAGCGTGGCGGCGCTCTCCGGGCAGCTGGACCCACCGGCGTGGTTCTAAAGGCGGGCGAGGCGCGCCCCCCAGCGAGCCACACCGATCCAGAGGCCCCACACACAGGCTCGCATCGTGACGACAAATCGCGGCGGGGCGGGGGGCGGGGGGGGGGGTTCGTTGTCGGCCGCCGGGCGCCCTCGCCGGGCTCCAGGGACGTCAAACAAAGGCTCGGGGTGCAACACCGGCCTTGAGGGGGAGACCGCGGATGGAAGAAGTTAAGCCCCCTCGGTTCGAGGGCTGAAGCCACTTTGGTCCTCCTTCCACTTCTCGCTTGGCTCCAAGGCTTCCAGGCCGACCCTGAGATTCGGCGTCACGAAACGGCTGCAACTTCGTTAGAAATCACGACGGGAGCTCGGTACCCCATCTTTCTGCGGCACTTCTCGTGCGGCTTCGCCCAGAGCAAGGCACAATCGCCTGTTGCGAACAAGTGGCCACGCCAGCCCAGACATGCGACGTCCTGATTTTTTGTGGACGCGGTCTCCCGAAGTCACAACCCTTTCCTCAGGGCCGGCGTTTCATCCTGGGCCTTTCTTTGACGGCCCTGAGAACCTGGCAAGGGCCCCAGTAGGCCGAAAACGGCCCAAAGCCCGCCGTCGTGTTTTTGTCGCGACGCGAGCATGTCTGAGGAAGATCTCAGTGCGGGCAAGACTTATGTTTGTATCCACTGCATCTTGGTGGTTCGGGATCACTTTCCCAGAAACCGGAGGCGCACTGGGTTTGGATAAAAATTATCCCGGCAAAGCAACCTAACAGCGATGTGTAGAAGCATATCTGAAAGCATTCCCCTTAAGATTCAGATGAAAATCCAGTTGTAGAATTCTGCTGTTCTCGCAGTCGTAGTCGCATTCGCGATGACAGTCGCAGCGGCAACGGCAGTCGCAGTCACAGCCTCAGCCTCAGCCTGCCTCAGCCTCAGCCTCAGCCTGCCTCAGCCTCAGCCTGCCTCAGCCTCAGCCTCAGCCTGCTTCAGCCTCAGCCTCAGTCTGCCTTCAGCCTCGGCCTCAGCCTCAGCCTGCCTCAGCCTCAGCCTGCATCAGCCTCAGCCTCAGCCTCAGCCTGCCTCAGCATCAGCCTGCTTCAGCCTCAGCCTCAGCCTGCCTCAGCCTCAGCCTCAGTCTGCTTCAGCCTCAGCCTCAGTCTGCCTTCAGCCTCGGCCTCAGCCTCAGCCTGCCTCAGCCTCAGCCTGCCTCGGCCGCAGCATCAGCCTGCCTCAGCATTCAAAATGTGGCCCAGGAATGGAGTTCTGGGAACTAGAAGAACACGAAGTGGCCTACAGTTGGCTCCGGGCATTCAAAATCATGCCCAGGAATGGAGTTCTGGGAACTTGAAGAGCACGAAGTGGCCTACAGTTGGCTCCGGGCATCCAAAATGTGGCCCGGGAATGGAGTTCTGGGAAATCGAAGAGCACGAAGTGGCCTACAGTTGGCTCCGGGCATCCAAAATGTGGCCCGGGAATGGAGTTCTGGGAAGTCGAAGAGCACGAAGTGGCCTACAGTTGGCTCCGGGCATCCAAAATGTGGCCCGGGAATGTAGTTCTGGGAGCACCAAGAGCGATTTTGCGAGGATGTCCCAAGCGACTTCGGCTTCGGCGGCAGCCGCCCGGGTCCCGCCCCGACCCCCCTGTGGAGTCATCTGCTGCTCTCTTTTGAGACCGCTAGAAACCTATCAGCAAAAGCTGTTAGGTAATTTTGCCTTGTGGAGGCTCGACTTTTATCAATCTCCAGTGCGTCTCGGCCTTGCGTTGCCCCTTCAACAAAGTCGAAGACGCACTGGATATGGATATAAATCAGAGTGAGGAGGCCGAACGGTCATTCACTGTCCCTGGGCGCGTGGCTGCAGTGGGGTTCCGCGGTGCGGATTGTTGCTGTTGCGCTTGTTGTTGATGATGTTGAGTTTTCATTTCAGAAAAAGATATTGTTGATCCCCCCTCCGGGGCACCTCATATTTTTTGCAATTGCAGTGCTCCTACCAGGGCTTGCATCCGGTTTTTTTTCAAGGGGAAGCGGGTGGTCACCAAACTGGGTTCTCGGCCCCCGAGTTACAACAACAACGGTTCCCGCTTGATACTTCCTGACGCTTTATTGAAAGTTGCATGCTCGCGCGGGATTCCATTACAAGTTACTCAGGAGTCGCACTCCCGCGTGGGACTTCTTTTAATTTATTCAGACGCTGCCCCTCGACACTCAGGAATCACGCTTTCGCTTGGGCCTTTCTCACGATTTACTTAGAAATCGCGCTATCGCTCGAGATTTCCTTGCAATTCTCCTTGCATCTCATGCAGTGCTCACGCTTCAGCAGCACGGCTTCTCGACCTGGCCGCTTGGGCCCGCCTTCCCGACCCACCCGTTAGGGTCTAACCCGCCCGATGGGCCTGTCTGATTCGGCCACGTGTTTTCTGATCCTAGCCCCCCTCCTGCTAATCCCGTGGTCCATCCTTCTCCCTCTCCCTTCCATCCGTACTCTCTTCCCCTGTTTCAGGGGCTGCGCGAATTACACGCGGCAGGTCGGAGTTCGGGGGGTGAGATCGCAGTGGAACGGAGACCCCCATCGGGAAATCGTTTCGTTTCGTTCGTGTCGTACGGGCGGGCGATGCGAAGCTGCGTGGGCGCGCGAGAGGAATGAACCCGGTGTTGCTAGGGCGAAGTCAAGGCAAATGATTCTCCCCAGTCCGTCCGTACGTCCGTCCGTCCAGCGGAGGCCCGCGGTGTCCCGCGGTGTCCCGTGGTGTCCCGTGGTGTCCGCCGTTGCTAGGGCGAAGTCAAGACAAATGATTATCCCCCCTCCCTCCGTCCGTCCGGCAGTGGCCCGCTGTGTCCCGCGGTGTCCCGTGGTGGCCCGTGGTGGCCCGGTGGCCCGTGGTGTCCGCCGTTGCCAGGGCGAAGTCAAGACAAATGATTATCCCCCGTCCGTCCGGCGGTGGCCCTAGCGGTGTTCCGCGGTGTCCAGTGGTGTCCCGAGATGTCCGGTGGTTTCCCGTTGAGTGAGATCGATAGTGAGATCGATACTGAGATCGATACTGAGATCGATGTGGTGCCCCGATGTGTCCAGTGGTGTCCCGTGGTGTCCCCAAAAGTCAGATCGATAGTGAGATCGACAGGTGTCCAGTGGTGTCCCGTGCTGTCCCGTGGTGTCCCGTTGAGTGAGATCGATAGTGAGATTGAGATTGAGATCGATAGTGAGATCTCCGAGGTGTCCCGTGGTGTCCCAAAAAGTGAGATCGAGAGTGAGATCGACAAGTGTCCCGTGGTGTCCCGCGGTGTCCTTTTGAGTGAGATCGATATTGAGATCGATAGTGAAATCGATGTAGTGTTCCGAGGTGTCCCGTGGTGTCCCGTGGAGTCCGGTGAGTGAGATCGATCGTGAGATCGAGAGTGAGATCGATGTTGAGATCGATGTGGTGTCCCGAGGTGTCCCGTGATGTCCCAAAAAGTGGGATCGATAGTGAGATCGACACGATACTGAGATCGATGTGGTGCCCCGAGATGTCCCGTGGTGTCCCGTTGAGTGAGATCGATAGTGAGATCGACAGGTGTCCCGTGGTGTCCCGTGTTGTCCTATGGTGTCTTGTTGAGTGAGATCGATAGTGAGATCGATATTGAGACCGAAAGTGAGATCCAGAGGTGTCCCGCAGCGTCCGGTGGTGTCCCGTGTTGGCCCGTAGTTTCCCGTGGGGTCCCAAAAAGTGAGATCGAGAGTGAGATCGACAAGTGTCCCGTGGTGTCCTGTGGTGTCCCGCGGTGTCCCGTTGAGTGAGATCGATAGTGAGATCGATAATGAGATCGATAGTGAGATCGAGAGGTGTCCCGGGGTGTCCCGTGGTGTCCCATGGTGTCCTATGGTGTCCCGTTGAGTGAGATCGATTGTGAGATCGATAGTGAGACCGATAGTGAGATCGAGAGGTGTTTCGTGGTGTCCCGTGGTGGCCCGTTGTGTCCCGTTGAGTGAGATCGATAGTGACATTGATTTTGAGATCGACACGTGTCCCGTGGTGGCCTATGGTGTCCTGTTGTGTGAGATCGATAGTGAGACCGAATGAGTCAGATGTTGGTTCCCCCCCTATCCCCCCCACAACCTCCTTACCACCCGAAGGGTGGTCGTATAGGTATGGAAAATATATCGCCAGGGGGTACGATCGAAGAGGAGGGCAGATATCGAAGGTTTGGGATACCTATACGACCACCCTTCGGATGATACGGAGGTTCGGGGGGGGGGAAGAACCAACGTCTCACTCGATCGGTCTCACTATCGATCTCACTATCGCTCTCACTATCGGTCTCGCTCGTGATCTCACTCGATCGATCTCACAATCGATCTCACTCAGTCTATTTCATTCGATCGATCTCACAGTCGATCTGACTATCCATCTCACAATCGATCTCACTTTCGATCTCACAATCGATCTCACTATCGATATCACAATCGATCTCACAATCAACGTCATCATCAACATCATCGTCATCAACGTCATCAACATCATCATCATCGTCATCATCGGGACACCGTCATCATCATCATCATCAACATCACATCATCACCATCATCATCAACATCATCAGCACCATCACCATCATCATCGGGACACCATCATCGTCACCATCATCACCATCAACATCATCATCATCGGGACACCATCATTATCATCGGAACACCACCATAATCAGCATCATCTCATCACCATCATGAACAACATCATCATTATCGTCATCATCGGGACACCATCATCATCATCATCATCATCACAATCATCATCCTCACCATCGTCATCATCCTTTGGACACCATCATCAACATCAGCATCATCATCATCATCACCATCATTGGGCCGCCATCATCAAAATCATCATCATCTCATCATCCTCATCATAAACATCCGCATAGTCATCGGGACACCATCATCGACATCATCATCACCGGGACACCATCATCATCATCAGATCATCATCATCATCAACATCATCATGATCATCAACACCAGCATCATCATCATCATCGGGACACCATCATCATCACCAACAGCATCATCAACATCGGGACACCATAATCATTACCACCATTACCATCATCATCATCATCATCAACATCGTCGACAGCATCATCATCATCGGCACACCATCATCATCACCACCAGCACCATCATCATTATCATCATCATCAACATTATCGACGTCCTCATCATCATCATCATCATCACCATCATCATCATCATCGGGACACCGGCGGGACACCGTGTGGCACCGGACGCCGGAAGGGAATCATTTGGTCCGGCCGCGCCTCAGCCGGAGGCGGGACACCGGCGGGACACCGCGTGGCACCGGTTGCCGGAAGGGAATTATTTGGGCCGGCCGCGCCTCAGCCACAGGAGACTCTCTTCTTCGCCCGCCCACCTAGCTTCGCCTCGCCCGCACGCACGGCACGCACGAGCACGAAACCGAAACCGATTTCCCGGTAGGGGTGCTCTCCGTTCCACTTCGATCTCACCCCCTCATTTCCGATACGCGTCGAATATCACGCGAACAGGTAAGAGCGAACAATATTAAAACGATTGTCGGTGATGAGCTTTCTGTCCTAAAGAATAAGTATTATCGATTCCCCTGCCCGACGCACATTGCTTTCTCAATTGAACTGCCCCTCCCGGGACTCGCACCTTGTTTTGTTTGTTCTGGGAGAGTCTTGAGCCTCAGTTTGCGCCCCCGGCTCCCGAGTTACAACAACAACGGCTCCAGCTTGATGTCTCCTTACAGTTTTATTGAAAAATCAGGCTCTCGCGCGGGACGTCCTCCCACTGTATGCAGGAAGGGCGCTCTCGCGTGGGACTTCCCCGCCATTTGTTCAGACGCTGCGCTCAGGACGCTCAGGAATCAAGCTCTCGCTGTGGATCTCCTGATGATTCATTGGGAATCGCGCTATCGCTAGAGAGTTCCTCCCGACTCATTCAGGACACGCGCGTCAGCAACCCGCCTGCTCGACCTGGCCGCCTGGGTCCGCCTTTCCGACCCGCCCATTAGGGTTTACCGGCTCGATTTCGATCGAAGAGGAAGAGGGTGGGTATCAAGTGTTTGGGATATACGTGTTGATTGCCCCGCGAGCAGATGAGAGCGAACAGTCTTAAATGAGCGTTGTTGCTGTAGAACCTTCATTCTTACATCCCCGTTACGAAAGTTAATTCATCTAGGCTAAAATTGACATGTGTGGGCGCTGTGGTGAAAGGTGGTATGGGAGTGATTCTTCCTTGTGGTTTCATACGGGGAGGGATTCAGAGTTGCCTGGAAGTGACCGGGAGTGATTTCCCCCTTGTGAATTTACGGGAGGGAGATTTTATCTTGAATTGGTTATATATGATTCGTGTTACCAGGGAGAACCCCGGAAACCTCTCCCGCCAAGCCAGGCCGAAGACTGCCGTGCTAGGAGTCTACGGGGGGAAGGGGGGGGCACTCGGAAACGCCCTAGTCGTCAGTGCTCAAGATGAATAACTTTCGTAACGGGTAAGTGAATAACCTTTTTTGCTGGACACCCTGAGTACGCTTTCGCGCTCTCGCTTAGGCGCCGTTTGCATTTCCTGTGGGAATTAGGCTCACGCTCATGCGTTTTGGGGGTGCGCCAAAACCGGCCCCTCAACAATAACGCTCCGGCTCGATGTTTCCTCCTTTCTCACTCGGGACCGGGGCCTTTGCTCGCCCCCCAAAGCAGATTTTCCAACAACATCGGCGCTCCCGCTCGATATTCCCTTGCTTTTCACCTCAGGACCGGCGCTCCCGCCACAGGACCCCTTACAACAACGACGCTCTTGCTCCATACGTCCTCCGCTTTTATTCAAGACTCCCACGAATCCCCGAGGCTGCCCTAGCCCCTGTTGAACTTGAAGTAGTAAACAATTATTAAACAATTACTCTTGCTGGACACCCTGAATGCACTCTCGCGCCTGCTCCGCGCGACCTCGCTCTCGCTCGTGTCCTGGAGCGTGGCGTCGTCGCCGTCGTCTCCGTCGCCGCCGCCGCCGCCGCCGCCGTCGTCGTCGTCGTCGTCGTCGTCGTCGTCGTCGTCGTCGTCGTCGTCGTCGTCGTCGTCGTCGTCGTGGTCGTCGTCATCGTCATCGTCCTCTCTCTCCCTCTCTTCTTCCTCTCTCCCTCACTTTTCTGATGTTTCTGATTTTTTCCCCGCTTTTCTCTCCGCCAGCTTCCCTATAATCCTCACATTGTCCTTTCTATCTCGCCAGATTTCCTTTTTTTCTCTTCCGCTCCCCCTTCTATCTTACCAATTTTCGCGCCAGTTATCACACCAGTCGCCCGAGCCTTCCTTATCTTTCCCTCCCTTTCCCTCATTCCCTCCATTTCCTTCCTTTTTGTCCTCTTTCTCGCCAGTTTTCACGCCCGCCTCGGTTCTGTTTCTGGCGACTTGCCAGCTTTCCTGTCCTGTGCCCAGTGACTGGCGAAGCCTGGCACAGAATCCCGAACGAGCGCCCTCGCCTGACACGTCCTCGGCAAGTCGAGACCCCCAGGCCGTTTCTGGGCCCGACGACGACGAGGACGACGACGTCGACGAAGGCGATGACGACGACGACGACGACAACGACGGCGGCGGCGGCAGCGGCAGCGGCGGCGGCGACGACGACGGCGATGAGCCCCGGCGCCATCAAAAAGTGGCCGACGCAAAAGCGGTTCCTTGGAAGGGTTTGAATACCTAGGGGCTTAGGCTCTGAAGCTTCTTTCAAGGGCTCTGGGAACTATCCGTGGGGCTCTCCCAGAGGTTGCGAGTCCTCCCCCAGAGGCCTTAGACCATTCAGGCGTCGTGATATCTAGAAGCATGGCCTGGGCAGGGAGATCACGAAGGCGATGTGCCATCCGGGCTGGAGATGTTGAAGTGTTTCGGAGGAGGTGTTGTCAAGACCTCTTCGGGCGGGGGATCAGGGAGAGGGAGTGTCGGGCCCCCGTGCGCAAGGAAATAATCCCCCATTCGGGGGGTATCGTGATGGATGCATGCTGCATATTGAAACATAGTGCATTCGGGTGAATTGTTGTTATTGTTGTTGGTGTTGTTGTTATTGATGGACACGTGCACTGACGACCCGTACCCCCCCCACACACACACCAACACCCCAACAGCCCAACAGCCCCGTGGGGCCCCTGCGGTGGCCCCACGGGGCTGTTGGGCTGTTGGGGTGTTGGTGTCCTATAAGATCCCAGAGAAGTCCTATAGGATACTTGGGGAGTCTATACGACTCCATCGGGAATCTATGCGATTCCATCGGAATGCAATAGAAATCCCATAAGGGGTCCTACAGGATCCCATGGGGATCCTATAGGATCCCCTTGAGTTCCTGTAGGATGCCATATGAGTGCCATAGGTATCCGTAGAAATCCTTGTACGATCTTTGAGAATCCTTGATCCTTACCGGATTCCGATGGAACCCTGGAAGATCCCAAAGGAATCCCCTAGGAACTCTATATGGCTTCTATGGAGTCCTACAGATTTTCGATGGAATCTTACAGGACCCGCATGGGATCTTGTAGGACCCCTATATGATCCCAGTGACATCCTATAGGATATGTATGGACTCATATAGAAATACCGATGGAATCCTGTGGTATCCCAATGGGATCCTATAGGAGTCCTATATGTACGAATAATACTAGCTGTATAATTAGTATTATTCGTATTACCACTACCACCACTCCTCCTCCTCCTCCTCCTCCTCCTCCGTAGCCATTTTGGCTCAAGATGATGGTGCCTGCGGCGTCCTTCATGGATACCGCTAGTCCGCGGCTAGTCCCCAAGCTTTTGCCGCCACAACCACGGGCGTGCGGCAGCCCACAGCTCATCCTGCTTCTCACCTTGGCATTGCAGGCTGCCATGCATTTCGGCTCGACCGAGCCCTTCATATCGCTCGTCGAGCCCAGCTCCGAGCACTTCATATCGCCCGCCGAGCCCTGCTCCGAGCACTTCATATCGCCCGTCGAGCCCAGCTCCGAGCACCTCATATCCGACGCCGAGCTGTGCTCCGCGTCCCAGGCCTCCGCCGTCGAGCCCAGCTCCGAGCACGTCATCCCCGCCGTGAACGTTGCCCGTTGCGAGTTTTGCCGCCAGCATCTCCGCCAACCACGTATTGGCATCGCAGCCGCCCTGGACATTGGACAGCTGTACAACAGCCGCTCATTGGACCTGCCCTACCGTTCGCTACAATGTCGTCAAGCAGTGATGAGAGATCGACGTCCCGCAGCGCTCCGACACGCAGAAGGAAAGAACGTCGCCGTGGACGCCAAGACAAAGATCGAGATGACAAATGTTCCCGCGCCTCAGCTGCCAAGGCTACACTCGACGTCATGGGAGAAGCTGGCGTCGCATCGCAACTCGCGCGTGCTTCAGGGAGAGCCTCGGCGCCACCTTCACGTCCTGGTCGCTCGTCTGCGCGCCCGTCTACTCCGCCAACGTTTGCGATGGATGCCGACGACCTTCTACACCGCGGTGATGTCGCTTGCCACGCAGCGGCTGCCCCCGTTTAAGCTCGCGATGGACAAGGGAATGCTCCGCCCTCCCAACCTCTTGCAGTCGAGGCAGCTCCAGCCGCTGGAGGACACCTACATGCAGACCCACTGGCTGGAGATCGTGACCCTTGGCGTGGCCAACACACCGCTGGGCGCACGTCCGCCGTCGGAGCCGCCGCCGCCCCTCATGGTTGGGACATGCCGGCATCAGTCGAAGCTGCTGGAGGTACTGCCACGCCTGGATCGATCCCAAGCATCTCAGGCTTGCCTCCTGATGTCGAAGCTGCTCTTCAACAAGTCATGCAGACTCAAGTCGAACGCGCTGCCGCCACCTTCCAAGCCCAGGCCAACGCTCTTCTCAATGAATCACGTGAAAGCTTTCGCCAAATTCTCGCACAACAAGTCATTGCTACCGAACGCCGAGTGGATGTTCTACATGATGCCGTCGCACGCACCCGCCGTGAACAAGACCGACAAGCCGACGAGCAGAAAAAAGATGTGGCAGCAGATCGACCAGATGCGTGACACGCTCGCGCTCGCTGAAGCTCAGGCGCCCATCACTGACCCCACCAAGCTTGCTGACTGGGACCGCGCCCCCGACCCGACCATCTTCTCCATCGGCTGCCAGCGCCTCATCGCGCCCGACATTCTGCTCAACGACCTGCAGGAGTGGATCGCCTCCGCCAATGTTGACCGCAACGCCGTGGAGTTGCCGGGGGACGAGCCGTCCAGACGCTTCCTTCTTCAAGTCAAAGGAGATCGTGCAGCCGCAATCCCGCGAGCTCTCGCTCTTTCACGTGCCCCGCGAGATCCCGCCGGCAGGTGGAAGCGCTTTGTTTCCACCGACACGACAGGTGCCCGAGTGGATATCTACCTCAATCCCGACAAGTCTCCCAAGCAGATCCGCACCGAGATCCAGTGCAAGAAGCTCCTGCAACTGCTCCAGCATCGTTACCCCGACAAGCCATGGAGAGCCATCCGCACCAAGGGCGAGATCCATTGCAACGCCATGCCTGTTGTACGCCTCGGCGTCAAGGGCCAGGCCGACCCCGCCATCCTCGAGTGGAACGAGCACGCGTTCGAAGGCCATCACTTCAACGAAGTGGATCGCGGCGGCGCCCCCACTGCGTTCCAGGCGCTCTTCGCGGACACTGCGCCAGCAACGTGGCGGGTTTAACCATCCCTGGTCGCCTTGGCGACCGAACGAGGACCCCGCCCCCAGCACCTTCATTACTTGGAATGCCAGAGCCCTCATGCGTCACAAGCGCCAGCGCCGCCGACGCAAACAGGCTGCCCTGCTGAAGTACATGCGCCGCCAATGCGTCATCCTCATCCAGGAGGTTCATGGCTCTGAGGCCCTGCTCCGCACGTGGGTGGACACGCAGCCGTGCCCGTGCAAGCTCTTCTTCTCCGAGTTCGTCGGCGGCGATGACGCCGAGGCCCGCCCTGGCACTGGTGGCGCTGCTACGCTAGTGCCCTGGCTCACACCAATGCAGCTCGAGCAGCTTGCTCCGCACCAACTACCTACCGTCGTCCACGAGGAGATCGTCAAGGGCCGCATCCAGACTGTCTCCATCACCAATGCCGTCACGAACAACTCCATCGCCATCATGAATGTCCATAACCATGAGATCGATGCTCGCGGCCGCGTCCGAGTGCAACGCGCTTGGCATCAGCATCGCACCTGGGCCGAGGTCGACTACCAGCACCGCACCTTCATCGCCATGGGTGACTTCAACACTGCCAGCCGCCCACCGAACAGCTTCCCGCAGCCCCAGCCTCAGCGCGCGCGCCTTGCGCTGGACAACAGCGCCCGTCAGCAGCAGCCTTTCTGGAAAGCACTCTTCGGTTCCATGCTCGAAATTGAATCCGACTTACCGGCCCGCTTCAACAAGTCCGACTTCTCCGCCTCAGCGATCGACCGCGTTTTCATCAGCTTGCCGTCCCATGCCGTGCTCGAGCTCACATCGCAGATCAACATTGTACACGACCCTGCCATCCTGTCCGACTCCTTCCTCAGCGACCATGCGAACATCTCCTACACCATTGGCATCAAGCCGCGCACGCCGACGAACGATCAGGCCATCCCCCCCGCGATCTTCCGCGACCCGAGCAACGCCAAGTACCTGGACCAACTGATCACCCACACCAAGACCCAGCACGTCCCCATCCAGAACCGCTGGCGCACGCACAAGCGCCTCATGGTCGAAGCCGCGAGGCTCGTCCGCGACGACTGGGTCAGCTCCATCGGGGACGGCAACAAATCCAACCATGCCGACGGACGGGTCCTCACGGCGCGCTCGATCTCGCGCTCGGTCTGGCGCCAGGATGTTGCTCTCGCTCGCCGCCTACAGTCCACCACCGAGCTTGGCGCCAAGTACCTCTCGATCACCGATGGCCTCATCACGATCATCAACCAGCCCGAGTTCGCTGACATGTCAGCCTCGCTCCACCGCGACTTCGAGGCTCGGCGGCGCTCTCTGGCGCAAAGAGCGGCCCAGCGCCCCCCTGGTGCGGCAGGGGCCCTCGAGCCCGAGAAACTCCGCCGAATCTTGCGCGCCTCGCAGAGGCGGGCTCTCCTTTGGGCCCCTTGGAAGCGTCGTCTGGTCCTCCAGGGCATCAAAATCTCGGGCCCAGATGGCCCCCCTGGGGTCGCCAGAGAGAGCTGCGATATGGCGGACGCCCTTCGCACCTACTGGAAGCCCGTCTTCGCACACAAGCTCGTCGACGCCGTCAAGGTCAAGCAGTACATCGCCGAGCACATGCCGCTGGGGGCCACCATCGACGTGGGCGCGCCGACCAAGAAGCAGATCCGCGCCTTCCTGGCTCGCACCTCTCCGTCGGCTCCTGGCCCTGATTGCCTTCCTTATCGCGCCTGGCTCGCGCGCGACTCGTCGCTGGACCTGCTCGAGGACCTCTCGTTCCACCTCTGCTCGAACGCCAATTTCATCCACGACCTGAACGACTCTGACTTCGCCTTCTTGCCGAAAGGGGACAACCTCGTCGGCGAGTTGCAAACCGACAGGGCGCCCGAGGACACGCGCCCGCTCTCGCTCAAGAACACTGATATCAAGGCCATCGCTGGCGCCGCCAACTTTCTCCTCAAACCCGCTGTGGCAGAGCGGACTCACAAGGCACAACAGGGTTTCGTAGTCGGCCGCAACTTCACCAAGCACATTGTCATTCTTGACGCCGAAATGCGCCGCGCTGGGATACGTCCAGATGCTGCTGATCGCCATCCTGTCTTCACCAGCTTCGACTTCGCGGCGGCGTTCCCGTCTTTGGGTCGGGTTTGGCTCTTCGCGGCTCTCGAGCGTTTCGGGGTTCCCATCGGCCTCATGAGCCTCTTCCGCAACATGTACCACGCGCCGAACAGCTTCCTCAAGGTCGACGGGATCCGCCGCTTCATGTTCGCCATCGAGTCGGGCGTCGCTCAGGGCTGTCCCGCCAGTGGCTCTGCTTGGGCCATCGCGATGGACCCGCTCGTCCGCCACCTCGCCTCCTTCATCGAGCATCCCGACGGCACGCCCGACTTCGACAAAGGCTACCTCGGGGTCTGTGCGGACGACACCGGCCTGCTCACATTCTCGTTCGACACGCTGCGCAAGGCATCTGAGCCTTTTTCTGCCGCCGAGGAGCTCGCCCTTCTCGCTCTCAAACCACGCATGTGTGTAATAGTGCCCCTGTGGGCGCCTGTCTCTCCTGCCACCACAGCCCAAACGAAAGCGCTCCTGGCCGACCTTTGCCATTCCTGGGGTGGCTTCACGATTTCGGGGCGAGCCAAGCACCTCGGGACCTTCCTTGGACCTTCCTCCTCCCTTGCCCTTCAATGGCTCGCCCCAGGGCAAAAGTGGTGGCAGCGCAGTAATTTGCTAAATCTTGTCCAGTCTGGCAGTGACGCCACGGTCCGCCTATATAACATTTCTGTCCTGTCCACGCTCAGATACGTTGCTCAGTTCTTCCCGCTCGACTCCAAGATTGCTCGCCGCGAACTGTATGTCTTCCACAAAATGCTCAGCATGGCGCCCAACTCTTTTCGTAAGGTAGATCTCATTTCGATGGCGGAATGGAGCCCGCCACCTGTCCTTCGTTCAGCCCAGGTCACATGTGCCGCGGCGGCCATTCGTACAGCCTCTTTCACACTCAGTGGAGAATGGGAACCGTTCCTCCACCGCCTGCGAGACACCGCCTGGGAGGAGAGCACGATCCAATCCTTCCCTCGGTGGGAAGCTGGGCACTGGTCCCTCCCTTTCTGGGAAGAGGCCTCGTCCATCGTGCAATTCTACCATGCCCTGTCTAGCGGGCAGCGCGTCTCGCCATTTACCGCAGCAGCCGCGGCCCTGGCGAACCGCGCCGCACGAGCTGAAATTCGAGAGGCACCCGACGCCGACCCGCCGCGTCGCCCAAAGGTACAGAGGGCGGTCGCACTCGCGCTGCAGCGTGCCTTTTTCTCTTCGCCGTTCACAGTCACTCTCACGAAGCGCCTTGCAGCGTGGGGCCTTCAGCGTGCGCCGCCGCCCCCAGAGCTCGCCACCCGCTGGGCCACTCTCGCAAAAGCGCTTGGAGAGGTCCGCCCCAGCTGGCGCTGGGCGGTTTTCAAAACGCTCAGTGGAGGGTGGACGACCAAACACCGCATGCATGTACTAGCTCAGCGCTCGCGTGTATTCGGTTGCCCGAACGCACCCGATTCTTTTCCCCACTACCTCTCCTGCTCCGTCCTCCTGAGCCTCCTCTGGCCCCCCGACCCCGCTCCGCTCCTTAGCACATATACATCGTGGGGCTTAGGCCCTGCAGCAGCGTACCCTTCCGAACCTGCCAGCGACCTCTCGTTGTTGCAGACGATTCGCAGGGTTGCGTTTGCTTTCCACATGCACAACAAAATGAAGCAACACGCAGTGCCGTCGCCAGCAAATATTGCTGCAGCGATGGCCGCAGCGAAATCACTCCTGTGGCGTTGAGCCGCTGTCCGCCGTCCCACGCCATGCCTCACTATCTAGGCAGGCTTGCGCGTGGGCTGGGCTGACAGACGTGGCCGCCTCAAGGTGCGTTCACTCCTCCTCCTCCTCTTCCTCTTCCTCCTCCTCCTCC